>LR812535.1:1008741-1181246 GCA_903798195.1 Danio kyathit
GCGTCGACCAGAAGGTAACAGTTCAAACAGGCAGTGTGCTGGGTGTGAGGAGTCCAGAGTGATTTTGGCAGCCCTTCTGCTCGCTCTGGATAAGTACAGTTCTTGGAGAGTAGGGAGGGTTGTACCAATGATTCGCTCAGCAGTCCGAGCTATTCGACGTAGTTTTCGGAGGTCGGATTTGGCTGAGCTAAACCAGACAGTTATTGATGTGCAGATGACTGATTCAATGATGGAGGTGTAGAACTGTTTCAGCAGCTCCTTTGGGAGGTTGAACTTCCTCAGCTGACGAAGAAAGTACAGCCTCTGTTGAGGCTTCCAGAAGTAAAAGTACTCAGCCATTTTCTACATTCCCCACTGAATATTAATTTATTAATTTTTCTGATGTTAAAACATTGGAATTATGGTGTCTAAAATGAATATATACACAGTCGAAATCAAATGTATTAGCCCTCCTGTGATTTTATTCATTTATTTATAATAACTTTGTCAAATATTTCCCAAATGATGTTGAACAGATTCAGGAATTGTTCACAGTATTTCCTCTAATATTTTTTCTTCTGGAGAAAGTCTTATTTGTTTTATTTCAGCTAGAATAAAAGCAGTTTTTAATAGTTTAAAGCCATTTTAAGGTCAATATTATTAGCCCCCTTCAGCAATATTAGTTTTGGATTGTCTACAGAACAAACCACTGTTACACAATGACTTGCCTAATTACCCTAACTTTACCCTAATTAACCTAGTTAAGCCTTTAAATGTCACTTTAAGCTGTATAGAAGTGTCTTGAAGAATATCTAGTCTAATATTATTTACTGTCATCATGACAAAGAGAAAATAAATCACTTATTAGAGATGAGTTATTAAACTATTATGATTAGAAATGTGTTGATAGAATTACAATTTCAGAGGAGGGTGATTAATTTTGACTTCAACTGTGTGTGTATTTACTTTATTTAAATTTAGTTATAGTTATTTACAATAACTATTGTTTGTTTTCGTGCAGTTTGTTCAGTTCTGGAATCCTCCTCTTATAATAAAGTGTATTAATCTGTGTTTGGTTGATCAGGCCTCCAGAGCTGGAGCTGAAGAACGCTAAAGGACTTTCCTTTGACAAACAAGAGAAACTCAATGTGGAGCTCAATAAACTGGCCAGAGAGCGATGCGGAGAGGTGAGACTGAACACACACATACAGCTAGTAGAATTATTACAGCTAGCAATACTGGTAGGATCAAAATTATTTTATTTTTTCAAGTGCATTCAACACTATCCAGCCTGCACTAGTGAAGGCAAAAAAGTATGGTAAGTTGAGTAACTGACTATATCACAAATGGACGGTAAAGTCTAGCTCGGATATGCGGCCGGCCGGAAGTGCGATATGCACATTAATATAGCAGGATTTTTTAATGACACTGTAAAACAATAATGAATATTTTTACAGTACTGTGACGGTTGGGTTTAGGGTTGGGGTGGGGGTAGGGGCTAAAAAATACAATTCATTGGGTAATTTAATAGATAAGATAAATAATACTCGGTACAACCAGTGTTTTTTTTTTGCTTCTGTGACGGTTGGGTTTAGGGTTGGGGTGGAGGTAGACGATAATAAAATACAATAAATCGGAAATTTCATAAATAACATAACCGCAAACATATCCGATCTAGCAACAACCCAAATAGACCACAGTATGTTAGGATGCATAACTGTGTGTCGCAAGTTGTAATGAGTAGCACTGGTGTTCCTCAGGGAACAGTTTTAGCTCCATATTTATTTACATTCTATACGTCAGATTTTCAATACAGCTCCAAAAATTGCCATCTACTGAAGTTTTCTGATGACTCTGCAATTGTCGGTTTTATAAGGGATTGTTAAGACTTTCAAGTTTGGTTTGAGGGTTTAAAAGAAGTAACATTTATTGTGATAAAATTGTGTTGTGAGTTGGTGGCAAAATAGCAAAACGGTAACCCAGGGTTTCCGCGGGGTCTTAAGTCTTAAAAAGTCTAAAATGTAAAAATCGAAATTTAAAGCCTTAAAAAGTCTTAAATTGGCTGTTGTAGGTCTTAAATATTTTAGCACAGGTCTTAATTTTCCGTTGTCCATGTAACGCTACATCTAATGCTCATTTAAATTCTTTTTTGTTGCTGTTGCTTGGTTTTCGTGGTGTTGTAGTTCTTTATTTCACTAGTCCAATTGTAATTTGCGGTATTACAACTACAAATGAGGCCGACATGCAATAGCCAATCAGATTTCTGGTATTAAACTCAGTGCGCGCGGCGAATGTGACGTCATCGATGTGTTTGCGGACGTTCGCTTTGGGTGCGCGCGACGTGATTTCGTTGGGCAGAGCTCACGTAAACAGAGACTCGAGTAAACAGTTCGCGTGGTGCTGCATTTGATTTGAGTTGAATATGAAACACTATATTTATATTTTATGAAACACTATACTAACAAATATTTTGTCTGAAACCGCTCCGACTGTACACACATCTTCTTTATGATCCGTCCATGCGTGATCATAGAGATAACCAGATGACCAATAATTCTTGGCTGGAAATTGTAACAGCAGTGAGAAAGGAGGAAAGTTTTTGGAAAAGTTTGGAAAAACCTGAGAGATAAGTTTGTTAAAATAAAAACAGACGCCATGCAAAAGTGGAGACCCAGGTGGTTTTAATATTACAGAATATGTTTCTTCACCAGTCATAGGTTTAACACTGATATCTATATATATATATATATATATATTACAATTTTGAATTTAAAACAATTTACAAGTTACAAACTAAAATTAAGTAACAAATTATGTCTTTGATAGTTGAAGTCAGAATTATTCGCCCACCTTTGATTTTTTTCTTTTTCTTTTTTAAATATTTCCCAAATGATGTTTAACAGAGCAAGGAAATTTTCACAGTATGTCTGATAATATTTTTTCTTCTGGAGAAAGTCTTATTTGTTTTATTTCGGCTAGAATAAAAGCAGTTTTTAATTTTTTAAACACCATTTTAAGATCAATATTATTAGCCCCTTTAAGCAATATAACAAACCATCATTATACAATAACTTGCCTAATTACCCTAACCTGCCTAGTTACCCTAATTAACCTAGTTAAGCCTTTAAATGTCACTTTAAGCTGTATAGAAGTGTCTTGAAGAATATCTAGTCTAATATTATTTACTGTCATCATGACAAAGAGAAAATAAATCAGTTATTAGAGATGAGTTATTAAAACTATTATGATTAGAAATGTGTTGGAAAAAATAAACAGGGGGGCGAATAATTCTGACTGTAACTGGAAAGGAATATATGAACCTATCTGTTTACAATATATTGATGCCCATATTCTAGGCTACCTTAGTAAAGGATTCTAGGATATAGTAGACCTACATGACAACTTTCTAGTGCCTTATAATAGGCTACCTTCATGGCTTTTGTTGGCTTATAAATTACACAGACTATAGCGCACGCGCAAGATCGGCTTTGGATCGATACCAGCAGGCCAATACCCAATCCAGCAAAAACATCCGGTATTGAACTGATATCCGATCCAAGTATCGGGATCGGTGCATCCTTAGTACAGATTCCTATTAATAATCAGAGGTATGCAGATAGATATGAACAGTTCAAGATGAATTAGTGCAACGTAGTGCGATGAATATGTGCAGTTTTGACAGCATATAATCATGTATTCTTGATTGTTGCTGGTTTTCCCTGTCTTCTATCTTGTTTTACGCTTGAACAACTAAATTAATGCTTAAGTCTATTAACTGATTGTATTTTAATTACATTACAACATCGATGCTGTAAAAGAAACCATATGAACTTGAAAATAGTCACTTTTACCTTTCACCAGATGTTTATCAGTGGCTAAAAACACTAGCTGTGCAGAGTGCAATCTGGCTGTATGATTAGCCAGATTACACGAGCTGGATTCACTGGTCAGATGTGCTTGAAACAGCACACTGAGGACACCTGCTGGCTACAATAGGCTAATGCAAAATAAAAAATAAATACACAGATAAACAGATTGTTATTATTTGTCAGTATGGGTGCAAATGTATTCACAGTGCATCCGGAAAGTGTTGATAGCGCTTCACTTTTTCCACATGTGTTTATGTTACAGCCTTATTCCAAAATGGATTAAATTAATTGATTTCCTTAACATTTTACACACAATCCCCCATAATGACAATGTGAAAAAAGAGTTTCTGAAATTGTTGCAAATTTATTACACGTAAAAAAGCTGGTATATTTATCGTAGTTGTATGGTAACACTATAATAACTACACACAATGAATCATTTATTAAGCAATAACTCTACATTAATAGACATTAGTAAGCAGTTTATAAATGCGTCTACAAATGCTGTATTCTTGACTTATAAGCACATGTATAACACGCTTTAATGATTTTATTTTCATACTTTGTTAAAGGTGCTGTATGTAAGTTTTTTTACTCTTCTAAAGCATAAAATACCATAATGTGTGTGCAGATATTTAAGAAACATCCCAAGTGAACATACTTGTTTAACTGAAAAACAATGCTGAAGTCAGATATTCTGCTTTGAAAATGGTTTTTCCGTGCCGGAACGCTGTCTTTGTTTAGATAATTTTCACATGCACATGCCAGTTCAGCCAATTATAATTCAGCACCCCGGGTTGCCTTGTTGGAAAACAGCGCATTTCATTCATTCATTCAGAAAGGCTCTGAAAGCATGCGTCCGTGACCGAAAAGGACAGTATGGGAGACCGATTCAGTTCCACATGAGGTTATTAATTAGCAAATTACATAAATATTACGAACGTAAACATTAGGTGAGCAGGTTACATTGTAACCGCATGTCCTAACAACACGCTGTGACGAGAGAGGCAGTGATCAGCTATTTGGCTGTTTGCACCAGACCAAACATGACAGAAATTTTAATACAGCCATTCAGAAGCACAGAATATGCACTCACTCACCAAACGGTAATGTTTAGAATCTGTTTAATACATGTTAACCCTCTTTAACATCATTAAATGTATAATGGCATTCAAACTCACATTGTTAGCATTTAGCACTGAATAAAGCACACGAGATTTACCTGAGGTGATCACTGTCATAGGTTTCACAAGTTCAGCTGTGAGAAATAGAAGCTGTTTCTAATAATTCAATTCGAGGTGTTGGTTAGGACAAAAACTCCCTTTAATATGGAGAATATTCCCTCTGTCGCGTGTCGTTGCTTTTATTTAGAACACAGTTTAAATCACTCGCTCCTGTACTCAAACTGGCAACCCGCGCTTGCTTTTGTTTTGATCCAGGAGTGCAATACCTAGTATAACCACTGGGTGTCAAACTTACATACTGCACCTTTAATGACAAATTTTTCACTACTGCGATGCAGTGGCGCAGTAGGTAGTGCTGTCGCCTCACAGCAAGAACGTCGCTGGGTCGCAGGTTCGAACCTCGGCTGGGCTGGGTCAGTTGGCGTTTCTGTGTGGAGTTTGCATGTTCTCCCTGCGTTCGCGTGGGTTTCCTCCGGGTGCTCCGGTTTCCCCCACAGTCCAAACACATGCAGTACAGGTGAATTGGGTAGGCTAAATTGTCCATAGTGTGTGAGTGTGAATGTGTGTATGGATGTTCCCAAAGGATGTTCCCGAAGGGCATCCACTGCGTAAAATCGTGCTGGATAAGTTGGCGGTTCATTCCGCTGTGGCGACCCCGGATTAATAAAGGGACTAAGCCGACAAGAAAATGAATGAATGAATGAATTATTTACAAACCGTTTGCATTTAAGAAAAGTTGGTGGTCATTCAGAATGAGTAAGTAAATGATTAATAAACTATTCAGATCAACATTTGTATATCTTATTATTCATGCATATACTAATCGTTAATTTGTATGTTAATAAATGCTTCATCAACACAACTTCATGCAGTTTTGTGACCTAATCTAGTGAGGACTAGACTGAGGATAATAAGAAACACAAATGTTGATCCGAATAGTTTATTAATCATTTACTTACTCATTCTGAATGACCACCAACTACTCTTAAATGCAAATGGGTTGTAAATAATTTAATACTTAATTTAGTAGTGAAAATTAGTCATTAAGAAAGTATGAAAATGCAATCATTATGCGCACTATACATGTGCTTATAAGAGCATATAATTATGATTTATGAACCATTTGCTAATGCTCAATAAGTGATTTATAGTGTGCAGTTATTATACAGTGGTTCTGATGTATTGATTTATTTAATCTTTGCATGCGTCTCCTCCAGGTGATGATCTACGAGCTGGCGGATTTTGTTCAGGGGTTTCTGACTGAGCACAATGTTCCTCCGTCCAGCTCTTTCCACGAGGAGATGCTGAAGAACCAGCGGCGTCAGCAGGAGCGTCTGGCTCTGGAAGAGCAGGAGAAGATTGATCAGCGCCGCAGACTGGAGGAACAAATGGTACGGCACTTAAAAGAGCTCATAAAGCACCTCAGTTAAGAAGATATTTACATTGATAACTCATCGTAATGCAGCAGTAATCAACTATCATGTGCTGTTATTGAGCCTCATGAGTTTAAGTGGGCAGACCTAACTGTAGACTGAAGTATACGGCCACTGCTGTGATTGGCTCACAGTTTTGCATATTAAACAGAGCTGAACAGGCAGTGCAGTAGAAGTGGGCATCATTACAGGTGGTTGCATTTGAGTATTAAAAGGACTATATTATTTCATAAATGATTGTGTGTGTGGTGTTGATTTCATCAGTGCTACAACTTTTTATTTTCCAACAATCAGTGTTTTGGCGCTTTAGTAATTTCTGCATTTCTCAAACCCAGCAAAATGAGATCCTTGCAGAAATTCAGAGGAGAGAAGAGGAGAGGAAAGAAGAAAAGAGAAAGAAAGAGATGGCCAAACTGGTGAGATCCTGCTCCATTCTCATGTTTACAGTCTGGGTTTAAGCTTTTAAAGGGGAAATGAAGCACTCAGTCAAGTTTGCATTATTTTGTACATTGGATTCCACTTTAATGAAAATATATTAAACAAACTCGATTAATGTAACCATAAAGAAGAAAACGGCATGTGATGGACCGAACACAGACACTGCAAAGCCCAATTTAACCAAATGCGTGAAGTTGTGGACGTGGAGCTGGTGCAAATACAAGCATCAGATGTGTGTCTAATATATAAAAATATATATTTATTCTATTTTTCTTTTTTCCCCTTTTGATTACCGATCATTTGATGCACTTTGCACCACTCTCTGGGTTACGCTGCCTGACTGCCTGTATGGGATTCAACTATGGTAGTAACGGACTGAACACAGAGACTGGACAGCCTAATTTAACCCAATGCATAAAGTTGTGGACGTGCATCGCAGAGCTGGTGCTAATAATAATAAATTTTATTTGTAATGCGCTTTTCTTAAACTCAAAGCGCTACAAGGTAGAATAGTAACAATACAAGGCAAGCAAAACAGCACAACAATAAAAAGATGCAATAAAACAATAAGAATATAAACCATAAGATAGAATAAAAGTTAACAAATTGGTCATCCTAAGTTAAAAGCAATGCTAAAAAGGTGAGTCTTAAGAAGTTTCTATAAATACAACAAGTACAAGCATTTAAGTGTCTTAAGTTGTGTATTTTTTATTTGTTAATTCCTTTCGTTTGAGGCGCTGTGGTCCACTCTCTTATGCTGCTCCAGCGCTGCCTGACGAGGGGATTTACATTCAGGCTAATGCAACAATTAAAATAATACATGACTTCACCTCTTTGGGGATTATGCCAAGACATATTCCCTTTTCAAGTTGCTCAACTCAATCTCTTAACATGTATGAAGGATGTAAAAACCTGCCATGTGGAAACCGCGCTGATCCTAGTTAGGTTTGAATACAAAAAGAGGTGAAAGCTGTAGTAGTGAAAAGTGAAAGTACCCGCCCCCACTACGTCAGTAGCGGACCTGGTTGAAACCATAATAATAATAATAATTCCTTTTTATATAGCGCTTTTCTAGACACTCAAAGCACTTTACACATTGGGGGGAATCTCCTCCATGGTTGAAACCCAGACAGACAGTCAGGCAGCGTAATACAGAGAGTGGACCAAAGCGCATCAGATGATCGGTAATTAAAAGGGAATAAAAGTAAAATAGAATAAATATATATTTTTATATTAGACACACTTATGATGCTTGTATTTGCAGCAGCTCCACATCCACAACTTCACACATTGGGTTAAATTAGGCTTTACGGTCTCCATGTTCAGTCCTTTGCTTCCACTGTATCTGTTCCAAGATGGAGGCACCCTAGCTCTAAAAGCTATAGTAAAACATGCCATTTTCTTATAAATGGTTACATTAATCGAGTTTGTTATATAAATTTCCATTAAAGTGGAAATCAATTTACAAAATAATGTAAACTTGGCTGAGTGCTTCATTTCCCCTTTAATCAGACTCTATTATATTGGTTAGTTTCATGTATTATGTTGCATTATAAATTAATGTTTGCATTATTGAATTTAATTATCTGGACCTGTTTTGTTATAATGTTTATGTGGTTATGTGGTATATGATGAGTTCAGATGCAAAAACCTCTAAGAGGCGTCTGAAATTTCCATCGTAAATGAACATTTTTCTCAGCCTCCTTTGTTTATGTTGAGATATTTCACTTTAAAGACCAGGAAAAAGACTTATTCTTGGCCATAAATATATATATATTAGTGATGCCACAATTCTCAATATAATATTGAACCGTTCGGTATGACATCCACGGTTCAATACGCGCTTGTGAATTGCGGTTTTCTCAGTTTTACGTTTAAATAATTTATGTGTGTTTTATTTCTCTCCGAATAGACTGTTTGTGTGTGCCTGTAAGTCTACGAGCTGAGTTGAGGAAACTCCTCTCCGCGAGTATATATTCAATAACTATGCTCTAAAGTTAGGGGGCGCTTAACCATCATTCCACGGCCATGGTGAGTGGCGGTGAAGAGGGAACACTACGAGGAAGCACCGGTGTCTTTCAAATCTCCAGTGTGGGGACATTTCGGTTTTGCCGTTGAGTATAATGCCGAGGAAGAAAAAACAGTAAGCTAAAAAATGACTGTGTGCACTGCAAGCATTGTTTTACACTTATAGCCAGGGCTTAATTTATGCCGGAACACGCCGGATCCGGCGCCTTATTCTTATCTTATTCTTATTCTTAAGTCCGGCGACTTATCCTCAACCTCCCTCCTCCCCGTCCGCTGTTCACTTTCATTTTCTTCCACGATTCCCCAACCCTCTTCACGTTCGTCCACAACACCCCCACGCTCTTCACTTTAGTCCGCGACACCCCTCCGCCATCCAACGCCCTCTCCCGCTCTCCATTTTTGTGCGCAACACCTCTGTTACCCCGATCTGTTCCGGGACCTCGTAATTCACAAATAAAGCACTGCGTATAGCCTACTCAAACGGAAACACTTCCAACATGACTGCACATCTGCGGTGCCATCACCCAGCAAAAAAGTGAGGAGACAAATGTCATTTGCTTTCCATTTATATTAAAATATTACTGCAAAAAAAACATTGCTTTTACCAAACAGAACTTAGAATCTGTAATGTTAATAAAATAAAAATCAAGAAAGAACAGCTGAAAAAAGAAAAGTGTTCAATATGAAATATGATCTCTGCTGCTGTTGCTGATAATGCTAAATATAGAAATGCAACATCTTACAACAGATCATATTTATCTTCAATTCATGATTCAACAATTCACACATTAAACTTCATGTTTCATTGTAGGTGTATTTTTGAAAACATATTCAGTGACATAATTTTGATGGTTGTTTGTCGCCATCTGTTGGTTAAACAATGTAATTGCTTTTACCAGTGTCATGTTTTATTAAACGGTGATTTTAATCTTTACCATAAACATCAGTGTTTATCTGAACTATAATCTGTTCTCCCAGCACTGCTGTGTTATTTAATTGTTTGTAACTCACTGAAAAAGTGTAAAAACTGAATCTCTCTCGATGCAGACTTGAATGCAGCGCTTTGAAGGAGTAATAAACATATGCAAATCATTATCATTTATCATTCATGTTGCGCGGGTTTGAACTGAGATCACGATCTTTTAATGTTTAATTGTGCAGCTTTACACTGAATACATTAATGTAGGATAAACAAGCAGTGACAGAAAACACCTTAAATTAATAGCCTAAAGGCTCGTACACACCGGGACGCTTTTCGTTTGCGTTTATCATCAGCGTTTTCCAAGACGTTTTTCTGGATTCAAACCCAATCGATTTACACTGGCGTCGAGCAGAAGAGTATGCAAAATCACTCCTTGACATTAGATGGCGCTACACAACTTTAAGCTTCTGACACCCGCTTGTAACACAGAAGAAGAAGACAAAGTTGACACGCTTGTTGTTATGGATGCTTCAAGCAGCAGCTCCAGCTCTAGCGATGAAGAAATGATTATTGTTCAGCAGTGCAATAAGCAGCTCCACGTTCATATCTCCTCTGGGCATCTTCTTCAATGTGTGCTCGCATTGACAGTTTTGCGCTTGAGCACCTCCAAGTGCTGTTTGCTGTAACTTCAGCAGCTCCGTGCACGTGAACAAAAGTGCCAATCTGATTGGTGGAGAAGGTTTTGACGCGGCGGCTGCAATTATTATAAATGTTGGATTAACCTACAAGTTCAAAAAAGTTATTAATCCGAACCGTGGGTTGTAATCCATACGGTGATCAGTTACACCCCTAATATATATATATATATATATATATATATATATTAGGGATGTTAACGATTACTCGATCATCGATTAATTGTCGATAAGCCTTTAATCGATAGAGCTTATCGATGACCGATTAAGCATGGACATATAAAGGATAAGATATGCTTTGCGCTGTGAGAGACTTATTCACGACTTTACACATTACATAATCAAGTGTGTACAGTTTACATGACCATGGAGTCACTCTCTTGACACTGCATATTGGGCGATGCATAAGACCCGCGGGGATCTCTGTTATATTTACAGGTGCTGCCGTTAATCTGCGGGTCAGGTAATCAAAAAATAGGTCGCATGATATTTAAGTATGGGTGGGTCACGCACGCGTGGATGAGATCATTGGTCATGCAAACTTTAACTATTTTCTCTAAAATATTAAGATGTTTTAAGCAATCTTGACAGACTGGCACAAATATGCTTTCATTTTAAAAATCGCTCATCATGGCCAGACATGCAGTGAACATCTCCGTTCTTACAGGTTTCTGCTCTCTCGTCATCAATCAATCTCAGTCTGGGAACATGTTTAGTGCTGCGAATTTTGTTAAGCCTGTCCTGCCTCATTGTGGTCAAATTGCTTGTTTTAATGGAGGATAGGCTATTGTGTATTGAGGATATAGGCAAATATATCGCAGAGAGCGGAGACCCGCATGACGACTTTAAAGGAGATATAGCTTGTTTTGGATGATATATTACATGTTTTAATTACATTATTATACAAAATGAACAGCATTATTATTTTAATCATCATCATTAATAATAAACGAACTACAAATAATTTGACAGCTTCAGCTGTTCACATCAACATCACTTGGGCGGCACTTTTGGACTTCAGCACCACGCATCTTTAGCATGAATTGAAATAGACTTTCCTTCCAAAAGGGAAAAATACAATAATTTTTAAAATTGCAAGGCGATTATAGACATGTATTCGCAATTTCACACACATCAGCATGTGAAAAATATATATTTCCATTGCTCTCTCTCTCTCTCTAGCAGCAGCTGACGCGCGCTGCACGTGAGGGCTCTACCATACACAGCCACATCTCATAACAAATTAATTTGCATCTTTGTTGCATAAAAATAAAAGGCTAAATAACTAAATTTAATTAACAAACAAATTAAATAAAATTATTTGTAAAAATGAAACTACAGAAAAAAGAAAGTGAAAAGAACTGAAACCATCTCAAATGATCTGTTCTGGAATAACAGGTGCTGCAATCGAATTAATTCGATGGAATGATAAACACAGACATGCGCATATTTCATAAAATAGCCTATTTATTTAATAAAAAAATATGTTAGGCCTATATTTATTTATATACGCTATATATGTATATATATAAAAATTATATATATATAAAAATTATATATATATATATATATATATATATATATATATATATATATATATATATATATATATATATATATTATTATTATTATTATTTTTTTTTTTTAATAGTCTATAATAAATTACCATTCGTTTTGGCTTTAACGAATTATTGAACAGGTTATTAATAACTTATCAAAGAACATTTTACTGAGCTCACTGAAATGTTTTGTATGTAGGCTAATATTAGAGGCATGGCTGCTTCGCGTCGGCAATAGTCTAAACGAAACTGTTTCTATTTTCAAGCAAACGATAAACACATGTCCCAAGCGCAACATTGTGTTAGATTTTAGCAAATACAGAGGTGACACTGTTAATGACTACTTTTGTGATGATGATCAGACCTGAAGCCGCGGCGCGCTCTACTGAAAAAACAAAACATGGATAAATGCACCGCATAGAAACAGTCACACGTAGGCGGTGAGACCTCCGTCTGCCTACCGTCTGAAAGGACTATAATGCATGCATCCTTGTTTCTTCTGTGCGAAGATAAATATAATTTCATTTGCTTGCATCCATTTATATTATATGCATTTTGCAGCATGATAACGGCATGGAGCCATCGAACCACCCGAAATCACCATCAAATCCTGTCCCGCGGACCCGCGCCGCACTGTTGCAGAGTCTTTTAGCTGTAAGAGCGCGGTGATTTGCATTGGTTTGAATTATTTTCTGAGATAAAACATAATGCAAATGAAGTAGATTATTAAATAAGTTTTAAAAAAGCAGCCGAAAGTTTAGGCCTATTCAATACGTTTACAAATGGTTAAATAAATGAGCAAATTAGAAACATAACACTATATAGCCCATATATCGTGTCGGCGATCTCACAGGGGGACAATATGGCAATCTGAAAATGTCTTATATTGCCCAACACTAGCCGTGAGATAGCATTGGTCTGTCATAGCCTAAATGGTTTGTTCTTCACTGAAGCTTTAACAGAAGCGTGTGCCGCATGTTCACCTCTGACGCATTCAGCCTGTAGCCTAGTTTGGGTTTTTTGCATATAATGTTGATTACTTAAAATGTCTTATCTTTTATTTTTATAGTTTATATCTATAAAATGAATGCTTAGATTATTTCGTTGTGACGATTAAGCAAGAATCATAATGCATTGCATGTTCGGCTCATTCTTCAGTAGCCTAGATTCGTATGTATTTTATAAACATATGGTTTATAAGGATTAACGATTAATCGATTGATTGATCGTTAATTTAAATGATCATCGATCACAGGATTTTGTAGAAACTGAGATCCCTAATATATATATATATATATGTTCTTTAAATTATAAATCATTTATTTAAAAATTTTAAAGCATTTAAATGCCTTAAACTGTGTGAGTTTACTAGGTTAATCAGATTGCATCATTGTAGTGTGATGTATATTTCAACAAAATTTTGTATGTTTTTTTGTTTTCTCTTGATTTTTTTTTTTTTTTTTTTTCTCTTTTTTGATTTTAATATTTTTGGCTAATATTTAAATTTGTGTGTAGTATTTTTTGGACTGTGATCTTCAATTGTTTTTGTTAGATTAGTTGATCAGTTTTTTCTTTGCTACTGACCAATCTAATGTATCTGCATGCATATATTACTGTAAAGCGTCCTGGAGGAAATAATACTGTAAAAGAGAGATCTCTGAGGATTATTATGAGCAAATAATAATGAAATTGTCAGTTGTAAATATCTATCTATATCTACTTCAGTTCAGTGAGAGTTATAAGAGCCTGTGTATAAATGCTGATGTTTGTGTGTTGTGTTGTGTTCAGGAGCGTCAGGAGAGCTCTGTCTCGGTTCCTCCTCCTCCTCCAGAAAGACAGCCGTCAGTCTCCTCGGGGTCTCCAGTGGATTCGTCTGAAGTGAAGAAAACTCTGGTGAACAGACGCAGAACCACGTCCAGCAGCAGACACAGGTCTGATTCATCTGAGTTTACATCTGATATGTATATATAAGACTGCTCTTTAATTTCTCACAATAATTGATGTTGCAATTAGCTCTACAAAAGGTGAACACTATTGCATCGAATTATTACCAATATTATTGGCAATCCTGTGAAATTAAAACTCTTTTTCAAATATTTCTCCATGTGCTGTTTAACAGAAGATTACTTTAGCACATTTCTAATCATAATAGTTTTAATAACTCATCTCTAATAACTGATTTCTTTTATCTTTGCCATGATGACAGTAAATAATATTAGACTAGATATTCTTCAAGATACTAGTATTCAGCTTAAAGTGACATTTAAAGGCTTAATTAGGTTCATTAGGCAAGTAATTAGACAACAGTGCTGTAGACGAGCTGTTGCACTGTGGAAGCTTCTGTCACCAAAACAAACTGCTCGTATCTGTAAACATGCCTGGCAACAAAGCTCATTCTGATTCAGATTCTAGTCATTTGTCGTAAATAATTATTTTTTTAAAGAAGTGCTCTAATTAAAGCAATAATCAAGAATATAATTCAGTGTCTTGTTGTGTTTTGCCAGACGAGACACTTATAACGAGGATACTGCGCGTCAGCAGGAAGTCCTTCACTTCAGCAACAGTTCTCTTGGAGAGGTGGTCGTGCAGCGAGGAAAATGCATCGGTAAGATTATTAAATTATGTGTTTGTGATTTAAGCTTTTTTATGAAAAGTATTAAAAAGCCTTGAAGTCTGCTATTTTACAAGGTATTGAGTTTTTCATAGTTTTTAATTATGTAATGTGTGGTTGTAAGCTAAAGTTTGGCTGAATTTAATATTTGAACATTGGGTGCCGTAGTTTACGAAATCCATAAAATCCTTCTAAATTTGATTGTCATGGCACTGCTATGTTTACTGCAGTAACTAAGGCAACACAGTCATTCCTGCTCTTTTATAGGCGCCCCCTGCTGGAAGAGAGTGAATTGGCATTTTTAATTAGTATATGATTAATGTTTTAGGGAGCTTTCACACCTAGACTTTTGTTTCGGAACCTGGCGCGTTTCCCCAGTTAGCGCGGTTCGTTTGGCGTATGGGAATCCAGCAATCGCGCTCGGATCCACGCTAAAACAATCAGTCCGAGATTGCCTGAATGACGACTCGATTGAAACTAACTCTGGAGCGGATTAATTGTAGTGAGAAAGCAATACGATCCGAACCAGGCCGTATCACAGT
This sequence comes from Danio kyathit, assembly GCA_903798195.1. Lineage (NCBI taxonomy): Eukaryota > Metazoa > Chordata > Actinopteri > Cypriniformes > Danionidae > Danio > Danio kyathit. The sequence continues at coordinate 1,024,002 of LR812535.1, forward strand.
GTATTATGGATATGTAATAGGCATATACGGCTATGAAGAGAGAATTATGAATGGGGCGGGATGTCATTCCTACCGGTAAATGTGTGTTTCATGTCAAATACGAAAGTGAAAGCATGTTAACTGTTAACTAGAGCTGTTTATCCGTTAGAAAAATTGACCAAACAGCAGTCTTGGTTTCTGTTATTTATCTCTATAATGTAAAGCCTATAATACATAACGGCTATGTATAAGAAAGTCTTACCTCTGATTTTTATTTGGTGACTACGTCTGTGGGTGTCACCATTCAAAATTAAAGCACAGCTTTTCGCTTATATTGTCCTATTGCTCATCGTCATAAATTAAAATAAGGGCGCATGACAGTTGAGCGGGACTCTGCAAAATAAACTGTGAAACTCTGACCAATGTGTGGAGAGTTTACTCGCACGTGACTTGTTTTAGCTCTTTTGGTTGCCGTGTGAAAGCGAACCGCACCAAGAACAAAGAGCAACACTAGCTATGTTTCCATCCAAAAATGCGAATGAACTTTATGCGCAAGACTGGATTATCGCGAATAAAGCAGCGATTACATCCAACGAGTCAAAGCGAACAAAATCGTCACTTCCTGATTAACTGGCGCCAAAGATCAACAGTAAAAACTGAATTTACTGCAGTAGGAGAAGCTGCGTCAATCTTTTCTTCAATTAATAAATGACTTGTGCCTCAGACGGTAATCCTGACACGCTGTGAACGCGCGGTGGCGTTTGAAGGTGTCAGACGCGGAGCACAGACACTCTTGATTCTGGAGTTCATTAATAACACGTTATGGAGGTCATCCATTTACACACGTTTTAATCATCACATGATCTCTTATAACAAAATCACATGACCTTTTTTTTTAATGCGCGTACTGGAATTTGTGCGGTAAAAGTGTTTCCATCATAGATTATGCACATCTTTTCTTATGGAATAAAAAGTTTATCCTACTCACTTATGCGCATGTGTTTTTATGCGCATTTTCAAAATGTTTGCGCATCATGACGTTTCCATCAACTGGTTTTTTATGCGCATCTCTAAAATGTGCATAAAAATTGGTAGATGGAAACATGGCTAATGTAACAATTTTTATCCCTGTTAAATTAGCAGAAGAATCGATCTACAGGTGTGAAAGCACCCTAAGTTTAGGTGCAGGTTTGTTTTATGTAGCATAGTTTCACAAAAAAATCTGAAGTTCTAAATCTGTGGTCCTTGGTGATACACAGTCACTAGCTGTGTTTCCATCCAAAAATGCGAATGAACTTTATGCGCAAACCTGGATTATCGCATAAAAGACGTGCGAATAAAGCTGCGTTTCCATCCAACGAGTCAAAGCGAACAAAACGTCACTTCCTGATTAACTGGCACCAAATATCAACAGTAAAAACTGAATTTGCTGCAGTAGGAGAAGCTGCGTCAATCTTTTCTTCAATTAATAAATGACTTGTGCCTCAGACGGTAATCCTGACACACAGTGAACGCACGGTGGCGTTTGAAGGTGTCAGACGTGGAGCACAGACACTCTTGATTCTGGAGGTCATTAATAATATAATAACACTAATACTTAAACGGTAAGGCATTTTAGAATGACCAAAATAACATTTCAGATGTTTTACAGTGTGCTCAGCCTGCTGGTTTGTCTATTTACACACATTTTTATCATCACATGATCTCTTATAACTAAATCACATGACCTTTTTTAATGCGCACACTGGAATTTGTGCGGTAAAAGTGTTTCCATCATAGATTATGTGCATCTTTTTTTTTATCGGATAAAAAGTTTATCCTACTCAGTTATGCGCAGATGTTTTTATGCGCATTTTCAAAATGTATGCGCATCATGACGTTTCCATCAACCGTTTTTTTAAGCGCCTTAAAAATAGGTGGATGGAAACATAGCTAGTGATGATAGCTTTTTTTTTTAGATTAAAAATAGTCCAAATCAATAGCCATGGTTCCTGATGACACACTGAGGTCTTGTTCGAAATGCGAAATTATCAGTGCATGTATGAAATTTAGCGTTACATTATAATTATATTTTACATTATTTTTTAACCCGCACATACATGAGAACCTTTCCGCCCGCACCCACATTCACACGTTCACACTGCGAGGCTTAGTGGTCAAATCAGATTTTTTTTTTCAGATCTGATGTTTTTGCATGGCCGTTCACATTGTTGTTATAAATTTGGCCAATATTAGATTTGCAGTGTGAACAGATCATGGTCCTAAACTGACCCGCATGCGCAAAAGTACAACTACGTACAGCACAAAATGTCTAATTATGCACACAGTGTGTACTGTATGAAGTAAGCACGCTGTCAGATCATGCTTGTATGATTATTGCTCTTTTAACAGACAACCGTGGTGTATTACATGAACTGTAAAGGGTTGTTCTGCTACTACTAATGTGTAGTTCGCCATTTGAAACCTAAAATAAGTCACTTGTGATAGAAAACACTGATCATTTGTGATTTATGACAACCGCGGCGCGGGTCTTTCTGACCACCGGTGTAGTGAACTCATGAAGGGTTAATGAGCAGCCACAGACTGAACTGTGAAGGCGGAGTTGGTTTATCTCCGTTTGCAGTTATTTTATTTTACTTCGTTATAATCAACAGACACGTGCAGAAGGGGGGGTTGTGTGCTTGAGCAGCTGCCCTTTTTTCTCTCTTTAAATTGGTTAACCAGAGTGGTTAACAAGCACCAGTTTTGCCTTCAAAGTCTTTTTCAAAATGAACAACCAACTTTCTGTGGTAAAGTAATCGCCCTGTGTGTTATTCTACTATGCTGCTGAGGAGTAGAGGATGTCTGCAGCACAGAATGATGACGCATGTCGCTCGAAGATTATGTAAAAGTCACATGAAATCCGACATAAACGTTCACACTGCGGTCGCATTGCAAAACATCAGATCTGTGTCTGATTTAAGACTACATATGAAAGTGGCACAAATCTGAAGTGAAAAGATCAGATTCCATGCGGTTTGGGCTGTTCACACTGTCAAGACCTGAGTCACATGAGGGGGAAAAAATCCGATTCGGGCCACATTTGGCTGCAGTGTGAACGTAGCCTTAGTGTATGTCTCTATAATGCTTTAAGAAGACAGAGTAGTGTAAACGGCACCTAAATGTGTTGTTCCTTCGGCAGGTGAGAGCGAGCGACTGGGTCGCAGTGTTTATTACGCCTTCAACTCCACCTCTGGAGATTTCGCGGTGGTCTACGAGTGGATCCTGAGATGGAACAAAACCATCGGGAAGTTCTTCACCAGCCAGGAGAAAGAGAAGATCGAGAAATGCAAAAAACAGGTAGAGGAACGACCTTCCATCACATCAGCTTCACTGTTTGGGCAGAATATTCCTAACACTGCTCTCCAGACTCAGACGCTGCTTCTTTTTCTCAAAAAGTGGATTTTTTTTAGTCATTTTGTATTTAACTGTCCTGCTGTCGTATAATTCTGTATACAGCGTTCATCCTTCGGTTCAGAAATGTCCTGCCTTCACTAAACCTCCAAAATAAAGCAGATGCATTTAATTTCAATCCTCAAATCTATTCTGCATGAAGGACCAAGCTCATCTTCATCATGAACTCAGTGGATGTTTGGGTTTTCCCTCATCAGTGTGCAGGATTTGAGCAGTGTTCGCTAAGTGGACAACACTCTTTTCTCAAACCACTACATGAAAGCTTCACAATTTTCCAGACTTTTTCTAGTAGAAACAAATATATATATTATAAGAAACACCATGATATTTTCCTTTCTCTAGTAAACATTACTGTGAAAATATCTGAAATTTGAATAAACATTAAACAGGAGGGTGAATAATTTTGACATTTGCTTGCTTTGTCATGATGACAGCACATAATATTAGACTAGATATTCTTCAAGACACTAGTATTCAGCTTAAAGTGACATTTAAAGGCTTAACTAGGGTAATTAGGGTAAAGTTAGGGTAATTAGGCAAGTCATTGTATAACAGTGGTTTGTTCTGGAGACAATCCAACACTAATATTGCTTAAGGGGGCTAATAATATTGACCTTAAAATGGCTTTAACACAATTAAGAACTGCTTTTATTCTAGTCGAAATAAAACACATCAGACATTCTCCAGAAGAAAAAATATTAGAGGAAATACTGTGAGAAATTCCCGAATCTGTTCAACATCATTTGGGAAATATTTGACAAAGAAAATTTGTTATCGAATAAAATCTCATTGTCGTTCTAATTCTGACAGTAAATGTAAATAAATGCATGCTTGTTCCAGATTCAGGGAGTGGAGAGCGAGCTGAACTCTCTGCTGAAGCTCCAGCATCCTCATCTGGTGCATTATCAGGCCATGAGCGTCAGTGAGTGCGAGGACAGTCTGACGGTGCATCTGCTGGCTGAACACGTGTCCGGCTGCAGCCTGGCTGAGCGGGTGTCCAGCGGGTGTGCGGTGCCGGTGGAGGAGCTGCGAAGACACACGCAGCAGCTGCTCAGCGCTCTACATTACCTGCACACTAACTCAGGTCACACGATTATGCTTCATTTATTTATTTCCTGCATAGCAATGGGGTATATGCACACAGACTTTTCATTTTCAGTCAACCAGTTCAAGCGCTTACGGTGAACTGTATGTCATTACAAAATGGCCACGTTTAAGATCTGATTTCTTTATAAATCAGTGATCTTCACTGCCTGACTGATATACGATATGAAGTGGGTCTCAGACCAGACAAGAAACACTGCATTAGATGAAATTTTTTTTCTGTGCCATGTCTTTAAAATATGGAGATGTATTTTACCCCAGAGTTTCGCCTGCTGCTCCTGATGGTGCTTGAGTTTAAACGGCTTTCGTTTTACGGTTGAACAACTAAATTAATGCATTAGTCTACAGGGTTTCTGCGGGGTCTTAAAGTCTTAAAAAGTCTCAAATTTAAAAATCGAAATTTAAGGCCTTAAAAAGTCTTAAATTCGTTGTTCTAGATCTTAAATATTTTAGCACAGGTCTTATTTTTCCGATGTCAATGTAACGCTACATCTAATGCTCATTTAAATTCTTTTTTGTTGTTGTTGTTTGGTTTTCGTGGTGTTGTTGTTCTTCATTTCACTAGTCCAATTGTAATTTGCGGTATTACAACTAAAAATGAGACCAACATGCAATAGCCAATCAGCTTTCTGTTATGAACTCAGTGCACGCGGCGAATGTGACGTCATCACTGTGTTTGCGGACATTCGCTTTGGGTGCGCGCGACATGATTTCGGCTGGCGGAGTTCACGTAATGTTTGAGACTCGAGTGAACAGTTCATGCTGCGCCGCATTTGATTTGAAGTGAATATGAAACACTTTGAGGAGATTTTGTCTGAAACCGGTATGACTGTACACACATCTTCTTTATGATCCGTCCATGAGTGATCATAGAGATAACCAGATGACCAATAATTATTGGCTAGAAATTGCAACAGCAGTGGAAAAGGAGGAAAGTTTTTGGAAAAGTTTGGAAAAACCTGAGGGATAAGTTTGTTAAAATAAAAACAGACGCCATGCAAAAGTGGAGACCCAGGTGGGTTTTAAAATTACAGAATATGTTTTTCAACCATTCATAGGTTTTACGCTGATGTATAAAGTTACAAACTACAATTAAGTAACAAAGTATATCTTTGATACAGTTAAAATCAGAATTATTCGCCCCCCTTTGAAAGTTTCTTTCTTTTTTAAATATTTCCCAAATGATGTTTAACAGAGCAAGGACATTTTTACAGTATGTCGGATAATATTTTTTCTTCTGGAGAAAGTCTTATTTGTTTTATTTCGGCTAGAATAAAAGCAGTTTTAATTTTTTTAAAAACCATTTTAAGGTCAATATTATTAGCCCCTTTAAGCTAATTTTTTATTCCGATAGTCTACAGAACAAACCATCATTATACAATAACTTGCCTAATTCCCCTAACCTGCCTAGTTACCCTAATTAACCTAGTTAAGCCTTTAAATGTCACTTTAAGCTGTATAGAAGTGTCTTGAAGAATATCTAGTCTAATATTATTTACTGTCATCATGACAAAGAGAAAATAAATCAGTTATTAGAGATGAGTTATTAAAACTATTATGATTAGAAATGTGTTGAAAAAAATCTGCTCTCCGTTAAACAGAAATTGGGGAACAAAATAAACAGGGGGGCGAATAATTCAGGGGGACTAATAATTCTGACTGTAACTAGAAAAGGAATATATGAACCTATCTGTTTACAATATATTGATGCCCATATTGTAGGCTTTATTGGTGATAATGGTCATGAATGTTGGACCATTATTGCCTTTTTAGCTCATAAGTAGAGGACAGAAACTAGCCAGACAGTAATGTGTGAATTGAGTGGGGGAAAAAAACGTCAGTACAGTATTTTAGTAAGTGTACTTCTTTTTTGTTTTTATTATTGCCATAATAAAAAATATAACTGTAGAGCAACCCAAGTTCTGTTGCCATTAATATTTAACTTTAATAGGTAGAACTGTCCGAGATATGAACAAAAGCAAGTGATGCATCATTTAGATTTGAAACATTTTAGATTTAAAAAATCTTGAATGGTTATAAATGTCTTTATAATAAATTATAAAAATAATAAAAAACAATTATCTTGAATGATATTAATGATATGACAAGTTCCGGAAACTTTCTACTTCTCTGTTTATCCGTCTGGTTTTACTGTCTGTTTCTTTTGACCGCCCCCTGTCATTTAAAAGTATACATCAATGGCGAATGTGTCAAGTATAAAAGCCTCGTCCGTTTCGTGAGGTGCGCGATGTGGCACCAGGCGAAAGTATAAATCAGACTTAAGATGTTTGTTTTTTTGTTTTATTCCTGTAGTTCAATGGTGCCTCTATCCTGTCTTTAGTACTGTTCAATTTGAATACATTTATTTTACCACTTATTTTGGATTTTGCATTTTCTCTTTATGTGTATGCGTGTTTTTGATATTGTGATGTAGGTCTTAAAATTAATACTTAATGGTCTTAATTTTGACATTATGATATCTGCAGAAACCCTGGTCTATTTAACTGATTAGGCAAGTCATTGTATAACAGTGGTTTGTTCTGGAGACAATCCAAAACTAATATTGCTTAAGGGGGCTAATAATATTGACCTTAAAATGGCTTTAAAACAATTAAAAACTGCTTTTATTCTAGATGAAATAAAACAAATAAGACTTTCTCCAGAAGAAAAAATATTAGAGGAAATACTGTGAAAATTTCCTGAATCTGTTAAATATCACTTGAGAAATATTTGAGAAAGACTAAATATTTCACTGGAGGACAAATAATTTTAACTGTATATTGCAAAATTATTGTTATTGCAATGATAGTATATAAAGAGTGTAATGGTACACTGATGTCACGGTTTGGTACGTACCTCAGTTTTGGGGTCACTGTTCGGTGCTGTTTTTGCCCCATTGACTCTTCCATTATGATCACATTTATTGATTGTAAAGCAGCATGTCTGATGCTGTCTGTAAAACAGCATGTAATCATGCATTCTTGATTGTTGCTGGTTTTCCCTGTTGGGATTAAGAGGGACCATGTGTCATTTTTACTCTTTACTGCTTTACTATTTTTATAATGTAAGTTGTTCCTCGGTTTTGGGGTCACTGTTCGGTGCGGTTATACGGTACAGCATGAATAAGCAACAAATCTCCAGTGCTTACTTTTTCTGTTTATTTTGAACAGGCAGAAGTATTTTGTCACAATCAGCTTAAGATGTTATAGCGTAAGAAATATTGTAATTGAATAACATCGCATATTGTTCCAGTATCGTGCAGTCCTAATAACAATACTAAAATTGAATTAATGCAGAAATGACATCCATGCGTACATCAATGCAAAATACAAAACAGCACAAATAAATTCACCATATTTTCCACATAAACAGTGGTGCATATATTAACCCTTGTGTACTGTTCAGATTGACTCCCCTTTGGGTATGTTGGGGGCTGCTTTTGCCCCATTGACTTCCATTATAATCACATTTATTGATTGTAAAGCCATGACAGCATATACTCATGCATTCTTGATTGTTGCTGGTGTTTCCTGTTGGGATTAAGAGGGACCATGTGTCACTTTTACTGTTACTATTTTTATAATGGAAGTCAATGGGGCAAAAACAGCACCAACATAACCAAAGGGGAGTCAATCTGTCCAGAGTGTATTGAGTTTTTGAACAATTTCAAAGCATTTTCCCTAAATATGTGTCAAAATCAGATTTGTGTCACTAAAATCATTCCATTTGCTGAAACACAGAGAAAGATGAGGCCAAATTAAGATTTAAAATCAGCCCAGAGTGGATGGAAACGACCCAACAGCACACAAGGGTTAACAATAATTGCAATATTCTATTCAATTCAATTCATCTTTATTTCTCTAGCGCTTTTACAATGTAGATTGTGTTGGAGCAGCTTAACATAGAAGTTCTGGCAAATTGAAACCGTGTCAGTCCGGTTTTTACCTCAGATTTGGGGTCACTGTTCGGTACGGTTATACGATACAACAAGAATAGGCAACAAATGTCCAGTGCTTACTTTTTCTGTTTATTTTGAACAGGCAAAAGTGTTTTGTCACAATCAGCTCAAGATGTTATAGTGTAAGAAATATCATTATTGTAATTGAATAACATCGCATATTTTTCCAGTATCGTGCAGTCCTAATAACAATACCAAAATTGAATTATTGCAGAAATTACATCTGTGCATACCTCAATGCAAAATACAAAACAGCACAAATAAATTCAGCATATTTTCCACATAAACAGTGGTGCATATATTAACCCTTGTGTACTGTTCAGATTGACTCCCCTTTGGTGATGTTGGTGCTGTTTTTGCCCCATTGACTTCCATTATAATCACATTTATTGATTGTAAAGCCATGAGAGCATATACTCATGCATTCTTGATTGTTGCTGGTGTTTCCTGTTGGGATTAAGAGGGACCATGTGTCACTTTTACTGTTACTATTTTTATAATGGAAGTCAATGGGGCAAAAACAGCACCAACTTAACCAAAGGGGAGTCAATCTGTCCAGAGTGTATTGAGTTTTTGAACAATTTCAAAGCATTTTCCCTAAATATGGGTCAAAATCAGATTTGTGTCACTAAAATTATTCCATTTGCTGAAACGCAGAGAAAGATGAGGCCAAATTAAGACTCAAAATCAGCCCAGAGTGGATGAAAACGACCCAACAGCACACAAGGGTTAACAATAACTGCAATATTCTATTCAATTCAATTCATCTTTATTTCTCTAGCGCTTTTACAATGTAGATTGTGTTGGAGCAGCTTAACATAGAAGTTCTAGTAAATTGAAACAGTCCGGTTTTCAGAGTAATATCAACATTGAATGATTGCAGAAATGACATCCATGCATGCATCAATACAAAATACCAAAACAGCACAAATAAATTCCCCATGTTTCCCACCTAAACAGTGGTGCACAAGCATCTGAGCGCCTCCTGTGTGCTGCTGGACGCTCGCGGGGATGTGCGGCTCTCCGACTACAGCCTGTGCAAGCGTCTGTCAGACGTGTGTAAGGAGGACATCTTTGAGCAGAGTCACGTGCGCTTCAGCGAGGACGCTCTGCTGGCACGGGCGGGTAAGAAAGGGGACGTGTGGAGCTTCGGGCTGCTGCTGCTGGCACTCGCTGTGGGCCGAGAGGTCAAGGAGTATCCGCTGACGGTGCCCGACACGCTGCCCGCAGACCTCAGAGACTTTCTCAACAGGTCAGTCGTCAGCTGAGGTCAAAATATAATTCATACATTCATAATTCATACAAGAAAAAAAAATATGTGCATTGCCCTCATTCATTATTCATCATTCATTCATTGTTTATTGGTTAATGATCATCCTTATGATATTTAATATTTAAAAACTAAAAAAAATATGTGCTTTGCTTTTTCATTATTCATTTGTTGTTCATTGGTCAGTAATCAGCCGAGTTTGTTTATTAGTCATTTGGTTTAAACATTGTATCCTGAAGGCGGTGGTGTGTATCAGGATGATAATGCAGCAACACACACAGCAAGACTGCTGACAAAGTGGTTTGATGAACATGAAATTAAAGTTGAACACCTCCCATGGCCTGCACAGTACCCAGTACTAAATATTATTGAGCACTTTGGGGTGTTTTGGAGTAGCGAGTCAGGAAAGGTTTTCCAGCATCTCTTAGTGACCTGACCACTATTCTGAAGAAGAACGGCTCAAAATCCTTCTGGCCGCTGTGCAGAACTTGTGTTTGTCATTACCAAGACCAACTGATGGTGTGTTGGCTGCAAAAAAGAAGGCCCTACACAAGTGGTCTCAAACTGCCGGCCCGAGGGCCATTTACGGCCCGCAACTGACATCAAAAATATAACAAGATTCAGCTCGTAAAAACATATATTTTTGAACCGCTGTCGTTGTTGTGCAGTCTCGTCTAGCCACTTGTGGTTTTGACCTGCCACCTAATTGACATTTATAGTACTGCATTCAGATTAGTTTTACTTTCATGTTCTCTCAGTGTACGATTGAGAGTAACACACATGCGTTTTAATTCTGGGGCTGATGTAAATGTTGAAATATATGTCCGTAAGTGCTCTATTTTTACTAAAGCTCTATTTTTGTAAATATCCAAGGGCCGTTTGATTATCGTAAGTGTTATACCACTTGTATTTTGTTGTACAAACACATCTTCATGACTTACACGTTATGCTGGTGGTGTAACAAATATGATTGTACTGCTAGTTGAATTGAACTTGTTAAAGTAAATTTGAATATATACATACCTTTCCCCTCTTTGTCGTAGTTTTACAAAAAAAAGTAAGATATTGAGAAGAACAATTGGTAGGGGTGAAACGGATCACTGTTGATCCGTGTTCCATACGGATCACAACTCACGGTTCGGAACGCACGTGACCCGTGGATTAATAATTTATTTTGAATTTGTCGGTTAATCCAACATTTATAACCATTGCAGAGAGATCGCCTCACACGTCATTTAAATCACGTCCATAAAAGCATTTTGGCTTCCCTGTAAGATATGATGATGATGGGAAAAGTTGTGGTGGGACCTACCCAGGGCTTAATTTGTGCTGGAACACTCCGGATCCGGCACCTCTGAAATCTGATCGGCACCTCATTTTACCGATCCCCCTCCTCACCCGTCCACTGTTCACTTTCAGTTTCTTCCGCGACTCCCCAACCCTCTTCACTTTCGTCCGCGACACCCCTCTGCCATCCACCGCACAATTAAATAACACATACGTGCTGGGAGACCATTTTATAGTTCAGATATAAACACTGATGTTTATGGTAAAGATCACCGTTTAATGAATGCTGGTAAATTTTTGACGCTGGTAAACACAATTACATTGTGTAACCAACAGATGGCAACAAACAACCATCAAAATTATGTCACTGAATATGTTTTCAAAAATAATAAACCTACAGTATAATGAAACATGAAGTTTAATGTGTGAATTGTTGAATCATGAATTGAAGATAAATATGATCTGTTGTAAGATGTTGCATTTCTATATTTAGCATTATCAGCAACAGCAGCAGAGATCATATTTCATATTGAATACTTTTCTTTCTTCAGCTGTTCTTTCTTGATTTTTATTTTTATTAACATTACAGATTCTAAGTTCTGTTTGTTGAAAGCAATGTTTTTTTGCAGTAATATTTTCATATAAATGGAAAGCAAATGACATTTGCCTCCTCACTTTTTTGCTGATTCGAAAAATGGTCCGATCCGTGACTCAAAAACCGTAGTGTGATCCGAACTGTAGATTTGTCATCCGTTACACCACTAACAATTGGCAGAAAAGTCACTAAAGTTACTCAAACTGCTTTCTGCTGTTCTTACGCTATTGGGACAATACAATTGGTTGGGACAGAATAATAATTATTATGCCTATTATTTGTAGTATTTTCATAGCAATTTAAACTCCCCCTTTAATATGTGTGTCTAACGCTCGGCTATGCATACAACAATCACAGATAAATTTCAGCAGCTGATGTGTGACACGATAAACGTGCTGGTCTGCATCATCACTGGTGACAGGTAATGCTTGAAATATAAATGTCATGTCTGTTGTCCTAAAATGCATCAGTTATGTCAGGTTTCCACTTTTTTTCTTGTACTTGAATGTTAAAACTGCCCTCCTACGAATTGTCAGTCACTGGAATGGCCCCCCGCCAATTTCAGAATCAGAATCAGTTTTATTGCCAAGTGTGCTTCACACACACAAGGAATTTGTTTTGGCTACAGAAGCTTCCAGTGTACATAAAGTGACAACACAAAATAAATATGAAAAAAGAAAAAGGCGATGAACATTAAACAGAGATGCAGTTAGTCAAAGGATCTGGATGTTGAGTTGTATGTACAGATTTGTTATGAATATACAGGTTATAAGGTGCTGTGTACAAGTGCGCATGAGAAAGTATTGCTCGATTATTGCACAGTAGGGGAATATTTAACTGTTCATGAGGTAGATGGCCTGAGGAAAGAAACTTTTCCTGTGTCTGGCTGTTTTTGTGCTTGGTGGTCTGTAGCGCCGACCAGACGGTAACAGTTGGAACAGGTAGTGTGCTGGGTGCGAGGCGTCCAGAGTGATTTTGCGAGCCCTTTTACTCACTCTGGAAGATTACAGTTCTTGAAGTGTAGGAAGGGCAGTGCCAGTGATTCGTTCAGCAGTCCGGACTATTCGCTGTAGTCTACGGAGGTCAGTTTTGGCAGCTGAGCTGAACCAGACGGTGACTGAAGTGCAGAGGATGGATTGGATGACAGCTGAGTAGAACTGTACGAGCAGCTCCTGTGGCAGGTTGAACTTCCTCAGCTGACAAAGGAAGTACAGTCTCTGCTGGGCTTTCTTCACAATAGAGTCTATGTGAATGTCCCACTTCAGATCCTGAGAGATGGTGGTGCCCAGGAACCTGAATGACTCTACTGCAGCCACAGTGCTGTTCATGATGGTGAGTGGGGGGAGTGCTGGGGGGTTTCTCCTAAAGTCCACTATCATCTCCACTGTTTTGAGCGTGTTCAGCTCCAGGTTGTTGTATCTGCACCATAAAGCCAGCCGCTCCACCTCCTGTCTGTATGCAGACTCGTCACCGTTCCGGATGAGGCCGATAACAGTAGTGTCATCCGCAAACTTCAAGAGCTTAATGGAGGGGTCTTTTGCGGTGCAGTCGTTGGTGTACAGGGAGAAGAGCAGTGGGGAGAGAACTCATCCCTGTGGGGCACCAGTGTCGGATGTGATTTTGCCCATTCTGACTAGCTGTTGTCTATCTGTCAGAAAGCTGGTGATCCGTTGACAGACAGCTGGGTCAGTTTGTTCTCGAGCAGTGATGGGACGATTGTGTTAAAGGCAGAACTGAAGTCCACAAACAGTACCCTTGCGTAGTTCCCTGGTTTGTCCAGATGTTGTAGGGTATAATGCAGTCCCATGTTGACTGCATCATCCACAGACCGGTTTGCTCTATAGGCAAACTGCAGGGGGTCCAGCAAAGGTCCAGTGATGTCCTTCAGATAAGCTAGCACCAGTCTTTCGAATGACTTCATGGCCACAGATGTTAGGGCAACAGGTCTGTACTGATTGTGATCTTTGGTTTCTTTGCTATTGGGATGATGGTGGATCATTTGAAGCAGGATGGAACTTTGCGTTGTTCCAGTGATCTGTGGAAAATCTGTGTGAAAATGGGAGCCAGCTGGTCCGCGCATGTTCTCAGACAGGCTGGTGAAACACCGTCTGGACCTGGTGCTTTCCGTCTCTTCTGTTTACTGAAGATCTGACGCACATTATCCTCACTGATCTGAAGTGGAGGGGGGGGGGGGAGGAGGAAGATGGCTGTGTAGGGAGATGGTCTGGGCGGTTGTGAGGTGTCTGGTCAGAGGTGTCAATTCTACAGTAGAATGTATTCAGCTCGTTTGCAAGATGTTTGTTGCTGTCGATGCTGGAGGGTGGTGTCTTGTAGTTAGTGATGTCTTTCAAGCCTTTCCACACTGATGCAGGGTCGTTGGCAGAAAACTGGTGTTGCAGCTTTTTGGCATAGCTCTTCTTAGCCACACCAATCTCCTTTGTCAGTGTGTTCCTGGCCTGATTGTACAAAAGCCTGTCCCTACTCCTGTAGGCATCATCTTTGGCCTGACGAAGCTGTCTGAGTTTTGGTGTGAACCATGGTTTATCATTGTTAAATGATAAGTAGGTCCTGGTAGGGATGCATAACTCTTCACAGAAACTGATGTATGATGTTACAGTGTCTGTGAGCTCGTCCAGGTCGGTGGCTGCAGCTTCAAAAACACTTCAGTCAGTGCATTAAAAACAGGCTTGTAAGACCTGCTCTGTGTCGTTGGTCCATCTCTTAACCGTCCTTAATACTGGCTTAATAGTTTTAAGTTTTTGCCTGTAAGTTGGTATAAGATGAACCAGGCAGTGGTCAGAGAGTCCTAGAGCTGCTCTGGCGACGGAGCGATATGCATCCTTTATTGTGGTGTAGCAATGGTTCAAAATGTTATTGTCTCTGGTGGGGCATGTGATGTGCTGTTTGAATTTAGGCAGCTCATGTGTGAGTTTTGCCTGATTAAAGTCACCGAGAATGATAAAAACAGAGTCCGGGTGTCGTTGTTCAGTCTCTGTGATCAGATCAGACAGCTGTTGTAATGCAGTACTCGCGTGTGCTTGCGGTGGAATGTAAACACCGATGAGAATGAACGAGGAAAACTCCCTTGGTGCGTAAAACGGCTTGCAGTTAATGAAAAGCACTTCCACATCAGGACAGCCCATCTTTAACACAGTTACATCCGTACACCACCTTCTGTTGATGTAAAGTTTGAGTATGAGACCCCTACCTACACCATACTAATGAATTATTGTGCTTTTAAAGCAGACGTTTTATTCTCCAACCCCTGTATCATGTATGTGTGTATTACATATAGATAATAAAAATATATAACACACACACATATTATGTCAAAGCGAACTTTTATTTTGGATGCAATAGTCTTTGCCTATTTGAGATGCATTCTTGTTTTATCATTCTGTTATTTTCATGATCTACCAGGAGAGTGATGAAGATCTAGCAGTCGATTGTGAACCATACTGGGCTGTGATCTGTCAGATCTGTTGTGATGTTATGATTGTTGTGTGTTGTTTTTTGCAGTTGCGTGTGTTTGGATGACGCTGACCGCTGGCACACTCATCAGCTGCTGGATCATCCATTCCTCAGGCCTCCTTCACCCAAGAGTCTGCCGCCCTGCCAGGAGTCCAGTCCAGAGGGTCAGACTGACATATTATATATACAATAACTGGTAACACTTCACTTGAAGGGTTGTTCATAAGACTCATGAAACCTTTATAATTATGATATGACACATCATTTTATGCATGCTTATAACAACTAAATGTCATTCGCTCAGATATGTTGTTTTAAATGCAAAGATGACAACTTGACATACAGTTAAAGTCAAAATATTTCGCCCTCCTGTGACTTTTTTTTATTTATTTATTTTTTTTAAATATTTCCCAAATGATGTTGAACAGATTCAGGAATTTTTCATAGTATTTCCTATAATATTTTTTCTTCTGGAGAAAGTCTTATTTGTTTTATTTCGGCTAGAATAAAAGCAGTTTTTAATAGTTTTAAAGCCATTTTAAGGTCAATATTATTTGCCCCCTTCAGCAATATTAGTTTTGGATTGTCTACAGAACAAACCACTGTTATACAATGACTTGCCTAATTCCCCTAACTTTACCCTAATTAACCTAGTGAAGCCTTTAAATGTCACTTTAAGCTGAATACTAGTGTCTTAAAGAATATCTAGTCTAATATTATGTGCTGTCATCATGGAGAAGAGAAAATAAATCAGTTATTAGAGATGAGTTATTAAAACTATCATGATTAGAAATGTGTTTAAAAAAATCTGCTCTCTGTTAAACAGAAATTGGGGAAAAACATTATACAGGAGGGCGAATAATTCAGACTTCAACTATAAACACATACATCACAACCTGTTTTTGCAGGGTGTCCGCGGGGTCTTAAAAAGTATTAAAAGTTGATAAATCAATTATGAGAAAATTAAGGCCCTTCAAAAGTATTAAAAAGTCTTAATTGCGTTTATACGAGGTCTTAATTTTTGTTCAAGCGTTGTCCAAAGTGTCTGACTCCAAAAAATAAATATATTTATTTTCCTCCTAATATTAACAACGACGTGCTCGATCCACGTGATTGGTCCAGGTCGGGGCGCGTCCGGCCAAGCTCCCCTGTCTGGGTGATGTCACGTAATTTGCGGCAAACACGGGAAGGTGATGTGATGCTCTCCACATGTAGCGAAACCATAGAGCGAAACAGACGGCAAAATGGGATCATGCAGGTTTGTGTACTCCTGGTTGGAGAAAGACGAGTTTAAACAGTGGCTGAAGCCTGTCGCTGAAAACAACCAGGTCATTTATTCTTTTTTTTTAGAATAATTTTTTAGGGGTTTTCACCTTTATTGACAGGACAGTGGAGATTTACAGACAGGAAAGTATGGGGAGCAGAGAGAGGGGAAGGATTGGCAAAGGACCTCGAGCCGGGAATCGAACTCGGGTCGCCACGAGCACCTGGGTGCTATATGTCGACGCACTAACCACTAGGCTATTGGCGCCGACCAGGTCATTTATTCTGTCAAGGTTTGTTTCTTCTGAGCTTATCTGAGTTCTGTAGCACGCTTGTGCTCCATTCATTTATTCAACTACAACTGTTTATTAGGTTAAAGGTCTGATACTGATTAGAGCTTGAAGTGGCGACGAGGTCTTCAAATATTCTGAGAAGCTCTTTAAAAAGTCTTAAAAAGGTATTGAAGTTACCTTTAGGATTCCTGCATATACCCTGCTTTGTTATGTCAACTTGATGTTACCAAGACAACAATTATTCATTCATTTTCTTTTCGGCTTAGTCCCTTTATTAATCAGGGGTCGCCACAGCGGAATGAACCGCCAACTTATCCAGCATATGTTTTTTCACTGCAGATGCCCTTCCAGCTGCAACCCATCACTGGGAAACACCCATACACACTCATACACTACGGACAATTTTAGCTTACTCAATTCCCCTATAGCGCATGTGTTTGGACTGTGGGGGAAACCGGAGCACCCGGAGGAAACCCACACCAACACAGGGAGAACATACAAACTCCACACAGAAACACCAACTGACCCAGCTGGGGCTCGAACCAGCGACCTTCTTGCTGTGAGGCGATTGTGCTGCCCACCAACACAACATAACTTGTCATAAATCTATCAAAAACATGATTTGGCATAAAGGCATTAAAAATATGTCATGAATTTTATTACACCATCATTAATAGTTTTATTGACCTTATTGCCATATCCACTATCCTTAAAATGTCATTAAATATAATAAAATAAAATAAATAAAAAAGATTTTACAGCGTAATGGGGCGGCATGGTGGCTCAGTGGTGTCGCACTGTGGACTCACAGCAAGAAGGTCGCTGGTTCAAGTCCTGGCTTGGTCAGCTGGCGTTTCTGTGTAGAGTTTGCATGTTCTCCCCGTGAACATAAGCTGGAATAGTTGGCGGTTCATTCCGCTGTGGCGACCCCTGATGAATAAGGGGGCTAAGCCGAAAATGAATGAATGAATGACAGCATAATGACACTTTTAATGACGAATCCAGTTTGTTCCACTAAAAACAAAAATTAAGAAAAAGAACATTCATGACGCAGTTAGAATGACCTTATAACAATCATGTTTATGACCGATTTATGACATTTTGTTGTCTTGGTAATGTCACGTTGTCATGACAATGACAAAAACAGGTTGTGATTTATGTCAAGTTGTCATAACTGAGCGAATGACACTTAATGACATTGCTATAAGCATGCATAAAATCTCATTCACATTCATGATGGGTCATGTCTAGGCCCACACGGAATCTGCGCGCGCAGAATTCCGCAGATTTTTTGCAGATTTTCCGCAGATTTCCGCAGATTTTTAGCCCATCATTAATTCTGTTTGTTTACTTACAGTTAACTATTTACAGTTAATCTAATTGGATTTGCATTTTAAAATTTAAATAAAAGTTAAAAAGATATTATTTTTTATTTCACATTTCAAGGTTTTAGTTATGATACTCCTAAAATAATTCCGCAGAAATCCGCAGATTTTCACCGAAATTCTCCACAGAAATAGCAAAAAACGTCCGCAGATTCCGTCTGGCCCTGGTCATGTCTTTATTTTGCTGCGTTCACATCAGACGCGGAAGAAGCGTCAATCGCGAGTGATTTACATGTTAAGTCAATGCAAACGCGCGAATAGGCATCCTGCGCCGCGGATGGCGCGATACGCTCGAATGGTGCCGCGCAAATTGAGCGTTTTCCGCGTTTGGCGCCCGAATCGCTCGAGTTCAAAAATCTAAACTTCTGCGGACATTCGCGCCGCGTTAACCAATCAGGAGCTTGCTCTTGTGGGGGCGTGATTGTGATGTAGCACCTGTTGTTGGTGTCCGGGGGAAATCCTCCAGCCGACACCGACAACAGTTCATCAAACTGGGGTTGGCTCAGTCTGAAGCACCGCTGAAAGCCTCCATCATCCAGGTTAGGTTTCTGGAGGAGTTTATGAGCTCACAGAGCTGGGTGCACCTCTGAAAGTATCTAGTGGACTCAGACACTGCTCCAAACGTATCGACGCTGTTTTACAGCCTTCATAAAGCACATAAACACAGTTATTTTATCAATAAAATCCATGTTAGCCATTTAGCAACGAAGCTACAGTCACCGGGCTTCTGTCTGTTCAGCCCGGCCCATGACGCAAATCCGCGTCTGTTCTGAAGTGAATTTGACGCGCGAATTAAGCAGAGTCTGACGCGCGAATGAAGCGAGTAAACTCAAATGTTCATGCGTCTATTTACACGCGAATAGCGCGATTTATCCGCGCGTTCCGTGTCTGGTGTGAACACAGCATTATAAGGATTTCATGGCAGTCTTATGCTGTGTTCACACCAGACATGGAACGTGCGAATAAATCACGCTATAAATGTGGTCAATATCAGATTTGCAGTGTGAACAGATCATGGTCCTAAACCAGGGGCACGCCCTCCCTTAAAAACAAAATTTATATATATATATATATATATATATATATATATATATATATATATATATATATATATATATATATATATATATATATATATAATAAATCAAATTATTATTTTTATTACACAATTATTATTCTAAATAATTATTCCTAAATGTAACTGTAAAATAATGTAAAGGCACAATGGAGTGATGCTAAGATCATTTAAAAAGATCTTTTGCATAAATAATAATTTCATTTGAATAAAATTCTATAGACAATTTTATAGAATACAAAAAAGATGTTTAATTATCTGTTGTCTTAGACTAGACACATGGCAGAGAATTAGGTTTATTAAGTTTTACCTCCATGACTGCATCCCTCCTTTGTGCTTCATACAAAAAAATCTATCAGGAGCCATGCTTAGAATGATCACCATCATATTGTTTAAACTTTAGTTTTGTCGACTTCACCTCCACATAAAAGACTGTTAATGCCGGTTTCACAACATATGAGCGGCGAGTGAGCAGCGGGTATTTGTTTCGGCGTGCATGTTAACAACCTGGACTCGCACCGGGAGAAGAGCAGCGCGTCAGGGTCTAGCAGGAGCTGTGTGTGATTTTCTGCGCACATGCATGGATGCGTCAGTTTGCTTTTTGATTAAACTACACTGCTTTCACCAGCGTTGGTTCGGTTGCACATAGAGAATAACGTCTTTATTCCGGGATTACCCCTTTTAATACATACACTTGCATATGAAGTAAATCATATCTCAAAGCATTTACTGGGGCACTGGAGATTTTTACTGGGGCACGTGCCCCAGCAAATTGGGTCTAGCGACGCCTCTGTCCTAAACTGAAGGTGAAGGGCTTCAAAATTTACCCCTAAGATTTGGCACAGCACTACAGCACCTGCACACGTCATCATATGTCATCGCGATCTCTTGCTTCATATGAGATCAGACGATGGAGACTGCTGTAGTTATTCCAGTTGTGTTATTATTTGGTATTTATCTTCAGGAAATCACTGAAGGTGTATATCATGTTATCATGACCATATAATGCGGCAATAAGATCATAACTTTACTGTGCATTTACACAGTGGCCATATTCATCTGTAAACACACCAAAACAACATCAACATTATAGCAGACACTGTAAAAGCTCATTCTCAGACAGTAGACTTCTCTGACAGGGTGTTTGAGTGTCATCGAGCGTCAGAATGTTGTAGGACTGCTGTACAGGAGTTATTATTAGGGATTATAGATCGCCAAATTTAGCGTTTTTTCTAGCGTTTTTTTTTTTTAAAGTATGACGGTAAAACATGAACGCGGTTATGAATATATTAAAACGTGTTTGTTTGTTGTAAAAATTCATAATAATGACAAAAAATACTAATTTGTGGCTCTCCTTACTTCCGGGTTCAGCAATACTGCCGCTGTGGCTGGTGCATTCTGGGAAATTTTCTTACCCCTTGGTTTCGAGTGTGGTCCTGAAAATTATTCGTTCGAAGGGCTATTCACCCCTTCCCCTTAGGCCTACGCCTTCAAGCTATACATATTGGGACACCCCTACCCCTTGGCGTGAACACCAAAACGAGGGGTAGGGGTAAGGAGCAGGGCTAAGGGGTAGAATTGGGATTGGGCCTTAATATGATTATTGCTCTTTTCACAGGCAGCCGTGGTGTATTTCATGAACTGTAAAGGGTTGTTCTGCTACTACTAATGTGTATTTGAAACCTAAAATAAGTCCCTTGTGATTGAAAACACTGATCATTTGTGATTTATGACAACCGCGGCGCGGGTCTTTCTGACCACTGGTGTAGTGAACTCATGAAGGGTTAATGAGCAGCCACAAACTAAACTGTGAAGGCGGAGTTGTGAAGGCGGAGTTGGTTCACTAAATTGTTTTCGTTTTATTAGAAGGTTTTTAACATATCAAACTGCAAAATTATACATGCACACAATGATATTCTCACACTTAACGTATTGCATTACATCATGGTCGCAAGCCTCTTTAACTACATTGAAGCCTGTTGACTCGATATATAAACAAGCTGTTAAAATTATGGACTTAAACCCTGTGCGACGGCATCATTGTGAAGTTATGTAAACATAACCTTTTTAGTTTTGATAGTTTTATTAAATTCAATTATCTTAAATTGTTTTTTAAATGCTTAAATAATCCTGTTCCAGTGCTGTTTTCTGATCTAATCAGTAGGCATCAAACCTCTCACAGAGTCACACGGGCAACTGCTGATGGTGACTGCTAGTGCCAAAGTGTAAGACCTCCTTTGGTCAATCTGTTTTCTCTGTAAAGGGAGCCAAACTGTGGAATGATTTACCTGTTAGCCTAAAATCAGAAAGTAATATCAGTATTTTTAGTAGCATTCTTAAAAAGTGGTTAAAAACAAAACAGCAGTGTTTGCACAAGTAGATCATGTCGCCTTTGCTTTTGACTTCATTAATTTCATGTAAAGAATTATAATGTTGTGTATATGTATTATTTTATTTCCATTTTATCAATTTTGTCAAGCCTCCCGTGGACAGGTGTTGAGAATTAGCAAGTTTGCTAAAACACTTAAACAAATGCATTTGGTTGCCCAGTGTAATTGTGATGTCCATGTCAAATAAATAAATAAATAAATAATTAATAAATCTCCGTTTGCAGTTATTTTTATTGGGTGCTTGAGCGCCTGCCCTTTAATCTCTCAGAGAGAGAGTTCGTCCTTAAAATGAAAGTGCCCCCTCCTTTGTGCACGGATCCCCTATCTGCAACACCCGCTGACACTCTTTAGCTTCGAGATCAACCCGTGCCCCAATCATTACCAGAGTGGTTAAAAAGCACCACTTTTGCCTTCAAAATCTTTTTCAACATGAACAACCAACTTTCTGTGGTAAAGTAATCGCTGTTCTGCTGCTGCTGAGGAGTAGAGGATGTCTGCAGCACAGAATGATGACGCATGTCGCTCAAAGATTATGTAAAAGTCACATGAAATCCGACATAACCGTTCACACTGCGCTCGCATTATGATTATCATTATGAACACCCCTTCAAGTCAAGTGTTTAATAGCTCATTTTCGTTCCCTCTTTTGCGTTATAGTCTACTCCGCTGTCGTACACTATATAGGGATTAGTGAACGTCCTCTTCTGCTGTGTTTCAGACACCGGTGTTGATTTCGCCTCTACCGTGGTGCCACGCAGCCTCCTCCTGATCGCCCCCTTCAGTACGGAGGTGCAGAAACAGTTGTCCAGATACTATAATGAGTTCTCGGAACTGCAGCTGCTGGGAAAAGGAGCCTTCGGGGCCGTTATTAAGGTCAGTCCCACTCTGAGCTGTGTGTGTCAAAGGGAACTTTATTGTCATGCTCTGTGTTGTTGTGTTCCATGTGCTTATGTTTTGGTCATTTATTAGTTCCACCATTGTTCCACCCCTGTATGCATTCAGTTCCATTAGTCCTTGTGTATTTATACCCCTTAGTTTGGTTTAGTCCCTTGCCTGGTCTTGATCGTCATTCTGGTCTTTATTGGTGTTCCTGTGAGTTCCTCACGTAATTCCAATGCTCCTGTGTAAGTGTTTGTAAATAAATATATGTTCTGATAATTCCTGCGATCCAGTGTGTCTCTTTATAGAGCGTAAACGTGACGCAGACCATGTAACAGTAGCTACAAATTAAAATTAAAACTGTGTTTCTCCAAATTGCAAACAGAACAGTAAACAAGCATACAGATGGACAGTGTCATTACATTTATACAGAATATTCACGTTTGCAGTGTGTCAGAGGTAGATAAAGAATAAACAGGGTTTCTGCGGAGTCTTAAAATCTAAAGTTTAAAAATCGGTATTTAAGGCCTTAAAAAGTCTTAAATTGGCTGTTCTAGATCTTAAATATTTGTGCTCAGGTCTTATTTTTCCGATGTCCATGTAACGCTACATCTAATGCTCATTTAAATTCTTGTTGTTGTTGCTGCTTGGTTTTTGTGGTGTTGTAGTCCTTAACTTCACTAGTCCTAATGTAATTTGCGGTATTACAGCTACAAATGAGACCAGCATGCAGTAGCCAATCAGCTTTCAGTTATTGGGCCCAGTGCGCGCGGCGATTGTGACGTCATCGCTGTGTTTGCGGAGGTTTGCTTTCGGTGTGCGCGACATGATTTCATCTGGCAGTGTGAACAGATTTCGGGTGAACAGTTCACGCTGCGCTGCGTTTGATTTGAGTTGAATATGAAACACTTTGAAGAGATTTTGTCTGAAACAGGTACGACTGTACAGACATCTTAACGATCCGTTCATGCGTGATCATTATAGAGATAAGCAGATGACCAATAATTCTTAGCTAGAAATTGCAACAGCAGTGGAAAAGGAGTAAAGTTTTTGTAAAAGTTTGCAAAAGCCTGAGGGATAAGTCTGTTAAAAAAAAAAAAAAAAAAGACGCCATGGCAAAAGTGGAGACCCGTGTGGATAATAGCTACAAACTAAAATTAAGTGACAAATTCTGTCTTTGATAACTGGAAAGGAATATATGAAGCTCTCAGATTACAGTGTACTGATGCCCAAATTCTGGGCTTTATTGGTGATGATGGTCAGGAATGTTGGAGCATTATTGCCTTTTTAGCCTTTAGAGGACAGAAACTAGCCAGACAGTAATGTGTGAATTGTGGAGTGGGCAAAATAAAAATTAAAAAATGTCAGTATTTTTAGTAAGTTTTTTTGTTGCTTTTATTCTTCCCATAATAAAAAATATAATTGTAGAGCAACACATTTTCTCTTGTCATTGATATTTAACTTTAATAGGTAGAACTGTCAGATATATGAACAAAAGCCGGTGATGCATCAAAGTTTGATTTAAAAAATCTTGAATGGTTATAAAAATCTTTATAATTATTATAATAAATTATACAAAAAATTAAAATAATTAGTTTTTAAATCTTGAACGATATTAATGATGGGACGTATTTCCGGAAGATTCCTACTCTCTGTTTATCCGTCTGACTTTATGGTGGGTTTCTTTTGACTAGTTGTTTAAAAGAATATCACAACAGCGAACGCATCAAGTATAGTATAGTCAGCGGAGGTGCGCGATGTGGCACCAGCGAAAGTATAAATCAGCCTTAAGATTTTTTATTTCTTTTTTATTTTTATTTGTAGTAGCAATAAATACAGTACAATGTTTTCACTTAAGAGAGTGTACATTTCCCATTGCTAAACAGTTTTCTTTTTTACAAACTATAAAGTAACAGAACACAATAAAAAAATAAATAAATAATAAATAAAGTTTCATAAAGTAAAATGTATGAAAATAACAGTAACAAAAAAAAAGGAAAAATAAATAATATCAATACTAAATATACATAGGTCAGAGAGGGTCAATTCTTTATTTATTCAATCAGCTTTAGGTTTTTATCAGCTGTGAATGCTTAATCTAAAGAGAGGAATAAGAGAAGATGTTTTTGTTTTTTCTGTAATTCAGTGGTCCATCTAACCTGTCTTTAGTACAGTTCAATTTAAATCCATTTATTTTACCACTCATTTTGGGATTTAGCATTTTCTCTCGGGTGTTTTTGATATTGTGATATAGGTCTTAAATTTAATACTTAATGGTCTTAAAAAGGTCTTTAAAAGTCTTAAATTTGACATTATGATATCTGCAGAAACCCTGATAATTAAATGTATGATATGGTGCAGATAGATATGCATGTATGATGCCTGGATGCCTTTATGTAATACCCTAATTAAATAAAGAAACCAGAATCCTCTCTTGGCTATATTTCTTAGCTAGTGTTTTGTTTAGGACCTTATATTGTAATGTTGTTCAAGGATAAATTAGATTTATACGTTACCACACAAGGTATATATTTTGCTGAAATGTGGAAGTTTAAATTCCATTAGACAAAAGTTTTATAAGGAAAGTACTTTGATGGACATTTTTAAAAAGGTACCACCAGAAAAAAATCCTAAATTATTTATCAAAAATTGAACTAAAAAATCATATTTAACTGTTTTTGTGTGAATTTTATTTATTTATATTTTATATATTTATCTAAGTAACTTTTTTATTGTAATACAAATTTGTTTTTATCATGTAATATTTTATGTATATCCATTTTGCCACAAAATAGCCATAAGTTGCTGATGTGGCAATAAATAAATAAATAAATAAATAAACCACACAAGGTATCTTGATCGGTTCTGCAAATGAAGCCAATGTCCACTCCAGTGAAGAAAATTAATACAATATACTTTTATTAATACAATATATCCAGTGAAAAAGAAGAATAAAACAATCACAATAACAAAAACTAAATCCTTTACGTTATTCTCCGCTGAGAATAAAGGGCCTAAGACATTCAATATACAGAAGTCAGTTTAAGCGCACTGCAGGGGATATCTGTTAATGCATAGAAATCCCTTTCAGTTAATACACAGCAAAGTAACAGTTAGTGCTTGATATACTTGAGAATATCTAAAGTTTGATATACGTGAGTATATCTGTTAATACATAGCAGAAATCCCTTTGTGTTCACTATCTAGGGCACAGGTGTCAAAGCCAGTTCCTGAAGGGCCGGAGCTCTGCACAGTTTAGTTCCAACCCCAATTAAACACACCTGATCAAACTAATTGAGTGCTATAGGCTTGTTTGATATCTACAGATAGGTGTGTTGATGCAGGGCTGGAACTAAACTCTTCAGGGCTCCGGGCCTCCAGGGATTGACTTTGACACCCCTGCTCTAGGGTGATGTATTTGATTACAAACATAACAAAGCATTTCTTCTATTACATCAGCCTTTGGCCAGTCATCCAGGCAGTCTTCCTGGAGTCTTGTCCTCCAAGGTCATAGCTCCTAGTTGGCGTAGAATATCTTTTTCTGAAGATAACGCTCCCAGGCCTCTTCCAGTCTCCGATTGTAATAGTTGGTCATCTGTGCCATTTCTTCCTTTATGGTTAGCAGAAAATTGACCCACTTCAGCACCTCGTCTTTGTCCTTTTCGAACTCTTTGTCGATTGCACCGCTGTCGTATTTTACGTTTCTTCTCATTGCTAATAGCTGTTTTTGTAAGCATAGGAATATCTGAATATGCAAGTAAGTCTGTGTGTCTTTCGCAATTAATGTCATTAAAACATCCAGACACTACAGTACGTATAAAGAGATCAATCATAAAAATGCAATATAAATCATTTAAACTCCATGTCTAAATTAGTTTAAAATGCATGTGCATGTGTGTGTGCGTGTGTGTGTGTGTGTGTGTGTGTGTGTGTGTGTGTGTGTGTGTGTCATACCTGTCAACCCTCCAGTTTTTGCTGGGATGCTCTTATCATCCCATTAAAGTGTTTTCCCGTGTTTTTAATCTTTCTATGAAAAGTGGAAGCAGCATTAACACAGAGCTGATCTCAAATGTGATATACAGTTGAAGGCAGAATTATTAGCCCCCCTGAATTATTAGCTCCCCTGTTTATTTTTCCCCCCAATTTTTGTTTAACGGAGAGCAGATTTTATCAGCACATTTCTAATCATGATAGTTTTAATAACTCATCTCTAATAACTGATTTATTTTCTCTTTGTCATGATGACAGTAAATAATATTAGACTAGATATTCTTCAAGACACTTCTATACAGCTTAAAGTGACATTTAAAGGCTTAACTAGGTTAATTAGGGTAACTAGGCAGGTTAGGGTAATTAGGCAAGTTATTGTATAACGATGGTTTGTTCTGTAGACTATTGAAACAATATATAGCTTAAAGGGGCTAATAATATTGACCTTAAAATGGGTTTAAATAATTCAAAACTGCTTTTATTCTTGCTGAAATAAAACAAATAAGACTTTCTCCAGAAGAAAAAATATTATCAGACATACTGTGAAAATTTCCTGAATCTGTTCAACATCATTTGGGAAATATTTAACAAAGAAAAAAATCAAAGGGGGCGAATAATTCTGACTTCAACTGTAAGTGCATTTGCTTTATTTTGGCTCAAAAGCACGTTGAAATTAATATAAAAAAGGCCGCATTCACTTTCTTTCCATTAAAGCCATGCGCCGGTTGTCGCCCTTCCTGTGCAACCCCTGAATCAGACAATTCAAGTGTTGGTGCTGACAGACAGACGTGCTCCATAGTAATAAAGACATGCTCACTTTCGTCTCCTTACAGGTGCAGAATAAGCTGGATGGCTGTTATTACGCGGTGAAGCGGATCCAGGTGAACCCGGCCAGCAAACAGTTTCGCAGAATTAAAGGCGAAGTGACTCTGCTGTCGCGGCTCAACCATGAGAACATCGTGCGCTATTATAACGCCTGGATCGAGCGGCAGGAGATGTCTTCTGGAGCAGAGCTGACCAGCGGCAGCTCCGAGGCCTTCAGCACACCTGAGCGTCCTTCCCGACCCGCCGCTCCGTCCCGCAGGAATGATGATCTGAGTCTGCTGGGACGCCTGGAGGAGGAGGCTCTGCCGCCGGCTCTGGCCAGCTCTGTGGAGTGGAGCACGTCTCTGGAGAGATCCAGCAGTGCTAAATGCAGCACCGCAGACTCTGAAGATGAGGAGGAGGAGGAGGAGGACGTCTTCTGTCCATCATTCCTGTGAGATTTGGACAACACTTACACTTACAGGGCTATGAAACCCCTCTCTTTCAGTTCAAGTCTACCTCAGAATGTTTTCAAAAAATGCTCCATGATGGGCGTGGAGTGCTGTGGGCAGAGGGAGGAGTGGGCGTGGCCGGCAGAGCAGGGGGAAAGAAGAGCTTTAGTCAGTGGGCTCACCAGCTCAAGATTAAAACCAAAATCTGAGACAAAATGTGAGGAGACGCATGATTTTATAGCTTATAAAGTCAAAATGCAAAGAAACAAACAGTAAGTAATGTAATGCTGTGACCTCTACGATCATTTCATATTATATATAACCACATTTTGATATGTCATCATAAAGACAATCATGTTTATATGAACACCATAAATGAGGACTTCTCTCCTCCTCAATCCCCGGGTCTGAATGCAGACACAGTGGAGAGCAGTGCAGCAGGTCTCTTTATCGATTTCCATAGATATATACACTAGATGTCGCCTACCCTGCTGTTGTCTATTAGAAGGAATGCGTCAATAGAGCCGCCATTTTAGTACAGGGTAGCGCTCCTTTGAAATTAATGCGGGAAGTGGAGGCCTGGCCATCAAAAGCCAGAGAAATACACATATACACATATATCTATGATTGGGAGTTTTCCTCACCCATTCCATGCAAATATTTTTTTAAGTTACGAAATATTATAATTTTACATCACTTTTCTACATTGGTGTATGTGACCGCACGGGCATTCCTGACAAAGAGTGTGTGTTTGTGTGCATGGAAATGCATTACCCTCCCTCTCTGTTTAATTTGATCTAATCCATGTCCTAAAACACACCCCCTCTCCTGCTTTCACTTCTCATTCTGATGGAGGGAGCGATTCATTTGTGAATGAATCTCCGTTATGAACGACTCGTTCACTTATCCGACAATAACACAAGTTTCTAGCAGCGCAGCATCTTTTTGTCATATTTCATAACATTGTTTGCTTATTTTATTTAACAAAACTAGCATAAGCTTAGAATTTAGTGTCAGTTGGTGCTACTTTGCCTTATGGTGAATGCAGGAGACTGTATTATCATCAATAACATCACTTGTTAAGCACAAAAGTTCATAACATACAAAAACATAAACTAAATCTTACCTAGGAAGTGTGATGACTTTGTGCTTTGTTTTCTTTGTTTGCTCGTTACTACACCCGTACACAGCGCTAAAGTCCTGCATCTTCACATTGGCACACTGTCTTGACTAATGCAGTTTAATGACTTTTGTCCTGGGAGCACTGTACCAATGTGGCGGCGCTATTGACGCATGCTCAGGGTCCCTATGTGATATCTAGTGTATATATCTATGATCGATTTCAACCATTAACCCTGCTGGTAATCTGGAGGATTTTAAACATGCGTGAACACAGCAGCACGCATATAGGTGATGTGTCTGAATGATAACAAACTCAACTGATAAAAGACCAAGTCTGCCATTCTCCGATTCTCGTACAGCTCTCTCAACAAAAATGCTTGCTGCACACAAACAGGTTGGCTGTATCGGCCCTGACAGCATCGCAGGGAAAAACATGCAACAAACCCTGTGGATCATGGAAACAAACACATACGACCCTTCATGAACGGCTACTACTGTGTGCCGTGCGCACCCGCGGGCAGGTCTGTCGTCTGAAAGCAAGTGCTGTTGTGAATAATTAAGAAGCAGGGTCTTCTCATGGGATAAGAAAACTCTACTATGAATAATAATGGAATACCGACGTGTATCACTTCACTAGCAGATTCGCGCTACGTCACTGATTTTGATCCCGCCCCAAACATTATTTTAAACCCTGATGAAACTGTTCAGATCTTTAAGCAAGTACTCCAGGGTGTCTTGAACCTTTAATACACAAACGCACTTCATTGAACATGTATACAATGACATCAGCTACAGTTGAAGGCACAATTATTCAGCCTCCTGTGAATTTGTTTTGGGTTTTCAAACATTTTCCAAATGATGTTTAACATCACATACAGTTGCAATCAGAATTATCGAACCCCCTTTGAATTTATTTTTCTTTTTTAAATATTTCCCAAATGATGTTTAACAGAGCAAAGAAATTTTCACAGTATGTCTGATAATATTTTTTCTTCTGGAGAAAGTCTTATTTGTTTAATTTTGGCTAGAATAAAAGCACTTTTTAATTTTTTAACACCATTTTAAGGTCAATATTATTAGCCCCTTTAAGCTATATATTTTCTCGATAGTCTACAGAACAAACCATCATTATACAATAACTTGCCTAATTACCCTAACCTGCCTAGTTACCCTAATTAACCTAGTTAAGCCTTTAAATGTCACTTTAAGCTGTATAGAAGTGTCTTGAAGAATATCTAGTCTAATATTATTTACTGTCATCATGACAAAGATAAAATAAATCAGTTATTAGAGATGAGTTATTAAAACTATTATGATTAGAAATGTGCTGAAGAAATCTGCTCTCTGTTAAACAGAAATTGGGGAAAAAAAAAACAGGGGGGCTAATAAATCAGGGGGTTGAATAATTCTGATTGCAACTGTATATATACAGGTGAAGTCAGAATTATTAGCCCCCCTGTTTATTTTTTCCCCATTTTCTGTTTAACAGAGAGCAGATTTCTTCAACACATTTCTAATCATAATAGTTTTAATAACTCATCTCTAATAACTGATTTCTTTTATCTTTGTCATGATGACAGTAAATAATATTAGACTAGATATTCTTCAAGACACTTCTATACAGCTTAAAGTGACATTTAAAGGCTTAACTAGGGTAATTAGGGTAACTAGGCAGGTTAGGGTAATTAGGCAAGTTATTGTATAATGATGGTTTGTTCTGTAGACTATCGAAAAAAAATAACGCTTAAAGGGGCTAATAACATTGACCTTAAAATGTTTATTAAAAAATTAAAAACTGCTTTTATTCTAGCCGAAATAAAAAAAATAAGACTTTCTTCAGAAGAAAAAATATTATCAGACATACTGTGAAAATTTCCTTGCTCTGTTAAACATCATTTGGGAAATATTTAAAAAAGAAAAATAAATTCAAAGGGGGCGAATAATTCTGACTTCAACTGTATATATATATGTATATATGCAATGTCACTGCCAATGTCAGATTTTTCCAGTGTGTTGCATTCCAAAAGTAATGTTTTTATTTCTGGATTTCAGGCCTCCTGACAGCGACTCTGAGAGCGACATTATTTTCGACAACGCTGACGCCAGCAGAGACAGTCTCCTACAGGTCAGCAGATCTTCATAAGTGATGTTTTATAAACAAATTTTGAGAGGATCACGTGTAGATGATTGACCACAGCTGGTCACGCATGAACAATCACAGCCATATCACCCTGCAGCCCAAGACCGGTTACTCACTGCTAAGCTAAGCAGGGCTGAGCCTGGTCAGTATCTGGATGGGAGACCACATGGGAAAGCTAGGTTGCTGTTGGAAGTGGTGTTAGTGAGACCAGCAGGGGGCGCTCAACCTGTGGTCTGTGTGAGTCCTAAAGCCCCAGTAAAAGTGAAGGGGACACTACATTGTCAGTGGGCGCCGTCTTTCGGATGAGATGTTAAACCGAGGTCCTGACTCTCTGTGGTCATTAAAAATCCCATGGCACTTCTCGTAAAGAGTAGGGGTGTAACCCCGGTGTCCTGGCCAAAAGTCCCTCAATCGGCACTTACCCATCATGGCCTCCTAATCATCCCCATCCACCGAATTGGCTCTATCACTGTCTCTTCACTCCACCTATAGCTGGTGTGTGGTGAGCGCACTGGCGCCGTTGTCCTGTGGCTGCCGTCGCATCATCCAAGTGGATGCTACACACTGTTGGTGGTGTGGAGAGACCCCCTTCATGGTTGTGAAGCGTTTTGGGTGTATGGCCATACACAATAAATGCGCTATATAAATACACATTACATTACAATCACATGAACACCCAATCAGATGAATTGACCCTTCGCTAAGCCCCGCCCCACCGTAGTTTCTGTTGTTACGCCTGTCAGGCTTTCATGCCTGGCACGTCTATCAGAATGTGTATGCGCCGGTGTCAGACATTCCCAGGGATATAATTAGTCATTTTTGGCAAACAGGCGAGATATCTGAGAAAGCCAGACAAAAAAGCAGTATGCATTACAGGGGTTTATTCACGACATAATAGGCAACCGATTAGAAAATAATTGAATCAAAACTGAAGCTACAGCCTAGCCGCCTCATACGCCGACCATTCAACAGCTCATGCACAGCAGGAGAGGTGAAACTTAAAAACAATCTAATAATAACAAATTAAACTGTGATTTCTCTCTTTTTAGCCAAAAAGCCTGATAGACTATTGTTGTGCAGTGAAATATAGAGTTATTAACCCATATAATATATATATTATATACCGTCATTGACCCATAACAATCTACAGTACCTATGTCAGTATGTTTGTGTGCTCTTTATACAGTTTCTATTCTAATTTGCAGTTAAGTGGACAAAAATAAATAAATTGAGTTGCAAATCAGAGTATAAATAGCAGACAAATAGATTTTCCCTTCCAGCAAAAATTAATCCGACACCAAATATAAAAGCAGACACTAACTTGATATAACATCATCACCAATGACTAAATCTCCAAAAGACAGACAAAAACATCGGTGAATTGTAGCTCTGACATGGACATGAGGGATATAAATGACTGAAAAACAGCTGCGGGTGAAGTATATTGATCGCAAGTGCTCAGTTTGTGATCACATCTCGGTTCTGTTCTGTTGATATGTAATCCAAATATTCGTAGCTTGAACCAGATGGAAATATGACTGCTATTAGTATGACTACTATGGCGAAGGCTTAAACGGAGCAGTGCTCATAATATCGAGCGGAAAAAAAAGAAAACCACAGCTGTGAAACAGAACCAGCTTTGTATTTTTGTAGGAAACACAGTTTAGATCTGTTTAGGGTAAGAGGTGTGTGAGTTATTGCTGTCGATCACTAAATGTGTCAGGAATATCGAAAACAAAGCAACTTAACCCTGCTCTTTTAGCGCCCGTCACACAGCTTGATCAGCGTTGGCATTGATCCACGCTGGAAAGGGAAAAAATTCCACCACCCCGTCCAAACTTTTAGGATACCGGCTATCAGATTTGCACAATCCAAATGCACAACGCTTTGGCTTGTTTCCCTCGCTCGAAAGCTTGACAGACCTCCTGCGCGTAGCTACGGTTGCTAAGCCACGATTGGTGTATGGCGGTTTTTGGGTGTGGCTTAGCGAAGGGGCAATTCAAACTCATAGAAATGGTCTGCTCTTCTTACCTTTTGAAGAATCCCCCCCCCATCCACCCGACTCCTTCCCCTCATTTCTAGCTAAATAAGAGGGAGTTCTCATGACCTACCTGAGCTCAGACTCTCTTCTCAGATCCTTCGAACTCAGGGCTCTCTCCCCGGACAGCATGCCAAATACGCATTTACCTGATCAAGCATCAGCTAAATGTGAACTCTTGAAATAAATTTATCACATTTAACAGTTTAAGACCAATTTTGTCTTATTTCTTGTTAAACTAAGCTTATTTCTGCCTAAATAGCTCAAGGTTTCATTCACTGTTTTAATAATAATAATAATAATAATAATAATACAATTTATTTATAATGTGCTTTTCTTAGACTCAAAGTGATAAAAGTGGACAAAACAAATTAAGATTACTACCAAAAACACAATAATAATAAACATATTTAATTCACACACATTTATTATGCCAAAACAAACTTTTATTTTGGATGTGGTTAATCATGATTAATCTTAGTCCAGCACTATTAAAAAGTTGAATAAACAAACACATTTGTCTGATTGTTTTAGAGGCTCAAGAAGAAATTTTAAATCAAAAAGATGAATGGATGAATGGACAGATGGGTGAATGGAGAGATGAATGGATTAACTGGATGGATGGATGAACAAATGGATGGATTGGATGGATTAACGGACGGATGGATGAACGGATAGATGGATGAACGAATGGATGGACGAACAGATGGATGGATGGTTGAATGGGTGGATGGATGGATGAACGGAGAGATGGATGAATGGATGAATAGATGAATGGATGGATTTAATAGATGATTGGATGGATGGATGGATGGATGAACGAATAGATGGATTGGATGGATGAACAAATTGATGGATGGATGGATGAACGGAGAGATGGATGAATGGATGGATAGGTGAATGGATGGATTTGATAGATGACTGGATGGATGAATGAACGAATGGATGGACGGATGGTTGAATGGGTGGATAGATGGATAAACGGAGAGATGAATGAACGGAGAGATGGATGAACAGAGACGGAGAGATAAATGGATGGATTGGATAGGTGAATGGATGGACGGATAGTTGGAGTGGGTGGATAGGTGGATGGAGAGATGGATGAATGAAGAGATGGATGGTTGGATGAATGGATGGATAATTGGATGGATGGATTTGATAGATGATTGGATGGATGGATGAACGAATGGATGAACAGATTGATGGACGGATGGTTGAATGGGTGCATGGATGGATGGATGAATGGAGAGACAGATGGACGGATAGTTGAATGGGTGGATAGATGGATAAAGAGATGGATGAATGAAGAGATGGATGGGTGGATGAATGGATGGATAATTGGATGGATGGGTGGATGGATGGATGGATAGATAGATAGATGGATGGACGGATGTAAGTCCTGTAAGTGTTCGTCTATAAATATTACATGTTA
The DNA here is from genome assembly GCA_903798195.1 of Danio kyathit. NCBI lineage: Eukaryota > Metazoa > Chordata > Actinopteri > Cypriniformes > Danionidae > Danio > Danio kyathit. Next base: position 1,058,382 of record LR812535.1, read on the forward strand.
AGTGTTTACATTGTTGGATGAATGGATTAATAGATGGATGGATGAGTGCAAGTCCAGTAAGTGTTCATCTATAATATTATGTCAGATATATTGCTTGTTACTTTATAAAAGTCATTTGAAGCACAGGCCGAAGATGGAGGGTTTGTGCAATTAAAGTAGAAGACGCTTTACTGGATCTAAAGTCTAAATTAGCAATGATTATGACAGAAGACCTGAAGGAGATTGAGTAAAACAGGTTCATCATCATCATCATCATCATCATCTTCATCATGTGTTATTTTCTCCTCAGCAAGAGCCCAGCAGTAGGAAAGCAGAAGATCCGTCAGACAGCACAGACTCTGAGAAACCGCTGCTCATCGCTCATTACCTGTACATACAGGTGCGTTTACACCTGCAGTGTCATTGGTTTAAATATTTAGCTTTCATTTTCTGTCAGTTTAAGGGTAAAACAGGTTTTGTAAAATGCTAATGTTATGTAATGAAATAAATGCAATGTTTTTTTTTTTTTTTTTTTTCCGTAAACTTAAATGTAAATCACTTTTGTTTTATTTAACATGTTGTCTTGTTTTTTTGGAAATAATATGTCAAAATTAAGTGAGTTTTTAATTAATTAATTTAACGTGATTGTGCTTTTCTGCGTCCTTAGATGGAATACTGTGAGAAAAGCACTTTAAGAGACACCATTGATCAGGGTCTGTTTGAGGACAGCAGTCGCCTCTGGAGGCTCTTCAGGGAGATCCTGGACGGACTATCATACATACATGAACAGGTGAGCAAAAACACCAACACACTCAAGCAAACCTAGAAAAAAATCTGAATTAGGATCATTTTAGTCTAAAATGAACAGGAAATCACACTTAATTAAAATGATTATCATTGGGCCTTATATTTATATATATCTTTTAGTGGTGGGCCGTTATCGGCGTTAACGTGAGACTCTTATCGCACGATAAAGAAAATATCGCCGTTAATCTATTCTCTGAGTTGGGTTGGGAGCTGGGTCTATTCTACTCAAGCTATGATGACTTTCACCTTGATATATTAGCTCGGATGTATACCTGATCGATGAGCCGTCTGACAAAAGACTGCCCTTCTGAATCAGATCAGCAGAATGCCCGACTCTAACTGCAGTTCGGCAGTTTCACTTTAACACACGAACATTTCATTCATGCCCCCGTGACAAACTGGGGTATTAGACGCAAATAAGGAGTAAGGACTGGTGAGAGTGTTATGGAGTTTAACAACGCATGCCAAATGGAAAGAAAAAAAAATCCGCATTTCGCGATGTGTGTGTGTGTGTGTGTGTGTGTGTGTGTGTGTGCAGTTTTTTACTGACAGCCGCATGTGGATCTTGTCAGAAAATATGGCGAAAGGTCCTAAAGGCCGCGGTGTTTACTTCAATAATGCCACTAATATCTGCATACTCCACGTCTTAATTCCATTTGTGTTTAGTTCAGTTCTGACTTTAGTCAGATTAAGGTCATCAGAAATGGCTGTTTGGAGCTTATGTAGGCCTACAGCTCAACATTCATGTTTACCTGAATAAACAGTTAGTAAAGACAACTGTTAGTAAACAATTTATTTTCATCACCAATTATCATAGTAGAACAGTTCCTCAAGCAGTTTGTGATGCGTTTTGGAAACAGGAGATGAGCCCCTGGTCTAATGCACCACCTGGCTTGAGAAACCCGTTCTTAAAGACTTATTATTTGGGTAGCACACATATTCTGAATGCCTTCGGCAGAATTCAAATGAGCCATTTTAATCTAGATTCATCTACATTAATTCCAAGATTACAGTAAGATTAATCTAGATTAAAAAAAATTAGTCTATGCCCACCTATAATATCTATACAGTGCTGAGCATAAATGAGTTGAGATCTCACAGATCTTTTACATTCATTTTTCTACAGGATGCTTTACAGTAATATATACGTGCAAGTCAGTACCACAAACTGATGAGCTAATCTAAAAAAAGAACTGAAGATCTCATTCTAGAAATGACTACACACAACATAATATGTTGGGGAAAATATTAAATAAAATTTAAATAAACATGAAACATCAAAAAAAAAAAAATGCTGATTTCTTTTTTTTTTCTTTTCTTTATTGTTATTATTTTTTTTCATTTTTTATTTATTTATTTATTTATTTATTTTTAATTATTTTTGTTTGTAGTGTGTATTTTATTTTAATGTTTTTAGCAATGATTTGATTTTAAATATATTCTCTTTCTATTCCGAAAGATGTTTGGTGAGCGAACACTTATCTTAAACTCTTAAATTGTTTTGTTTAAATGTATGTGCAGCTAGGATTAAAAGATAACACAACACAACACAATAACACAACACAAGCTCTCTTTAATGCTTTTAAAAACACAAATAAATCCATTAAACTTTAATAAATGAAACGTGTTTGATGCTACAAAGCGATTTTTCTGATTTCTACATTAAATTGTGCTTTGTGGAGAAATGAATCAGGCTGCTGGATACTGGGTGGGATATGATGCAATAATTGTTTTTTTTTTTCTCCGTTTATTGTGTTTTCATAATTGCTTATTTAATTGCACAACCCTAATCAAACCTTCTAAATATTATCCGTGTCTGTCCTCGCAGGGGATGATCCACAGAGACCTGAAGCCTGTCAACATCTTCCTGGACTCTCAGGATCATGTGAAGATTGGAGACTTCGGCCTGGCCACCGATCATCCAGCTAATGTGGTACTGCATGTGTAGAGGACGCTAGATTTACAGCTTGAAGTCCATGTGAAATCCAAACCAACACATTGCTAGTTTTGTGCTGAACAATTCATCTGTGCATGTCATTTATGAATAAAACAGTTTGCCCTTGTAATCTAAAATTAACATCTGCAAATGCACTCCAGTTAAATTCTCAGATTAGGTCTGTCTGAGGTAGTGGGGGTAGCTAACACTTAACCACGCCCCTCCAGCTGTCAGTTTTGACATTAAACAGAAATGGTGAAGGGGAGGAGTCTGTTAGGTTGTAATTACTCTCCCCAAACCCTTTTCCCCATCTTTCTGAATGAAACGCCTACTTTACTACATCTAATCAGCTCACAGTGGAAAAAAACAAGCCACACCCACTATTTACTCATTTAATATTCCGTTTCTCTAGGAACTGCATCACAATACGAACAAAAAAAACAGTCACAGCTTCCGGTTTATGCAGACTATCATTCATACACCAATTCTTATTAATGAAAAATAATTAAGTATTAATAAGTAATAGCTTTTGCTGCATGAAATAAAGATATGTGTGTGTGTGTGTGTGTGTGTGTGTGTGTGTGTGTGTGTGTGTGTGTGTGTGTGTGTGTGTGTGTGTGTGTGTGTGTGTGTTTGTGTGTGTGTGTGTGTGTGTTAAAATCATGTAACATAACTTTTACAGCATTGTGCATGCTTTATTGTAGTGTATTTGATTTATTCATGTTTTAAAATTGTGAACGAGAGCTTGTGCTGTTGTGTGCATCAAACTCAAGTCACTGTAGATTTTGAGGAGTTTCTTGTGTTTTTCAGGCTGCAGGTAAGCTGGAAGTGGACGAAAGCAGCTCTGGATTCGTCCCAAAACCAGATCCCACAGGTAAAAACACCTGTGCAATGACTTTGGGTTTCCTTCTCATCATATCTGACTTCTCCAAATGCAAATAAAACAAACATTTCAGTGGGGGTTTTTTGCACCTGAAATAGAACAAACTGCAAACTATTAAAGTAGAATGTGTTGAAAAGGTGCCCGCAGGCCATTTTAAAAGTAAAACAATTATAAAAATGTAAGTTTAGACCACCTGTACTCAGTTTAAAGTTTATTTTTTCACAGAACTGTGGGTTTATTTCTTGCCATTTATATTATAAATTCTCAATTCAGATTATAATCTGGTCACGCTTTGCAATAAGATTTGATTAGTTCATGTATTTACTAACATAAACTAATTATGAACAACAATTGCGCAGCATTTATTAATCATAGTTTAACATTTAGGCCCAATCCCAATTCTATTTTTCTTCCCCATCCCCTTTCCCAGGGCCGTATTAACCAATGGGCATTATAGACACAGGCCCAGGGGCCCGTGCGCACTTAGGGGCGCCTGCGAGGGGAGGGGGGGGGGTGACGATTTTGTAGTGTCTATTTAGGCTAAGTGCAAATAGCGCACCTTGCAGCTAGTTGAATGATTCCCGCCCATCACCATTTGATTGACAGAGACAACATAACTAAAGAGAGCGACAAATAGCAGTGTGAGTGGCGTAGCTTGTAAAGAGCATGGGGACATGTTTTGACGCGATCGATCATGAACCCGGTTCGTATCCAGCGTCTGATGAACACGTTCTTCTTTTTTTTCTCCCACTACATATCAGATTTTCTGGGAAATTTTCTTACCCCTTGGTTTCGAGCGTGGTCCTGAAAAATCTCCATTTCGAGGTGTATCTAGCTCTTCCCCTTTTGAGAGAATTGAGACACCCCGACCCCTTCATGTGAATGTGCAAAACGAGGGGGAAGGGCTAAGGGGGAGAATTGGGATTGGGCCTTACTAATGCATTATTATTAACATCCAAATTGATGCTTGTTAACATTAGTCAATGCACTGCGAGTTAACATGAACTCACAATGAACGACTGTATTTTCATTAAGTAACATGAACAAAGACTGTAATAAATGTATTGTTCATTGTTTGTTCGTGTTAGTAAATGCATATCTAAAGGCTGATTTATATTTCTGCGTCAAGCAAATGCATATGGTTCCGCGCAGCCTTCGCGCGGTCACACATCCCTTGCCGTGGCTGACGCTGACAGAGATGCGCACCTTTCAAAAAATGTAACTACACGTTGAAATGATATGTAGCTGGTTGGCTTGGTAGCGGTGACGAGTGTGGGCGGTGCTGAGAGCCACGAGCCCGATGGAGCGAGTGTTTACGAGTGTGGAGTCATGTGAAGGAGCTCCAGATGGAGACTGATGTTTTTTGTTTACATTATGATTAAAGTTGTTGCACGTCAGCTGGTTCTCGCCTCTGAATGAGTGAGTTTGAGTTACTTGTACGTTTAGGGTAAGTGTTCAGAAAAAACGAATCACCTGGAAAAAAACTCGACACAGAGGAACATAAAACCCCACTGCCATCTAGTGTTTCAGAAATGTTATTGCAGAGCAACAGAAACAGCACACAGAAGTATAAATGCGAAGCGCTGAAGTATAAACCAGCTCACTCAACGCAGAAGTATAAACCAGCCTTTACTAGTACAACCTTATTGTAAAGTGTTACCAAAAATCTATTCTGTAAAATAATAATTTTCATGCCAATAATGACAAAAATAATAATGTACTATAATAATAGTATACCATAATATTAATAAAAGAACTCATTTAAATATCATTTTTTATTAATATTAAAATTATTTTAAAACTATCCCAGAGCACCCTATGCTGGTAAATTATTAACTAATAAATAAATACTTAATAATATAAATAAATAAATATTAAGTACATTATATTGTGAAAAAAATAAGTTTTTTTTTTTATTAATTAATTTATTTTTATTTTATTAAATGGTCATGTTCCCAGAGATGGGTTGCGGCTGGAAGGGCATCCGCTGCGTAAAATCGTGCTGGATAAGTTGGCGGTTCATTCCGCTGTGGCGACCCCGCAAGGGACAAAGCCAACAAGAAAATGAATGAATAAATGAATTAAATGGTCATGAGCTTTGGGTCATGACTGAAAGGACAAGATCGCGGATACAAGCGGCTGAAATGAGTTTCCTTCGCAGGGTGGCAGGGCTCACCCTTATAGATAGGGTGAGGAGCTCTGTCACCCGGGAGGAGCTCAGAGTAGAGCCGCTGCTCCTCCACATCCAGAGAAGTCAGCTGAGGTGGCTCGGGCATCTGTTTCGGATCCCTCCTGGACGCCTACCTAGGGAGGTGTTCAAGGCATGTCCCACCGGGAGGAGGCCTCGTGGAAGACCCAGGACACGATGGAGGGACTATGTCTCTCGGCTGGCCTGGGAACGCCTCGGGATCCCCCCGGAGGAGCTGGAGGAAGTGTCTGGGGTTCTCTCCTAATGCTGCGTTCACACCAGACGCGGAAAAGGCGTCAAGCGCGAGTGATTTACATGTTAAGTCAATGCAAACGCGCGAATAGGCATCCTGCGGCGCAATACATGCGAATGGCGCGGCGCGAATTACGCAAATCGCGCGAATCGCTCGAGTCCAAAAATCTGAATTTCTGCGGACATTCGCGCCGCGTTAACCAATCAGGAGCTTGCTCTTGTGGGGGCATGATTGTGACGTAGCACCTGTTGTTGGTGTCCGGTGGAAATCCTTCAGCCGACATCGACAACAGTTCATCAAACTGGGCTTGGCTCAGTCTGAAGCACCGCTGAAAGCCTCCGTCATCCAGGTTCAGTTTCTGGAGGAGTTTATGAACTCACAGAGCTGGGGGCACCTCAGAAAGTATCTAGTGGACTCAGACACTGCTCCAAACGTATCGACGCTGTTTTACAGCCTTCATAAAGCACATAAACACAGTTATTTTATCAATAAAATCCATGTTAGCCATCTAGCAACGAAGCTACAGTCACCGGGCAGACAGAAGCCCTGCCCATCACGCGAATCCACGGGTGTTCTGAAGTGAATTTGACACGCGAATGAAGCGAGTAAACTCAAATGTTCACGTGTCTATTTACACGTGAATAGTGCGATTTAGCCGCGCGTTCTGAGTCTGGTGTGAACACAGCATAAGACTGCTTCCTCTGTGACCCGGCCCCAGAATAGCTGTTGAATGAATGAATGAATTAATGAATTTTTTATTATTTTTGGTCAGAATTTGAATAAATAAAAATAGCAACTGGGAGATATAAAACTAATAAATAAATACTTAATAAAATAAAGAAATGATACTAATAAGTACTTTATTTTGTGAGAAACAAAGTTAGTTTAATATACTATTATATGATATATTATGTATATTTAAATATCTATAATTATAAGATATATTATCCTGCGTTGGAAATGTCCTTCAATATTTTATCTTTGTTTATAAATCTCAATTTGCATCCCTTTATTAAGAAAAAAAAAATATATACAAAGATTTGTCCACTTTTTTAAATTAAAAGCATGTGGCCCCTTGAAGAAAGAAAAACCCTAAAACAGAAATACCGCTCACACTTTATTTTAATTCACACTATTAACAAATCATTAACTAAGACGTTTAGCTGAATAAACTACTAATTACAGTTGCAATCAGAATTATTCAGCCCCCTGATTTATTAGCCCCTCCTGTTTATTTTTCCCCAATTTCTGTTTAACAGAGAGTAGATGTTTTCAGCACATTTCTAATCATAATATTTTAATAACTCATCTCTAATAACTGATTTATTTTCTCTTTGTCATGATGACAGTAAATAATATTAGACTAGATATTCTTCAAGACACTTCTATACAGCTTAAAGTGACATTTAAAGGCTTAACTAGGCTAATTAGGGTAACTAGGCAGGTTAGGGGAATTAGGCAAGTTATTGTATAATGATGGTTTGTTCTGTAGACTATTGAAAAAATATATAGCTTAAAGAGGCTAATAATATTGACCCTAAAATGGGTTTTAAAAAATTAAAAACTGCTTTTATTCTAGCCGAAATAAAACAAATAAGACTTTCTCCAGAAGAAAAAATATTATCAGACATACTGTGAAAATTTCCTGAATCTGTTAAACATCATTTGGGAAATATTTAAAAAATAAAAAAAATTCAAAGGGGGTTCAATAATTCTGATTGCAACTGTAGCTGCTCCTTAATAGTAATCAAGGTAGTAGTTTAGTTTAGGTTTTGGGTAGGATTTGTCAAGATGGGGTATCACAAAAACAAGGGATAGATCCAAATGCAGCAAAATATCTTTTAATAAGCAAACAAAGAAGATCCAAAAAACATAAGGGGACAGGCAAGGTACAAAAACTGACAAAAAAACGCAAGTGCAAAAACTATAAGTACTAAGGTGAATCAAACTAAATCTAAATAGGAATCCAAAAACATAAAGACGATACCAAACAAAGTGAACAAACAAACTAATCAACTGAACATGAGAAACTGGAGCACACAATAAAACAGTACAGAGCAAAATCCAAAGGCAAACTAAACACAACGTAATAGGGCTTATAAAGACAGAACTAATTAGACAACAAGGAACAGCTGGAAACAAGGAGTGATCACATGAGCAGGGATACAGGAAATGAAAACAAAAACCAAAACAAGAGCTAGTGCCCTCTAGAGTCCACATGAGGGCACTGCAACAGGTGTGACAGGATAAGGTGTGTAATATAAGATCACTAATATACAGTTCATATCTTAATAATAGGTGTGTAATAAGCCAGAAGTCAATGGTGTGAACTTAAATATTAAATATATTTGTTAATAATTTTGTTTATAAAAATCTTTATTTTGGTGCTATGCTCATGTTATTGTGTTTGTCCACAGATAATATGACTGGTATGGTGGGAACAGCTCTTTATGTCGGTCCAGAGGTGCAAGGAAACACTAAAGCCACATATAATCAGGTATTGGTCAAACATTTATAGTCTTTATATGTGCCTCTGCTCATTAACTCTGTTTCTGTCCTAAGATGTGAATTAGACTGATGTGCAGAACTGTAACATGGCATAAAACACTAGTGAAAAAAGCAGCGTTTCCATCCAGTGAGAAACAATAGAGAACAGGATGATTGTTACCTGCTAAACGTGCACAGATATCACTGAGAGAAGTGGAGTTTACTGCACTGTTGGGATTCTCCACTGTGGTGTTTGTTCTCCTCTAATAAATGAGCTGCGCCTCAGAAGACCAAGACCAAACGCAATGAACGCGGTGAATGCTGTGGCTGAGGCGTGAGACGGAAGCGCAGACAGATGCTCAAGACTGTTCTGGAGGGAATAATAATAGAAGAAGAATAATACTGAAGCACTGTGATGACGGACTGACATAGCTACTGTCTGACTCTCGCTCTTTCTCTCTCTCTCAATTCAATTCAATTTAATAGTTGCTTTATTGGCATGACAAATGTTACAATTGTATTGCCAAAGCAGTTCTAAAGTTTACGTAAAAAGTAACATGCATATATAATAATATAAAACAAAACAGTAAACACAGTAAATAGTAAAAAAAAAAAAAAAAGATGATATTTATACATAATAATTAAATAAAATATCAACAATACATCGTATTATTCAATATATCACATTAATATTCAGCATATCATATTATTCATACAAATCAATACAAAAATATTAATATATCAGAATAAACTGTCCATTTAACAACCAACATTTTAGGATAAAATAGTAATAAAAATGTCTCTCTCTCTCTCTCTCTCTCTCTCTTTCTGTGTGTGTGTGTACAGAAAGTAGATCTCTTCAGTCTTGGCATCATCTTGTTCGAGATGTCCTACAGACCTATGAGCACTGCATCAGAGCGGATATTTGTGCTCAGTCAACTCAGGAAAGTGAGTTTCATCAAACACACCTCACTGTCATCTGTTTATTATTCATCATTCTGTGACTCAGAACAAACATACACATGGTAAAAATTAGGGATGCACTGAAGTGAAAATCCTCTGTCTGTTTGTCCTGCAGGAGTCCATTAATTTCCCTGAAGATTTCTGCAAGTATGAGAGTGGAACGCAGGTGACGCGCACTGTGTTTTTATCTTTTATTTGTCAGTTTATCTACAATAACCTTTCAGCCTTATAGTAGTGTTGCCATTTTTTGGCACTTTACATGTATAACCACAGTTTTAGTGGTTATTTGACAGGGACAAAGCACATTAATCATACAGAAATGTACACTGTGCCAGAATTACACTGCAAAAATCTAAATATCTAAAGATTCTTAAAGGTGCAGTAGACGATTGTTTGCTTGTTGTGCTGGTTGAAAGTCTCTTCACATTCCAATAGTAATGATTAAAGTAAATGATCTAAATGTATTTATATGTGTTTTTTAGTGGTTTTGTATTTTATACCTGACCGGTGAGCTGTCTGACAAAACAGTGCCCTTCTGAATCAAATCAGCAGGATGCCTTTCTGGATCTTTCACTTACTCTGAAGACACTACTGACAACGCTCACATGGACATCTGTAGTTATTTGCCTTAATAGACAATAATATAATGAAGGTGTTTACGTCAAGTGCTTTCATGTAAGAGTTTCCTGTCATTTTGGGTGACTCTAACTGCAGTTCGGCAGTTTCACATTCACTCATGAACATTTCATTCATGCCCCCGTGACAAACTGGAGTATTAGAGCAAATAAGGAGTGAGGACAGGTGAGAGTGTTATGGAGTTTAATAACGCACGCCGAATGGAAAGAAAAAACTTCCGCATTTCACGATGTGTTTGTGTGTGTGTGTGCTGTCCTTTACTGACAGCCACGTGTGTGTGTGGATTTTGTGGGAAAATATGGTGAAAAGTCCTACATGATGGTAATAGTTTGATTGCGGTGTTTACTTCAGTAATGCCACTAATATCTGCATACTCCACGTCTTAATTCCATTTCTGTTTAGTTCAGTTCTGACTTTAGTCGGATTAAGGTCATCAGAAATGGCTGTTTGGAGCTTATGTAGGCCTACAGTTCAACATTGATGTTTATCTGAATAAACAGTGAGTAAACACAAGCACATCTTATTGAACATCATTTATTTTCATCACCAATTATCATAGTAGAGCAGTTCCTCAAGCAGTTTGTGCTGCATTTTGGAAACAGGAGATGAGCCCCTGGTCTAATGCACCACCTGGCTTGAGAAACCCGTTCTCAAAGACTTACTTTAGTCATTATTTGGGTAGCACACATATTCTGAATGCCTTCAGCAGAATTCAAATCAGCCATTTTAATCTAGATTAATTTACATTAATTCCAAGATTATAGTGAGATTAATCTAGATTAAAAAAATTTATCTATTCCCACCTATAGTATTTTTATATTCTGGGTGAGGCATAAGACTATAAAATGTTCATCCAATTAAAATTTGTAAGGCCGATAATTCCCATAATTCTGATAAGTAGCCCAAACTGTCTGTCAGCAAATGTAGATTTGAATCAAAACTTTCAAATCCTGAATCAATATTGGAGTTAATTGGAGTTAGCAAGGACGACACCATGGCTGAAGTATTTCTGTTAGAAAGGTGATGTTGTGTTTTAAAACTATTACTTCTGCACAGAAGTGTTGTTCAGCCACTGAAATCTCCCGGTAAAAGCTTGATGTGACTATTTTCAGTTTCATAAGGGCCTTTTACAGCATTGATAATGTAGATTTATATTCAGTTTAACAACAGAACATCAGTGAATAGCGCTATTCCACCTAACCTGCTTTACTGAGCTGAAGATGCTTTTATATTCACATTGGGTCATTTCTGAACAGTGACAGCCTGTGACGCTCCCTATATTGTTCACCACTACTCTGAATATTCGCTCTGAAATAGCATGCAAGTATGGTTTAGTAATAAGTGTAATTCCTGCATGCCACTGGAAAACCACTATACAGTAGTGGCTTTAGGACAAAGCGCATGAGAGAGTGAGACCAGCAATCCTAGCATGTGTGAAATATTGCACATTATGACAAGCTCTGCTGCTACACAACTGTAAACGTGCTAGATATAACACAGTTTTTCATTGGGAATCGTAGTATTATAAAGTACTGTAAAGTTTTCTAACTGGCGAATGACATGATTTAGTGGGTCTCAGTCATCTTTAATGTGCGCGTTCGAGATTTCAGGAGGCATGGCATTGGACGGCAGAGGAGACTCTGTGTTTCAAAGATATTATGCTAACCGGTGAGCATTTTGGCAGATCACCTACTGCACCTTTAAATCAAGAAGCATTTTCTAGACAAGCAATGCATATTACCTTGTATTCAGACATAATGTGCCAAAATTAAGTGAGTTTTTAACTTAAAAAAGCAAAATAATCTGCCAAAGGGGAAGCAAAATAATCATGTTTTCCCTTTGAAATAACATTTTTTGCACCCCCCCCCCCCATAGCAAAGGATAACAATGTGAGCTAACAAAATAAACATTGTACATTTTGATTTCATACATCTTTATAAATATTAATTTAAAGGTGGAGTATGTAAGTCTGACTTAATAACTCGCAATTCTGACTTAATAACTCGCAATTCTGACTTAATAACTCGCAATTCTGACTTAACTCGCAATTCTGACTTTATAACTCACAATTCTGACTTAAAAGCTCGCAATTCTGACTTAATAACTCGCAATTCTGACTTAATAACTCGCAATTCTGACTTAACTCGCAATTCTGACTTTATAACTCACAATTCTGACTTAATAGCTCGCAATTCTGACTTAATAACTCGCAATTCTGACTTTATAACTCACAATTCTGACATAATAACTCGCAATTCTGACTTAATAACTCGCAATTCTGACTTAATAACTCGCAATTCTGACTTTATAACTCACAATTCTGACTTTATAACTCACAATTCTGACTTTATAACTCACAATTCTGACTTTATAACTCACAATTCTGACTTAACTCTCAATTCTGACTTTATAACTCACAATTCTGACTTTATAACTCACAATTCTGACTTTATAACTCACAATTCTGACTTAACTCGCAATTCTGACTTAATAACTCACAATTCAGACTTTATAACTCGCAATTCTGACTTAATAACTCGCAATTCTGACTTTATAACTCACAATTCTGACTTAATAACTCACAATTCTGACTTAATAACTCGCAATTCTGACTTTATAACTCACAATTCTGACTTAATAACTCGCAATTCTGACTTTATAACTCACAATTCTGACTTAATAACTCACAATTCTGACTTAATAACTCGCAATTCTGACTTAATAACTCACAATTCAGACTTTATAACTCGCAATTCTGACTTAATAACTCGCAATTCTGACTTTATAACTCACAATTCTGACTTTATAACTCACAATTCTGACTTAATAACTCACAATTCTGACTTAATAACTCACAATTCTGACTTAACTCGCAATTCTGACTTAATAACTCACAATTCAGACTTTATAACTCGCAATTCTGACTTAATAACTCGCAATTCTGACTTTATAACTCACAATTCTGACTTAATAACTCACAATTCTGACTTAATAACTCGCAATTCTGACTTAACTCGCAATTCTGACTTTATAACTCACAATTCTGACTTAATAACTCACAATTCTGACTTAATAACTCGCAATTCTGACTTAATAACTCACAATTCTGACTTTCTAACTCGCAATTCTGACTTAATAACTCACAATTCTGACTTTCTAACTCACAATTCTGACTTTATAACTCACAATTCTGACTTTATAACTCGCAATTCAGACTTAATAACTCGCAATTCTGACTTTATAACTCACAATTCTGACTTTATAACTCGCAATTCAGACTTAATAACTCGCAATTCTGACTTTATAACTCACAATTCTGACTTTATAACTCGCAATTCAGACTTAATAACTCGCAATTCTGACTTTATAACTCACAATTCTGACTTTATAACTCACAATTCTGACTTAATAACTCGCAATTCTGACTTTATAACTCACAATTCTGACTTATAACTCACAATTCTGACTTAATAACTCGCAGTTCTGACTTTATAACTCACAATTCTGACTTAATAACTCACAATTCTGACTTAATAACTCGCAATTCTGACTTAACTCGCAATTCTGACTTTATAACTCACAATTCTGACTTAATAGCTGGCAATTCTGACTTAATAACTCGCAATTCTGACTTTATAACTCGCAATTCTGACTTAATAACTCACAATTCTGACTTAACTCGCAATTCTGACTTTATAACTCACAATTCTGACTTAATAACTCGCAATTCTGACTTAATAACTCGCAATTCTGACTTAATAACTCGCAATTCTGACTTAATAACTCGCAATTCTGACTTTATAACTCACAATTCTGACTTAATAACTCACAATTCTGACTTAATAACTCGCAATTCTGACTTAATAACTCACAATTCTGACTTTATAACTCACAATTCTGACTTAATAACTCACAATTCTGACTTAATAACTCGCAATTCTGACTTAATAACTCGCAATTCTGACTTAATAACTCGCAATTCTGACTTTATAACTCGCAATTCTGACTTTATAACTCGCAATTCTGACTTTATAACTCGCAATTCTGACTTTATAACTCACAATTCTGACTTAATAACTCGCAATTCTGACTTAATAACTCGCAATTCTGACTTAATAACTCGCAATTCTGACTTTATAACTCACAATTCTGACTTTATAACTCACAATTCTGACTTTATAACTCGCAATTCTGACTTTATAACTCACAATTCTGACTTAATAACTCACAATTCTGACTTAATAACTCGCAATTCTGACTTAATAACTCGCAATTCTGACTTTATAACTCGCAATTCTGACTTTATAACTCGCAATTCTGACTTAATAACTCGCAATTCTGACTTAATAACTCGCAATTCTGACTTAATAACTCACAATTCTGACTTTCTAACTCGCAATTCTGACTTTATAACTCACAATTCTGACTTAATAACTCGCAATTCTGACTTAATAACTCGCAATTTTGACTTTATAACCCGCAATTCTGACTTAATAACTCGCAATTCTGACTTAATAACTCGCAATTCTGACTTTATAACTCGCAATTCAGACTTAATAACTCACAATTCTGACTTTATAACTCGCAATTCTGACTTTATAACTCGCAATTCTGACTTAATAACTCGCAATTCTGACTTAATAACTCGCAATTCTGACTTAATAACTCGCAATTCTGACTTAATAACTCGCAATTCTGACTTAATAACTCGCAATTCTGACTTAACTCGCAATTCTGACTTAATAACTCGCAATTCTGACTTAATAACTCGCAATTCTGACTTTATAACTCAGAATACTGACTTTATAACTCGCAATTCTGACTTAATAACTCAGAATACTGACTTTATAACTAGTTTTTTATAGTAATTTATTAATATTTTTAATTCAGTGGCAGGAGCAGGCTTCCATACTTAAATGCAAAGCAGTGGTGTAAAAAAAAAAATTGTATATATTTTTCCCCAGTTTCTGTTTAACAGAAAGATTTATTTGACACATTTCTAAAAATTCCTGAATTTGCTCAACATAATTTGGGAAATATTAAAAAAAGAAGAATAAAATTTGCAGCAGGGCGAATCATTCTGACTTCAACTGTATGTAAAATGAAGCAGTGGTGTTGTGGTTCACCTCCGTCCTAACATTATCCATGATTCCTGTATGTGTGTGCAGAGGAAGGTGATTGGCTGGCTGCTGAACCATGACCCAGCGCTGCGGCCGACAGCAGTGGAGCTGCTGAAGAGTGATCTGCTCCCGCCGCCGCAGATGGAGGAGTCGGAGCTGCACGAGGTTCTGCAGCACACCATGGCTAATGTGAACGGGAAAGCCTACCGGACCATGGTGAACCAGCTGTTCTCCCAGAACATCTCGCCCGTCACCGACTACACATACGACACCGACATACACAAGGTGGAGCACTCACTGCTAGCACTCAGCACACACTAATGCTGCGTCACAATTCACATACTTATAGACCACTTTGAGGAATGTAAACAATAACAAAGCTCCTAATGTATTTCCTGTTTTACATTTTTAATTTCCATAGATCCTGAGAATCCAAAGAGAGCCACATATTGATAATGAATGTTATAACAGCTGTTTTAATGTCAAGTTGTGATTGAATTGCCCCTTGTTATAGTTATGAAATAGTTTGACAAGAAGCAGGAAATGTTCATGGGCCAATGACGTCACCACATTGAAATGGTCTATACCAGGGTAGTCCAGACTCAGTCCTGGAGGGCCGGTGTCCTGGAGAGTTTAGCTCCAACTCTAATCAAACATACCTGAACCAGCTTATCAAGCTCTTACTAGATATACTAGAAACGTCCTGGCAGGTGTGTTGAAGCAAGTTGGAGCTAAACTGAGCAGAACACTGGCCCTCCAGGATCGAGTTTAGACACTTCTGGTCTATACCATGTCCTAAAAATATGGACTTTTTTTGTGAAGAGAGAGTACATACTTTTGAGTGTGACAGAAGAGAGTGCAAGCTTTGAGACGAACTACTTTCTCATTAACAGACTGTTATGTTGCTTAGTTACAAGCCTGTCAATCATCTCCACACATCATCCACATTTCTGTCATATCTAATTACCTATACAGGGTGTCCAGGGGGGTCTTAAAGTCTTCGATTTCAAAAACAACATTTTAGGCCTTAAAAAGTCTTAAGGGGTGTCGCGGTGGTAAGTGGGTAACACAGTCGCCTCACAGCAAGAAGGTTGCTGGTTCATAAGTTGGCGGTTCATTCCGCTGTGGAGACCCCTGATTTAATAAAGGGACTAAGCCTAAAAGAAACGAATGCATGAATAAAAAAACTCTTAAAATATTGTTTTGTAGGTCTTAAATCATTTTAAGCAGGTCTTAATTTTCCTTTGTTTATGTAAAGCTACCCAATCGTTCCAACACACATCTATTCACCAACAATACATCTCCAGTGCTAACATAGGCTTTACTTGGGCGCACCGCCCAGGTATAATAGCGGCCGCCCAAGCATATTGAGTGACACGTTTGTGTTTTTTACTATTGTTCTCCTCCTTTTACACTATATTGTGTCCGCCCAATATAAACAAACATCTGCGAGAGATTAAGTAGTGGAAAATATTCTCTCGTTTACCTGTTTCGTTCTGTGTGCGTGAGACCTGTCAACACTCACACAGACGGTCTCACGTGCTCTGCAGACCCACAGAGACGCAGCTTTTGGCACTTAAAAAAGTTTCTAAATGTCCTAAAATGTCTGGGATTCAGCTTTTGCTTTCTAAAGCTGTCCTTCGTTAATCGTATGTGTATTTGCATTACCTTTTTACTTAAGCCTGCTTTTGTTTGGCTTCGCAGCTGACTGCGCACGGACAGTCGCGAGGGCGAGAGAAACATTCAATAATTCACTTTTGAATCTAAATTACTCAGAATAACTTTACTATATACTCAGAGAGGATATAGTAAAGTTGCAAACACATGCGCTATAGGGGAATTGATCAACTAAATTGGCCGTAGTGTGTGTGTGTGTGTGTGTGTGTGTGTGTGTGTGCGTGTGCGTGTGCGTGTGCGTGTGTGTGTGTGAATGAGTGTTTCCTAGTGCTGGGTTGCAGCTGGAAGGGCATCCACTGTGTAAAACATATGCTGGAATAGTTAGTGATTCATTCCGCTGTGGTGACACCTGATGAATAAATGGCCAGATGAATATTACATTGTAGTAATATGATTTTTTTTATTAATGGCTAGAAACAAGACAGAAATAATTTAAATACTGTAAATATATGCAATATATATATATATATATATTTATATTTAAGTTAATTATTTAGACAATGCAGGCAACAGTTCTGTTGTTAATGTTAGCTGGTTGTTGTGAAAATTAGGCCATTTTATCTTTTTTTAATAGTAGACTTTTTTTAATCATTGTTATTTATTAATTCATTTATTAATCTGAATTGTGCTATGAATATATTGTTAAATCCCTAATGAATAATAGTAAAACTTTTGACTACATTTATTTCTTTTCAAAGGCAGTGGTAAATCTCAAAATGAGCCCCAAATTGTACATTTAATTGTAAAAGAAAATACTCAGCTGTAGTTTTTAAATTATAAATATGCAATAAAATAAATGAATAAAAGTGAACATGAGTCCAGAATTAGGTGGTGATCTTTGTTAAAAATGATCTGATTTCCAGCAGTTGTGTGTGTAGATGAGCTCCAGCAGGAGGCGCTGTGTGTGTGTGTGTGTTATTTCTGCTCATGTTTTCTGACTGATCTGCTTGTGTTTTTCTGCAGGGCAGTTTTCACCTGGCCTCTGCTAAACTGCAGCAGTACGTGTATGAAACCGTCACCAGGATCTTCAGACGACACGGTGAGCCAATCAAAACTTGTGTCAGATCAGATTCATACAGATACAACATTAGTCACCCTCCTGTCAAATCTTCATTCTTATATTTCCCAAGTGCTGTTTAGGAGATAATTTCCACAGTCGCCTTTTTAAACCCAAATCTCAGTGTACTCGAATTTACCTGGGTAAAAACCCAAACCAGGAGTCATGAGGAGGAATCAAATGAATCATAAGAGTCTTTTGAACTGGTTCATTGAATCAAATGCATCTTTGTCAAATATTCCCCAAATGATGTTTATCAGATTCAGGAATTTTTCACAATATTTCCTCTAATATTTGTTCTTCTGGAGAAAGTCTTATTTGTTTTATTTCAGCTAGAATAAGAGCAGGTTTTAATAGTTTTAAAGCCATTTTAAGGTCAATATTATTAGCCCCCTTAAGCAATATTAGTTTTGGATTGTCTCCAGAACAAACCACTGTTATACAATGACTTGCCTAATTACCCTAACTTTACCCTAATTACCCTAGTTAAGCCTTTAAATGTCACTTTAAGCTGTATAGAAGTGTCTTGAAGAATATCTAGTCTAATATTATTTACTGTCATCATGACAAAGAGAAAATAAATCAGTTATTAGAGATGAGTTATTAAAACTATTATGATTAGAAATGTGTTGGAAAAGAAAGCCTCCCGCTATGTGTTAATGCAGAATGAAATGGTTATTGCAGTATGGCTCAGTATGATTGTCAAATCAGGTTCTAATATATTAAATACATGCATACATCTTTACACCTGATCGAAAATATATATCCATAATGTTATTAATATGTGTATTTCAGTGTAAATAGTGGCAAGCTTGACTGTAAACCTGCAGAGCGTTTTATTCACCAGCAATCCACCAACATAAGTTAATTTTTGACAATAAAGAAGTACAATTATTCATTCATTCATTTCGCTTCGACTCACCACAGCGGAATGAACCGACAACTTATCCAGCATATGTTTTACACAACGCCCAAGTACAATTTTAATATACTAATGTTTTATAACCCTTACAACCAGTGGTGTAGTCCTAAAAAAGGTGGTGTACTATTACCCACTCAACCCAAATTTTAAAAGCAGGCAAAGAACGACAAAAGTCAATGATTCTTTGATTCATTAGCTATATGTACAGTTGAAGTCAGAATTATTAGCCCCCCTGAATTATTGCCCCCCCTTAATTATTAGCCCCCTGAATTATTAGCCCCCCTGAATTATTAGCCCCCCTTAATTATTAGCCCCCCTTAATTATTAGCCCCCTGAATTATTAGCCCCCCTGAATTATTAGCCCCCCTGAATTATTAGCCCCCCTGAATTATTACCCCCCTGAATTATTAGCCCCCCTGAATTATTGGCCCCCCTTAATTATTAGCCCCCTGAATTATTAGCCCCCTGAATTATTAGCCCCCCTGAATTATTAGCCCCCCTGAATTATTAGCCCCCCTTAATTATTAGCCCCCCTGAATTATTAGCCCCCCTGAATTATTAGCCCCCCTGAATTATTAGCCCCCTGAATTATTAGCCCCCCTGAATTATTAGCCCCCCTGAATTATTGGCCCCCCTGAATTATTAGCCCCCCCTGAATTATTAGCCCCCTGAATTATTAGCCCCCCTTAATTATTAGCCCCCCTGAATTATTAGCCCCCCTTAATTATTAGCCCCCTGAATTATTAGCCCCCCTGAATTATTAGCCCCCCTTAATTATTAGCCCCCTGAATTATTAGCCCCCCTGAATTATTAGCCCCCCTGAATTATTGGCCCCCCTGAATTATTAGCCCCCCCTGAATTATTAGCCCCCCCTGAATTATTGCCCCCCCTTAATTATTAGTCCCCCTGAATTATTAGCCCCCCTGAATTATTAGCCCCCCTCAATTATCGCCCCCCCCCTTAATTATCAGCCCCCCTGAATTATCGGCCCCCCTTAAATATTAGCCCCCTGAATTATTAGCCCCCTGAATTATTAGCCCCCCTGAATTATTGGCCCCCCTTAATTATTAGCCCCCTGAATTATTAGCCCCCCCTGAATTATTAGCCCCCCCTGAATTATTGCCCCCCCCTTAATTATTAGCCCCCCTGAATTATTAGCCCCCCTTAATTATTAGCCCCCTGAATTATTAGCCCCCTGAATTATTAGCCCCCCTGAATTATTGGCCCCCCTTAATTATTAGCCCCCTGAATTATTAGCCCCCCCTGAATTATTAGCCCCCCCTGAATTATTAGCCCCCCCCTTAATTATTAGTCCCCCTGAATTATTAGCCCCCCTGAATTATCAGCCCCCCTCAATTATCGCCCCCCCCCTTAATTATCAGCCCCCCTGAATTATTGGCCCCCCTTAATTATCGCCCCCCCCTGAATTATTGGCCCCCCTGAATTATTGGCCCCCCTGAATTATTAGCCCCCCTGAATTATTAGCCCCCCCTGAATTATTGCCCCCCCTTAAATATTAGTCCCCCTGAATTATTAGCCCCCCTGAATTATTAGCCCCCCTCAATTATTAGCCCCCTTAATTATTAGCCCCCTTAATTATCAGCCCCCCTGAATTATCGGCCCCCCTGAATTATCGAGCCCCCCTGAATTATTAGCCCCCCTGAATTATTAGCCCCCCCCTGAATTATTGCCCCCCCTTAAATATTAGTCCCCCTGAATTATTAGCCCCCCTGAATTATTAGCCCCCCTGAATTATTGCCCCTCCTTAATATTAGTCCCCCTGAATTATTAGCCCCCCTGAATTATTAGCCCCCCTGAATTATTGCCCCCCCTTAAATATTAGTCCCCCTGAATTATTAGCCCCCCTGAATTATTAGCCCCCCTTAATTATTGGCCCCCCTTAATTATCGGCCCCCCTGAATTATCGACCAAACCCCCCCTCTCCCCCAGCCTTAATTATCGGCCCCTCTGAATTATTGGCCCCCCTTAATTATTGGCCCCCCTTAATTATCGCCCCCCCCCCCTTAATTATCGGCCCCCCTGAATTATTGCCCCCCCTTAAATATTAGTCCCCCTGAATTATTAGCCCCCCTGAATTATTAGCCCCCCAGAATTATTAGCCCCCCTTAATTATTGGCCCCCCTGAATTATTAGCCCCCCAGAATTATTAGCCCCCCTTAATTATTGGCCCCCCTGAATTATCGCAGCCCCACCTACCCCCCCCCCCCCCCCCCCCCCCCCCCCCCGCCTTAATTATCGGCCCCCCTGAATTATTGGCCCACCTTAATTATTGGCCCCCCTTAATTATTGGCCCCCCTTAATTATCCCCCCCCCCTTAATTATCAGCCCCCCTGAATTATTGGGCCCCTTAATTATTGGCCCCCCTTAATTATTGGCCCCCCTTAATTATTGGCCCCCCTTAATTATCCCCCCCCCCCCCCCCCCCCCCTTAATTATCAGCCCCCCTGAATTATTGGGCCCCTTAATTATTGGGCCCCCTCAATTATTGGCCCCCCTCAATTATCGCCCCCCCCCCCCCCTTAATTATCGGCCCCCCTGAATTATTGGCCCCCCTTAATTATTGCCCCCCCCCCCCCCCCCCCTTAATTATCCCCCCCCCCCCTAATTATCGCCCCCCCCTGAATTATTGGCCCCCCCTTAATTATTGGCCCCCCTGAATTATTAGCCCCCCTGAATTATTGGCCCCCCTGAATTATTAGCCCCCCTGTCTATTTTTTCCCCCAATTTCTGTTTAACAGAGAGCAGATTTCTCCAACACATTTCTAATCATAATAGTTTTAATAACTCATCTCTAATAACTGATTTATTTTCTCTTTGTCATGATGACAGTAAATAATATTAGACTAGATATTCTTCAAGACACTTCTACACAGCTTAAAGTGACATTTAAAGGCTTAACTAGGTTAATTAGGGTAACTAGGCAGGTTAGGGGAATTAGGCAAGTTATTGTATAATGATGGTTTGTTCTGTAGACTATCGAGAAAATATAAAGGGGCTAATAATATTGACCTTAAAATGGGTTTTAAAAAATTAAAAACTGCTTTTATTCTAGCTGAAATAAAACAAATAAGACTTTCTCCAGAAGAAAAAATATTATCAGACATACTGTGAACATTTCTTTGCTCTGTTAAACATCATTTGGGAAATGAAAAAAGAAAAAAGAAAAATCAAAGGGGGGCGAATAATTCTGACTTCAACTGTACATATAAAACATTTGGTATACAGTTAAAGAAGACCCGAATACACATAAATTAGGAAAGTCTAATCAGCAAAACAAGCGAGTATACCGAGGGTATATGCAATTATTGATCATCAGAAGTCGTAATACCCAAACAGCTCGTGGAAAAAAGTAGGCATACGGAGTACGTGCATACAGCCCTGACTACACCACTGCTTACAAGTACTTCTAGACTTTCCCAGTTTGCTAAATTGAATTATTCTGTTGGCCCGATTATTTAAGTTAAACAAAACTAAAAGCATAAAACTGAGATTTATTGCTAGTTTTTTTGCCTGAAGTAAAATATGTCAAATAAATAAGCACAAATAAAAAATATGTATATATTAGCTCATTCTCAAGAAAACATATCCTACTTTTATTTTAACATTGCTAAAATAAATATAATTAACATTATAATTAACTAAAATCAAATAGTGTATCTTGCTGTGTTAATAAGGTAAATTAAATTATCATCTGAAAAACAGATCGCTTCAAAGAACAGTTTTGGATTTTTGAAATTTGATTTTTTGAATTTTGAATTTTTGAATTTCGAATTTCATTGATGACATCAACCAGTGTCAGTTGTTAATTGTAATCTTTCATCATGAGTGTTATTTTCAGTGCTGGCGGTGTGTTTTCTGCATTCAGTACCTTTACATGGACACCAATAATCAGATTGTAATATGATTAAGACAATTCAATTCAATTCACCTTTATTTGTATAGCACTTAATACAATGTAGATTGTGTCAAAGCAGCTTCACATTCAAGTTTATAGTAAATTGAAACAGAGTCAGTTCGATTTTCAGAGTTTAAGTTCAGTTCAGGTCAGTGTGGGTTAATAATCACTACTGAGAGTCCAAACACTGAAGAGCAAATCCATCGATGCACAGCTCTACAGATCCCGAACCATGCAAGCCAGTGGAGACAGCGGCGAGGAAAAAACTTCACCAATTGGCGAAAGCGAAGATTTAAAAAACCTGGAGAGAAACCAGGCTCAGTTGGGCACGACCATTTCCCCTATGGCCAAACATCTTGTGCAGAGCTGCAGTCTAGGCGCAGGAAGCTGGAGAATGCTGGACCTCAGCGAAGACTCGTCTGTCCTTGGACAATACTCTGATTAAGAGTCTACCATGTAAACAGAGATTTCTGATTAATTTAATCAGATTAAAATCATAATCGATCTAAAGAGAAATCAGATTAAGACCTGTTTAGTATGCAGATTTTAGGGCATTATTGAAGTGCAGTGCAGACTTGTAAACACCGCAATCAAATCATTACCGTCTGTAGGATATTCGCCGCATTTTGCGACAGGATAGTCTATACACGCACAACTGTTTGACACTATTCTCTGCACCTATAGAGTCAGTGAAGGACCACAGATGTCTGCATTGCGAAATGCTGAGGTTTTTTTGCCACACGCCGTGCGGTATCAAATTCCATTAAAACAACACTCTTCCAGCAGTTCATAGTTGCATCCAATACCTGTCACGGGGGGCATGCATGAAATGTTCATGAATGAAAGTGAAAGTGCCAAACTGCAGTTAAAGTCGACAAATTAAGAATGAAACACCCAAAATTACATGAAACTCCGGAGGAAATGTGAATAACGTGGTGACGCAATGACGTTAATCAAATGATGTGCTGTAACATGTAAAACAGGATCATGAAAGTAACATTCAAAAAGCAACTCATGTAAACACCTTCATCATAATTGTGTCGTATTCAGATTAAGCAAATCATTACATTACTGATGTCCTTGGAAATGTAGTCATTATCTGCGTGTGTGTGTGTGTGTGTGTGTGTGTGTGTGTGTGTGTGTGTGTGTGTGTGTGTGTGTGTGTGTGTGTGTGTGTGTGTGTGTGTGTGTGTGTGTGTGTGTGTGTGTGTGTGTGTGTGTGTGTGTGTGTAAATTGGGCTCATATGAAGAAAATGCCGCTGTCTGTTTGCTCTGGGTCTGAAATGTGTTTATGGGCACAATAAATGTGAGAGGAACAGCCGTCTGCTATTGTTTGTTTATGGTGAGTTATGAAGCCAGAGCTGAAGGAAGTCTAGATATGACGTCTAATATCCTCATAAGAACAACAACTCTATTATTGTGTTATGACTGCAAACATGAGACATCTGTACTGGAGGCACTGTACATCTAAAGCCGGCAGCTAGCTCCATGCAACTCTCACATGGTCGCCCACTGAAGCCAAGCAGGGCTGCACCTGATCAGTACCTGGATGGGAGACCACATGGGAAAGCTAGATCCTGGCTCTCTGTGGTCGATACAAATGCCAAGATATCCTTTGTAAAAGAGTAGGGGTTTAACCCCGGCATCCTGGCCAAATTTGCCCACTGGCCTCTGTCCATCATGGCCTCCTAACCATCCCCATATCATAATTGGCTTCATCACTCTGTCTCCTCTCCACCAATCAGCTGGTGTGTGGTGTGCGGTCTGACGCAATATCCAGGTTCAGTGTTTCCTCTAGGATTTTTTACAGCAGTGGCGGCAGGACTTTTTTTTTTACACAGATCTGCCAACTATTTCAAAGACAAATATTACACGCAGTATTACAAGTCGAGATAGCATTCATGTAATACGAGCATGCGAATCTCTTTACTTGCGATTTCCTCTGTTCGAGCACAGAACTTCTTGCACGCACTCAAATTTACACGTTCAAGTGCAGATCTTCTCGTGCGCTCTCCAGTAAGCGCTGCTGAAGTGCGATTTAGTGTGTTTTTGTGCGTTTTCCGACATTGCTTAAAATGAAACGGCTATAAACTCCAGCAAGATAAAGTCATTGTATGCAAAGCCATTGACATTTATCAATAAAGTATACTTATGGAAACTGTGTTCATATTAACTGAAAGCTACGCCGTGTTTGCTAGACTCACGCACCTGTCAGTCAGTCTGTCAGAGAGTCAGTCAGCATGTCACCTTGAACAAATAGCGCACAGCACTACGGTTACAGAAAAGTTTGCGCTGTTTACCTCTAATATGTTTTGGTGCGATTATAATCCACTATAAAAAACACGACTAAATGTTTTAAATAAGAAGCTGTAATGTAGCCGTGGCGGGATGAATTTTGGCGTGGCGGCCCGCCACGAATGAATGAATGTAGCGGAAACCTTGCAGTGGATGCTGCACACTGGTGCTGGTTGAGGAGATTCCCCCAATGTGTAAAGAGCTTTGAGTGTCCAGAAAAGTGCTATATAAAATGTAAGGAATTATTATTATTATTATTATTATTATTATTATTATTATTATTGTTATTATTATTATTGTTATTATTATTATTATTATTATTGTTGTTATTAATATTATAATAATTATTATTAATAATATTGTTATTATTATTATTAATATTGTTGTTGTTGTTGTTGTTGTTATTATTATTATTGTTATTATTATTATTATTGTTATTATTATTATTATTATTATTATTATTATTAATATTATTGTTATTATTATTATTATTATTATTATTATTATTAATAATAATAATATTGTTATTGTTATTATTATTATTGTTGTTGTTGTTATTATTAATAATAATATTGTTGTTGTTATTATTATTAATAATATTGTTATTATTATTAATAATATTGTTATTATTATTATTATTATTATTATTAGTATTAATAACAATAATAGTATTAATATTATTGTTATTATTATTATTAATATTATTGTTATTATTGTTATTAATATTATAATAATTATTATTAATATTGTTGTTATTATTATTATTATTATTATTATTGTGTTGTTGTTGTTTTTTATCATTATTAATATTATTATTATTGTTATTATTATTAATATTATTATTGTTGTTGTTGTTATTAATATATCTCTTTAAATGAATTAAAGTGCGCTTTTGGAAAACAATATTTGGCCAAACTATAAGAAACTGAACTGATGTTATTTAAAAAAGCGACTTTTATTCATTCTCAAGAAATGAACTCTTCATATCAACTATTCAATGTTCACTCATTAAAATGCTAATTGAATTTCGACTAGTAAAACATATTCTTGATATCTGTTATTGTATTTTCACTAATTAAATGTCACATAAATTACATTTATACTATTTGCAACTAAATGCAAAATCCTGATATCTGTAAAGGCATTTCCACTTTACATGTATTATTTCTGATATCTGAAGATGCATTTCCATTCAGTTCGATTTGTTTATTGGCATGTACAGAGTAAGAAAACACGTTTCCCTGTACAATGAAACTCTTACTTTGCCGTCCACAGTGAAGTCATACACATAACATACACGACATACACATATATACACAGAAGTGACGGAAGTATAATTATGAAATGTGTAAACAGATGTAAACTATGTGTAGTAGTTTCTGATATGAATATAATTTATAAGATCTGAAATGGCTTTCTTACTAGTTACAGTCGCATTCATGATATCTTAAGCCCGAAAACTCAAAGTTTGCTCAAAGTAAACTTGAATTTACCAGAGTAAAGACCCAAACCAGCTTTGTGCAACAGGCCTCTGGGCTCACCGCTGATTATTGAATCAAGTGAATCATTTTGAAGAGTCTTTTGAACTGGTTCAAATCAGTTTGAACTGAATCAAACACATCTGTAGGTGAATCATGATGTTCTTAACTGTTTTGCTTGTGTGTGTGTGTGTGTGTGTGTGTGTGTGTGTGTGTTTGTGTGTGCGTGCGCACGTGTGTGTGCATTTGTGTGCTTGTGTATGTTTTTGTGCATGCGTGTGTTCACATATGCGTGTGTGTGCGCGCGTGTGTGTGCTTGTGTGTGTTTTTGTGCATGTGTGTGTTCGCATATGTGTGTGCTTGTGTGTGTGTGTGCATGTGCTTGTGTACACGTGTGTGCATGTGCGTGTGGGTTCTTGCTTGCGCATGTGCTTGTGTGTTTGCACGTGTGTGTGTTTTCATTCCTGTGCTTGTATGTGCGTGCTTGTGTGTGTGTGCATGCATGTTTGTATGTGTGTGTGTGTGTGTGTTTATTTGTGTATGCATTTGTGCTTGTGTGTGTGTGTGTGTGCATGCATGCGTGTTTGTGCACCTGCGTGTATGTGTGTGTGTTCAGGTGCGGTCCGTCTGCAGACGCCGCTGCTCTTACCCAGGAACAGGCGTCTGTATGAAGGCTGTGAGACGGCGTGTTTTATGGATCACAGTGGCATGCTGGTCTCTCTGCCATATGACCTCAGGGTGAGACACACACACACACACACTCAATCAGTCTAAAGAAGAAGAAAACATGGAGATGCATGTAAATCAATATAAATCCTGATTAAAAGCGTCTCTCTCTCTCTCTCTCTCTCTCTCTCTCTCTCTGATCTTTCCTCTCATCAGCTGGCTTTTGCTAGATTTGTGGCCAGAAACAACATCTCACATCTCAAAAGGTACAACTCTGTGTGTGCACATCACAAGAGCCTCTATGATGAAAATCCTCTTCTGTGAGCTGTTTGGACAGAACTGTGTGCAGGTATAGTGCGTCCACAGTCATATTGGGGTGATATAAACACAATAAGTCTCTTTTTTTTAAATTTCCTGACGTTAAAATAGGATACAAATCACTCTCATTTTGAGGCCCACCGCAACGTGACGTAGTAGTGCGATTTCCCCGCCCACCGAATTGATTGACAGCCACATATTAACATGTCTCCGTGTGTAATGCATATAATCCACAAGACAGGACGTGCGCAAAGCAACTGGGATTAAAGGATCTGTTCAGCTCTCTGTGATCATCAATCATCATCAAATGTGATCAAGAGTGATATTTCCAAGTTTAACATGTTTAAAACAGTGTATGTTTATAATGAATTACAGCGATTTTACCATCTTAACTTTATCACCACAGCCGCACGTCAGTACAATTATAAAAGACGCGGCTTTAATCCCGGTTTGTGGACGTTAAATCAGGTTTATTTTGTACATTAATATAACAGATATCCATACAGCAGTGTTTTTGCACACAAATGTGACAGGATACAGGTTAATATCCACTGCTGTATGGATATCTGTTAGGTTAATGTCCAAAATAAACCTGATTTAACGTCCACAAACCGGGATTGAAACGTCTTTTATAATTGTTCTGACACGCGGCTGTGCTGATGAAGTAAAGCTGAAGTAAATGGCTGTAATATATTAACATGCACTGATTTAAACACATGTTAAACTTGTAAAACTCACTCTTGATCACATTTGATGATGATTGATGATCACAGAGAGCTGAACAGATCTATTATTCCCAGTTGCTTTGCGCACGTCCTGTCTTATTGATATGATTATACGCGTTACCACAGAGACATGTTAATATGTGACTGTCAATCAATTCAGTGGGCGGGGAAACCGCACTCCCACGTCACGTTGCGGGTCGGCCTCAAAATATGCGGGATTTGGATCCTATTTTAACATCAGGAAATTAAAAAAAGAGACTTATTGTGTTTATATCCCCCTAATATGACTGTGGACACACTATACTACACACAGTTCTGTCCAAACAGCTCACAGAAGAGGAGGGTGAAAATAGGTGACCTATAAACATTTGGAGTTTATATGATGTTTTAAAGAGCCCCTATTATGGGTTTTTGAGAATGACCTTCCATGTAGTGTGTAACCAGTGTTGGGGAGTAACGGAATACATGTACCGTATTTAGAATACTATTCATGAGTAACTGTATTCCGTTACAGTTACTATTTTTAAACAGGGTATTTAGAATACAGTTACTTTCCTAATACCATTGGAATACTTGGGGCGATGCGTGTCTGGCCCATAATAATATTACTAAATACCCGCTGAAACCATAAAACAGAAGCTACACTCCCGACTGCAATCACCAGCGTTAACTCAGTGAGACTCACGCAAATGACCCTGTTCTCACGCTCTCACGCCACACCTCCATTTTCTCACGCAGCAAAAAGGACGATCGCAAACACGGAACAACCGGACAACAACCATGATTTTCAAATAAACTGCTTTTTTTGCCGTCATTGTTCGTGAATTCACTGCTTGATGTTTCGTTTGCGCTTCTTAAATTTACGTTCGCTTTTCTGACACAAATGTGGGCGGGACACCTTAGCCAAAGTTGGCAGCCCTGGTTAACTTGAGTGTACAAATATGGATTGGATGGGTTGGAGCCGCAACTGAAGTAACTTTCTAGCAGCAGTAAAGGAATAAATGCATTCACGTCTTGGAAGTTCAAGCATTTTTTCTCTTTAAAGAATGAGAGGGGTGAGCGAAACCTGACAGTGCAGTGCAATCTCTTTTTCTGTGCAGACTGTGAAATGCAAAGGGTAAGCAAAATGCATATTATATACATATACTGTATATTACAGACAGTAATGCTGTCTATGTTCAAGCACTTTTTATCTTTATTATAGAAACAGAAATTAAATTTGTTGACACTTTGATAAATAAACATTATTTAATAAACATAATTATATTGTTTTATTTATTTATCAGTCAATAATGGGCATTAGAGGCCCTCGGTTTTCCTGCAGAAATTGCTACCAACGCATAGTGTGACATTTAATAGACTTGAAGGCTGTTTTTAAGGGGAAGTATTCCAAGTATTTAGAATACAGTAGCAGGATTAAGCAAAGTAACGGAATACATTACAAAATACTTTAAAGCAGGTATTCTGTATTCTGTAACTAAATACATTTACAACTTACAATTTACAAGTATTCTCCCCAACACTGTGTGTAACACAGCTCTAAGTGAAGTGAAATATCCAGCTAATGCTTAAATCTGAAAGTGGACAGTGTTTAAAAATATTGATTCATTTCTAAGAGAGTCGACTCCTAGTACTTTAAATGAATCGTTTTGATAACGAGTCTTTAGCCGTTTCGTTGTGACGTCGATACGAAACTTCGCCCAGTTGTTGCACTCGCAAAAACCTCAGCATCATAGCCCAGCCTTGTGCTGTTTGAGTGCTTCTGGAATCTACACGCTTACAACGGAGAATTCATCAGCCTTTTGTTAAAGGAAGGATCAGAAAAGACTATTGATGTAAGGGACTATGTCAGAACATGGAGCAGTGCATCGTGGATCAGTTCCTCCATTTCACAAGTGTAAGTAAGTGGTTAAATTGGTTGCCTCCTTGCTTTTTCTAGCTTGCAAATTCTGTATTTAATTGTGTTTTGTTACATGTAACCGCTTGTACTGTATCAGGTTAACTCTTTATATTCTTGAAAACGCGACGCGTGCTGCTTTGTTTATGGATTTAATGCGTTTATGAGCCTGCGATCCTCTGCTGTTTGTCATTGCTATGGCCATCGTCAGCTGTTCTTACATACTTGCAGCAGTCAAGTTTCAAATTAAAACTGCACACACATACCTGCCAACATCTGTCCCTGAAAATCCGGGAAACTGGAGGGTTAGGTTCGGGGTGAGGTGTCTGAATAACAGTCAGGGCTGGAGCAAGCTGGACTGGCGCTCTAGGCGAACGCGATCACGCTGTGTGTGTGTGTGAAGAGCAGGTAGAGTGTGACGGGCTAGGACACTCGTGTCGATCTCCTCCCCAGTTCTTGGAGTTTTGCTCATATAAATAGTTAGTCGTCTCTATTTACATTCACCCACTGGCAGCCAAAATCCACTAATATGAAGCGTGTATGCACTCTGACTACATCTATATTGTTGATAAGCTGTGCTGGGCTTTTCACTCTGTCTCGCGCTAAAGGCTGTCAGTGTCGACCAATCGCAACAGGCTGTCATCGGTCCAATCAGCGCAGATTAGCTTCGCGCTAAGGAGGGATTTGGGAACAAATGAATCACTGAGCGATTCATATGGGAGTCTCTGGGATAATCAGGTAAAAATAAATGCAGATTATAAGACAATGAAAGTGTTGTTTGACCTTGCATGCAGATCAGCCTGTTGTTGGAGACCCTTACAACCAAAATATAACCCTATTTAATGTATAATAGGGGCTCTTTAAATGTCTTTATTGTCTTCTGTTCAGCGATACTGCATACTATAAATAATGGCTAATGTTATTGTGATTAAACATAAGAGCTCACACTGTACTGTATTAATATGCACTGACCTGCATTAGTGTTAATGAATGGTTCAGCTGATACTGAAGGTAAATTCACTCCTGATGATGTGCTGTTGTGTGTATCTGCGTGCGTGTGTGTAGGTACAGCATTGAGCGCGTGTACCGGCCTCGTAAGCTGGACCGTGTTCATCCTCGTGAGCTGCTGGAGTGTGCGTTGGACATCATCATCCCCGTCAGCAGCTCTCTGATGCCGGACGCTGAGGCCATTTACACCGTCAGCGAGGTCATCCAGGAGTTCAGCGCGCTGCAGGTACACACACACACAGACTCACACACTTCTAAAGAATCCATGCTTAACCTATAAAACAATGCAGTGTATCTGTAGAGTATCTGCTGTGTCTGAATGACTGTTTGTGTGTGTGTGTGTGTGTGTGTTTTCAGGACAGAAACTACACCATTCACCTGAACCACACCAGTCTGCTGAAGGCCATTCTGCTGCACAGCGGAGTCCCCGAGGACAAACTCACACACGCTTCCAATATACTGTGTGACGCCATGGTGAGAAACACACACATACAACGAGAGAGAGAGACACACACTCACATATACGCACGGACACACACAATTACACTCTCTTTTGTTGTGTCTCTCTGTCACACACACACTCAAACATACATGCGCACACACACACACACACACACACACAAACACACACACACACACGCACACACACACACACACACACACACACACACACACAGTGCACAGATGCAATTAAAATTCTCTTATGATGCTTTTTACATATGCTTGTGTGTTTGTCTGTGTTGCTGTATGTGTGTGTGTATGTCTGTCTGTGTGTGTGTGTCTGTGATTTCATCTGTGTATGTGTGTGTGAACGGTGTCAGTAGTGTGTGTCTCAGGTTCAGTGTGTTTGTACTGTCAGTAACACATGCTCTTCTGTAACTGAAGTGTATTTGTGTGTCTTTTCACCACCACACACACACAGAGTGAGAAACTGACCAAGCGTGAAGTGGAGGCCAAGTTCTGTAACCTGTCCCTGTCCAACAACAGCGTAAGTCACTCACCCACATCCAGAGCACCACACCGCTCTGCTGTATGTGTCTTAAAGGGGACCTATTATGCAAAAATCATTTTATTAAACCGTTGTTTGGGAGCAGTGTGTGAACATAATCAGCCTCTAATGGTAAAAACTAATTTATAAAAGACCTGCATAAACCCCCTGGCGGCATATGGGTTAGTTTGACAACTGATTTATGCCCTTTTGTAATCTTCAAAAGTCACTATCCAACACCATAACACAGCTTGAAGAGCCAGGAGAACATGAGAAATTACTCCGACTGTGTTTATCTGACAGAAATGCATCATAAAGACAGAGAATGGCTTGAGGATGAGTAAATTTATGGGGCAATTTTCATTGTTTTAAATTTCTATTCCTTTAACACTTACTTCGGTAATCCATTCAGTACTGTGAAGGGGTCATAAAGTAGCCATCAAGATTATTAACATCAAAAACCATCATAACAGCAGTGATTGAGTCTCATCTGTGCTGTATTTGAGCCTCCTCAGAACGCTCTGTTTGAGTGGGCGTGGCCAGTGGCGTAGCGGACGGGCCCGCAGGGCACGCACCGCGGGGGGGGCCCCGCGAGATATTTTTGTGTCAAAACCATAGACTGTAAAAGATGGTCAAAACGTCACGGATATCAGCCATTGGCGGCAAACTGCGGAGAAATGACTGGAGCTTCTTTCGCGCGCTCTAGGTGTTGCGCGCATTCGCTCTCACGTGCACTCCTTCTCTTTGCCTTCATGCGCGCTCCCTCTGTGCGCAATAGTTCCCCGCATTCAGAAGTTCACCCCCAAATTAACACGGGTAATAAAAAGATTAAACTTCAGTCATGTTCATGTTGTGAAACAAAATGTCCACTGTTGATTATGTTAGACTTTTTAAACCTTTTAATAGAGGAAGTCCTCGGCTCTGCAGAGTCTGCATATTATTAATCAGAAGCTGAGTGTAGTTTTACGTTAGGAAATGCAGTCTTGAATTTACAGTCGGCAAGTACCGGAGAACAGATGTAACACATTGATCAAATTTAGTTTTCAGTCACGTTGAAAGTAATATTCTACTCGTTTAGTTTTGCCTTCATTCATTTTAGATGTCAGTACTGACATACGAGTCTTCAACACATGATTACAACACGTTTTTAAATATAATAGTTTAACTAACTAATTTCTAATAACTACCTTTTTTATCTTTCCCATGGTGACAGTGCATAATATTTTACTAGTTATTTTGCAAGATAGTTGTATTCAGATTAAAGTGTAATTTAAAGACTTCACTAGGTTATGTTAACTAGGACAGCTAAAATAATTAGTCATGTTATAGTATAACTGGTTTGTTGTGTAGACAATCAAAAATATACAGTAAATATTTCTTAAGGAGGCTAATAATACTGACAAAAAAAGTCATTCTGGTGTAGAACCGCCATTGCTTGTAACACTCGCGCCAACCCCCCCCCCACCCCCCCGGAGGCGGAGCTTATTCACTCTGACATCATAGAGCAGAACATTACAGAAGCTGTGATTCAATCGAGCCTTTATTTGTCACATATACCTCCATGTATTCACATACACTGACATATAGTGAAATTGGACCCCCCCTGACCATACACAAACATCACATTTCAGGGGAAGACAGGTCAACGGGAGGTAGCATTTAGAAAAAGGAAGTAAGATACAATTCAGGAAAGAGAGGCGAAAAAAACTCCCTCTCACCTTGGCCTTGATTAGAGCAGTGTGAGATCAGGGAGATAAAAAAAAGCACCAGCAGCCAAGCACATAAAAACACATAGACATTGACACACATCGCAACAGGGGATGGGAAAGGGGGTGTGGATGTAGTCCGGCAAGGGCGGGCAGCCGTCGATTCCTGCAGCCATGGAGGCGCTGGTCACAGACCCGCCTACCCCCTCCAGTGGATGAAAGCACACGAAGGCGTGGGATGAAGGGTTAGGTAGTGAAAGTCTATCTGTAGCTGTGTATGTGTGTGTTTGTAAGCCTGTAGAGTCCAACAGGTGTCCTTGACAGGGAGCAGGAATTTCAGAGTCAGACTGCCTTCAGTATTAGCTGAGTTTAGAGGAAACACGCCGTTCTGAAACTTGTCTTTATAGTGCTGTGAGCTCCCATTGATTTTACACTCGTGTAATGTTCAGATTGACTCCCCTTTGGTTATGTTGGTGCTGTTTTTCCCCATTCGCTTCCATTATAATCACATTTATTGATTGCAGACAGCAAATAATCATGCATTCTTGATTGTTGCTAGTTTTCCCTGTTGGGAGGAGGTGAAACTTAATTTTTACTGTTGATCATCAGTTGTCAGCATTAACTCTTTAGATCTGTGCTGAAGAGTTTCTGTCTTTTATATGGTGTTCAGGGAAGTAAAACAGCAGATTATAGTGTGTGTGTATGTGTGTGTGCGCAGAAATACAATTCAATTAAATTCACTTTTATTTGTATAGCGCTTTTACAATGTAGATTGTGTCAAAGCAGCTTCACATGGAAGATTATAGTGAATATAAACAGTGTCAGTTCAGTTTTCAGAGATTAAGTTCAGTTCAGTTTAGCTCAGTTCAGTGTGGGTTAATAATCACTACTGAGAGTCCAAACACTGAAGAGCAAATCCATCGATGCGCAGCTCTACAGATCCCGAACCATGCAAGCCAGAGGCGACAGCGGCGAGGAAAAAACTTCACCAATTGGCGAAAGAGAAGGAATAAAAAACCTCAAGGGAAACCAGGCTCAGTTGGGCACGACCATTTCTCCTATGGCCAAACGTCTTGTGCAGAGCTGCAGTCTAGGCGCAGGAAGCTGGAGAATGCTGGACCTCAGTGAAGACTCGTCTGTCCTTGGAGCATCACAGGAGTCAGTCTCATGCTCTCCACTTCTCCATGACCACCACAGCAGCTGCTCAGGATACGGCCTGGTCCAGGATTATGAAAAACTTGGGATCATCTCGTCGCTGGTCTTGGATCGAATCTGTGGTGCTGCATAGTCTGAGGGCCTCGGGATGAGTAACCCCCAGGTGGAAATAGAGAATAAAGAGAATAATTAGCGTAGCTGCTGTTCATAGTGTATATAAACGAGATGCGTGTATGCTCTGCTAAAAAGATAGGTCTTTAATCAAGTTTTGAAGAGCGAGAGTGTGTCTGAGCCTCGGACATTATCAGGAAGACTATTCCAGAGTTTAGGAGCCATAAATGAGAAGGCTCGACCTCCTTTAGTGGACTTTGATATTCTAGGTACTACCAGAAGCCCTGAGTTTTGAGATCGTAAAGAGCGGGTTGGGTTGTAGCGAGACAGGAGGTTGGTTAGATAAACAGGAGCTCGATTATTTAAAGCTTTATAGGTAAGGAGTAATATTTTAAATTCAATACGAAACTTAACAGGCAGCCAGTGTAAGGAGGATAAAATTGGGGTGATATGATCATATTTTCTAGATCTGGTAAGAACTCTGGCAGCTGTGTTTTGTACTAGCTGAAGTTTGGTAATAGAGGATGCTGGGCAGCTAGCACACAGAGCATTACAGTAGTCTAGCCTAGAAGTCATAAAAACATGAACTAGCTTTTCTGCATCTGAGATGGATAGCATACTTCGTAACTTAGCAAAATACACTTACTATGTTTACTGTGTTCTGACAGCTGAGGGGATTATTTTGAGTTTCTCAGACATATCAGGATAAATGTGCAAAGCTCTCTCTCTCTCTCTCTCTCTCTCTCTCTCTCTCTCTCTCTCTCTCTCAATTCAATTCAATTCAATAGTTGCTTTATTGGCATGACAAATTTTACAAATGTATTGCCAAAGCATTTATAAAGTTTACATAAAAAAGTAACATGCATTTAGAATTAAAACAGCACACAACATAGTAGTAGTAAAAAAAAAAAAAAGAATAAAATAATAATTATATATATTAATAATAATCTGAATATATATATTATAATTAAATAAAATATAACTAATATATCATATTATTCAATATATCATATTTATGGTGGCTTGAGAAAATCATAACTTTCCGCCAGACTGTCATACAGACTTAAGTTTACGCTCATTTAACTCAGACTACCAATCTGCCAATCACTGATGACCTTTTAACTTACTAGCCACACCCTAGCAACCACTTACGCCACCCTAGCAACTGTCCCATAGACTTCTATTGTAAAATAAAAATTAAACAAACTCTCTCTCTCTCTCTCTCTCTCTCTCTCTCTCTCTCTCTCTCTCTCTTTCTCTCTCTCTCTCTCTCTCTCTCTCTCTCTCTCACTCACACACACTCTATATTTCATATAACCATATAGTTTTAAGCCAGAAACGAAGCTTTTTTTTGCACTGCAACTGATGATCAACAGTAAAAATCATACGTCGTCTCTCTCCCCAAGAGGGAAAACCAGCAACAGTCAAGAATGCATGATTACATGCTGTCAAGGCTTTACAATCAATAAATGTGATTATAATGGAAGTCAATGGGGCAAAAACAGCACCAACATAACCAAAGGGGAGTAAATTTGTGTGTATTGTTGAGGTTTTTGAAAAATTCAAAGCATTTTCTCAAAATATGCATCAAAATAAGATTTGTCAGCTTAAATCATTCCATTTGCTGAAACAAAGAAAAAGAAAGAAATA
Organism: Danio kyathit; assembly: GCA_903798195.1. Taxonomy (NCBI): domain Eukaryota; kingdom Metazoa; phylum Chordata; class Actinopteri; order Cypriniformes; family Danionidae; genus Danio; species Danio kyathit. Next base: position 1,095,203 of record LR812535.1, read on the forward strand.
AAGCTGTGGCCAAATTAAGACTCAAAATCAGCCCAGAGTGGATGAAAACATCTCAGCAACACTCAAGAGTTTTTGAATGTTGTTGCTCAGCTGTAGCAGGTGATGTTTTGGTGTGTGTGTTCAGACGCAGATGCTGTATAAGGGTGATTTTACACTTTGTTCAATTGCCTGGACTGAACCCAAGTTTGATTGTCTCCCCCTTGCCACCGTCTCGGCTGGTTTGTGTTCACACTGTCTTCTTACCTTTTAAACCACGGCAAAGACTCTAGAATACACAAGACATGTCACTCATATATTTTTGAATGGGGAAAAGTGTAACATCAATATGGTGAATAAAGCCCCGCCTTCTAGTACAGGAGCCAATCATCGATCGTTATATGGTGAAAAAAATCCCGCCTTCTCGTACAGGAGCCAATCATCAATCGCTATATGGTGAAAAAAATCCCGCCTTCTAGTACAGGAGCCAATCATCGATCGTTATATGGTGAAAAAAATCCCGCCTTCTCGTACAGGAGCCAATCATCAATCGCTATATGGTGAAAAAAATCCCGCCTTCTAGTACAGGAGCCAATCATCGATCGTTATATGGTGAAAAAAATCCCGCCTTCTCGTACAGGAGCCAATCATCAATCGCTATATGGTGAAAAAAATCCCGCCTTCTAGTACAGGAGCCAATCATCGATCGCTATATGGTGAAAAACATTCCGCCTTCTAGTACAGGAGCCAATCAGCGATCGCTATATGGTGAATAAAGCCCTGCCTACTAGTACAGGAACCAATCATCGATCGCTATATGAGACTGACTCCTGTGATGCTCCAAGGACAGACGAGTCTTCGCTGAGGTCCAGCTTCCTGCGCCTAGACTGCAGCTCTGCATAAGACGTTTGGCCATAGGGGAAATGGTCGTGCCCAACTGAGCCTGGTTTCTCTCGAGGTTTTTTAAAATCTTCGCTTTCGCCAATTGGTGAAGTTTTTTCCTCGCCGCTGTCGCCTCTGGCTTGCACGGTTCGGGATCTGTAGAGCTGCGCATCGATGGATTTGCTCTTCAGTGTTTGGACTCTCAGCAGTGATTATTAACCCACACTGAACTGAGCTAAACTGAACTGAACTTAATCTCTGAATTGAACTGACACTGTTTCAATTCACTATAATCTTCTATGTGAAGCTGCTTTGGCACAATCTACATTGTATAAGCGCTATACAAATAAAGATGAATTGAATTGAATTGAATATATGGTGAAAAAAATCCCGCCTTCTAGTACAGGAGCCAATCAGCGATCGCTATATGGTGAATAAAGCCCCGCCTACTGATTTGTTTAACTCTAAAGTTAAGAATGTCATAGATGACATTGCTCCTGTTAAAGTCAGGAAGAGAACTGGGATAAAAAATGTGCCTTGGAGGAAAACAACAGCAGTTCTAATGATGAAAAGACAGTGCAGAAAAGCTGAGCGTATGTGGAGGAAGACGAAACTAGTAGTCCACTATAATATCTATAAAGACAGTCTTCATGCTTTTAATGTGAAACTAAAAACCGCTAGGCAGACTTTCTTTTCAAGCCTTATAAACAGCAATCTAAATAATACTCGCTTCCTCTTTGCAACGGTAGAGAGACTCATAAACCCCCCTAGTAGGATTCCCAGTGAACTAATCTCGGAAAGTAAATGTAATGAGTTCGCTCATTTCTTTACTGATAAGATTAATAATATCAGAAAGGCAATCAGCTCATCCAATCAGCCAAGTTGTGTCGAAGTCAGACAAACTCAACCACAACTTAAGAAATCAGACATTATGTCTGATTTCATGGCAATTAATGGTAAAATCTTAGTGGAGATCGTGCAAATTATGAAAACATCAACCTGCAGTCTTGACAGGCTCCCCACATCATTCTTCAAAACGGTGTTTAACTGTTTAGAAATGGATCTCCTAAAAGTGGTAAATGCTTCACTTCTGTCAGGGATTTTTCCAAATTCACTTAAAACTGCAGTTGTTAAACCCCTCTTGAAAAAGAGCAATCTGGATAACACACTATTGAGCAATTACAGGCCAATCTCAAATCTCCCCTTCATTGGCAAAATCATTGAAAAAGTTGTTTTCAACCAGGTTAACACGTTCTTAAACTCCAAGGGGTGTTTAGACAATTTTCAGTCTGGTTTCAGAGCACATCACAGTACAGAGAGCGCTCTTATAAAGATAATCAATGATATCCGCCTAAATACAGATTCAGGTAAACTAACAGTGCTGGTATTGCTGGATCTCAGTGCTGCATTTGACACTGTCGATCACAGCATACTTCTGGATAGGCTGGAAAATTGGGTTGGGCTGTCTGGGACAGTCCTCAAATGGTTCAGATCTTATCTTGAAGGGAGAGGTTACTATGTCAGTATAGGTGACCATAGGTCGAGGTGGACACCCATGACATGTGGAGTCCCACAAGGCTCGATTCTGGCACCTCTCCTGTTCAACCTTTATATGCTCCCTCTGAGCCAAATAATGAGAAAGAACCAAATTTCCTACCACAGCTATGCTGATGACACTCAGATCTACTTAGCCTTATTGCCTAATGACTACAGCCCTATTGACACTCTCTGCCAATGCATTGATGAAATGAACAGTTGGATGTGCCAAAACTTTCTTCAGTTAAACAAAGAGAAAACTGAAGTCATTGCGTTCGGGAACAGAGATGAGGTTCTCAAGGTGAATGCGTACCTTGGCTCTAAAGGTCAAACAACAGAAAATAAGGTCAAGAATCTTGGTGCGAGTCTGGAGTCAGATCTGAGTTTCAATAGTCATGTCAAAGCAGTTACTAAATCAGCATACTATCATCTCAAAAACATTGCAAGAATCAGATGCTTTGTTTCCAGTGAAGACTTAGAGAAACTTGTTCATGCTTTTATCAGCAGCAGGGTGGATTACTGTAACGGCCTCCTCACGGGCCTTCCCAAAAAGACAGTCAGACAGTTGCAGCTCATCCAGAACGCTGCGGCCAGGATTCTGACCAGAACCAGGAAATCAGAGCACATCACACCTGTCCTCAGGTCTTTACACTGACTCCCAGTTACATTCAGAATAGATTTTAAAGTACTATTACTTGTCTATAAATCACTAAATGGCCTAGGACCTCAATACATTACAGATATGCTCACTGAATACAAGCCTAATAGATCACTCAGATCTTTAGGATCATATAAACTAGAAACTCCAAGAGTTCAGTCAAAGCAGGGTGAATCGGCTTTCAGCTACTAACAGCGCGCCTCACTGCTGGAATCAGCTTCCAGAAATTATCAGATGTGCTCCAACATTAGGCACATTCAAATCCAGACTGAAAACACATCTGTTTAGCTGTGCCTTTACTGAATGAGCACTGTGCTACGGCCGACAAATTGCACTTTTACGTTTTTCTCTTCTTTTTCATTCTTTTACAACCTGTTTTAACACATTTTTGTCTGTTTTTATCTGTTTTTTATTATCTGTTTTTATTTTTATTTTTTCTTACACTTGTCTCTTTTATTCCTGTTTATGTAAAGCACTTTGAATTGCCACTGTGTATGAAATGTGCTATATAAATAAACTTGCCTTGCCTTGCCTTGCCTAGTACAGGAGCCAATCAACGATCGCTATATGGTGAATAAAGCCCCGCCTACTAGTACAGGAGCCAATCATTGATCGCTATATGGTAAAAAAATCCTGCCTTCTAGTACAGGAGCCAATCAGCAATCGCTATATGGTGAAAAAAATCCCGCCTTCTAGTACAGGAGCCAATCAGCGATCGCTATATGGTAAATAAAGCCCCGCCTACTAGTACAGGAGCCAATCAGCGATCGCTATATGGTAAATAAAGCCCCGCCTACTAGTACAGGAGCCAATCAGCGATCGATATAGACCAAAACCAATATATGTTACCAAAACCAAAATACAGAGAGCCACTTGCATCTATCTGCAGCAAAAAAACATTAAAAACATTCAGAACATGACACAATGCCTGCAGAAGTGGTTTTTGGTGGAGACGAGCAGACGCTATCACTCTTTGCACTGGGTCAGTTCAGCTTGTCACCAAGGAAGGTGATACACTGACACACACAAATGAACGTTATGAAACTATAGTTTGCTGTACGGTTGGCGGTTCACTTCCGTTATTTGGTACGATTGCATTAATATCAGAAGTGAACCTTACCCCAGACCACCACTTCCAGGCAGACTCAGGAATGGTTCACAGGTGCGCACCCGAGTTCAGAAGACCACTTTCACACTAGCTAAACATATTGAACTCTGATGTCAAATGAACCTGGGTGCAGACCAAAAGTGCTAGTGTGAAAGCACCCTAAGTGATGGTGTGTGTGTTCAAATGCAGGTGCTGTATAAGTGATGGTGTGTGTTTTGATGCAGATGCTGTATTAGTTGTTGGTGTGTGTGTTCAGATGCAGACGCTGTATAAGTACATTGAGCAGAAGGGTGGTTTGCAGGAGCTGCTGCCACTCATAAACTCTCTGACCAAACAGAAGAGCTCGGCTGTTTCTCAGATGGCCAAACAGGGCCTGAAGGATCTGGAGGAGCTGCTCAGCCTGCTGAAGAAACTGACCCTGAAGCTGCAGGTGAGGAAACTCAGTCTGAGCATCCCAAGCTACGTTTCCATCCACTTATTTTTATGGAACAATCACACTAAAAAAAGCTTAATCAGGGTGTCCGTGGGGTCCTAAAAAGTCTTAAAAATCACGGAAATATTGTGTTGTAGGTCTTAAATCATTTTAAACCGGTCTTCATTGTCCTATGTCCATGTAAAGCTAGGCAATCGGTACAACCAGCAATCCATCTAAAAAAAAAAAACATTATGAAAGTTTCATTTAATAACTCTGTTTACCAATGTGGTTTAATTATCTTCCTAACAAAAATATTAGTTTAAAAGTCTGTATGTATTTATAGACCATATATGTTGAGGACACTGAGCTGGACAGACTGTTGTGCACACATTAAGTTTATTTTAATAGTTTTTAAAACGTCTTTTTTAAAACAAAAACTTTAAGACATGACTAAATTTGAATTTTAATGGGGCAAGTAGATATTTTTCAACTTGTTTATTAGAAACAACCCGTATTTAGCCCTGTTTAAGTCTGAAATTTCATTTATAATAGTCTTATATCCCATTTCCACTGAGTGGTATGGTACGGTACAGTTCAGTACGCTTTTATGGCCGTTTCCACTGTCAAAAGGTACCAAATAGCGAACCGTGCCATACCACTTTTGGCCCGTTTCCACTGAGTGGTACAGTACGGTACGATACGGGTTGGTACGGGTCACCTTTATCAGGCTTGCATTTACACTGCTAAAAGGGTACCAATGGTACCTGTTTTGGTGGGCGTGGTGTACGACAGAAAGTTTCAGTCAACGTAACTTTCGCTCGAGAAAATGTCTAAAGTAAAGCTGTACAAATCATATAAGCAGCACTTTTCACAACACAGATGCTTTATACATTTACATACTGTATAAATGTTCATTACTAACCTTTCTATCCACATGATCTGATTAAACTGCAGATCCATGATGCGAAGTAGCCTACTGTAACATCTGCAATTATATAAAATAGATGAACATATTTGAACGCATATAACCCCTTACAGTCCCTGATATGTTACCAATTACAGAAAAACTACACGCAGCATACATTTACTCCTTATTTGGACTAAAACAACAAAAACAACACAAAATATAGCCCACAGTCAGTGCAAACCTCTTATCTGCATTCTTAATCTTTACCAGCACATGTAGACTCTGTTAGAAAGAAAAATCGCTCATGCTTTGGACGGGCTCGTAAACAACTACAGGGCACAGGATAAAATCTGCTCTTCTTCTTGGCTTTGTGGCTGTTCATCAAGACGACGACAAGATTTGTTTGAGCTCGGGTCGACCATGGCTCATTATTACAGGCAGTGCAGAATTATTAGGCAAATGAGTATTTTGAGCACATCATCCTCTTTATGCATGTTGTCTTACTTCAAGCTGTATAGGCTCGAAAGCCTACTACCAATTAAGCATATTAGGTGATGTGCATCTCTGTAATGAGAAGGGGTGTGGTCTAATGACATTTATTATTATTAGGCAACTTCCTTTGGCAAAATGGGTCAAAAGAAGGACTTGACAGGCTCCGAAAAGTCAAAAATAGTGAGATATCTTGCAGAGGGATGCAGCACTCTTAAAATTGCCAAGCTTCTGAAGCGTGATCATCCAACAATCAAGCGTTTCATTCAAAATAGTCAACAGGGTCGCAAGAAGCGTGTGGAAAAACCAAGGAGCAAAATAACTGCCCATGAACTGAGAAAAGTCAAGCGTGCAGCTGTCAAGATGCCACTTGCCACCAGTTTTGCCATATTTCAGAGCTGCAACATCACTGGAGTGCCCAAAAGCACAAGGTGTGCAATACTCAGAGACATGGCCAAGGTAAGAAAGGCTGAAAAACCACCACCACTGAACAAGACACACAAGCTGAAACGTCAAGACTGGGCCAAGAAATATCTCAAGACTGATTTTTCTAAGGTTTTATGGACTGATGAAATGAGAGTGAGTCTTGATGGGCCTGTGGCTGGATCGGTAAAGGGCAGAGAGCTCCAGTCCGACTCAGACGCCAGCAAGGTGGAGGTGGAGTACTGGTTTGGGCTGGTATCATCAAAGATGAGCTTGTGGGGCCTTTTCGGGTTGAGGATGGAGTCAAGCTCAACTCCCAGTCCTACTGCCAGTTTCTGGAAGACACCTTCAAGCAGTGGCACAGGAAGAAGTCTGCATCCTTCAAGAAAAACAGGATTTTCATGCAGGACAATGCTCCATCACACGCGTCCAAGTACTCCACAGCGTGGCTGGCAAGAAAGGGTCTAAAAGAAGAGAAACTAATGACATGGCCTCCTTGTTCACCTGAGCTGAACCCCATAGAGAACCTGTGATCCATCATCAAATGTGAGATTTACAAGGAGGGAAAACAGTCCACCTCTCTGAACAGTGTCTGGGAGGCTGTGGTTGCTGCTGCACGCAATGTTGATGGTGAACAGATCAAAACACTGACAGAATCCATGGATGGCAGGCTTTTGAGTGTCCTTGCAAAGAAAGGTGGCTATATTGGTCACTGATTTGTTTTTGTTTTGTTTTTGAATGTCAGAAATGTATATTTGTGAATGTTGAGATGTTATATTGGTTTCACTGGTGAAAATAAATCATTGAAATGGGGATATATTTGTTTTTTGTTAAGTTGCCTAATAATTCTGCACAGTAATAGTCACCTGCACACACAGATATCCTCCTAAAATAGCTCAAACTAAAAACAAACTAAAAACTACTTCCACAAATATTCAGCTTTGATATTAATGAGTTTTTTGGGTTCATTGAGAACATGGTTGTTGTTCAATAATAAAATTAACCCTCAAAAATACAACTTGCCTAATAATTCTGCACTCCCTGTGTATGTATATATTATTACGATGTAATGTCTCGGTTGTGATTTTTAAAAAAGGCGGTTCCTTTGTTTTCATTCTGGCTTGTTGCACGAGCGAGTGACAGATCTCTGTAAACCAATAACGTTCAGCTGCACGTCTAGCTCCGCCTTTTAGTACCCTTTCTTTGTGCGTTAGGTACCCTTTGCAATCGGTGACCAAAAAGTGGTACGGTTCGGTACGCCTTTTGACAGTGGAAATGGCAGAACCGAACCACTTTTTGGTCACCATTTGCAAAGGGTACCTAACGCACTAAGAAAAGGGTGCAAAAGGTGGTACTGTGCCGTACCACTCAGTGGAAACGGGCCATTTTTGGGCACCCTTTGAAAGGGTACCTAGCACAACGAAAAGGAACCAAAAGGCAGAGCAAGACTTACAGCTGAATGCTATTGGTTTACAGAGATACGTCACTAGCGCGTACACAGGCCAGGAGAATGAAAACAAAGGAAGTGCCATTTTAAACAACACAGCTGAGACATTACACCGTAATACTATATAACGAGCCATGGTTGACCCAAGCTCAAACAAACCTTGTCGTCATTTTAATGAACAGCCACAAATCCAAGAAGAAGAGCAGAATCTCCCCTGTGGCTCGTAGTTGTTTACAAGGCCGTCTAAAGCGTGAGCGATTTCGCTTTCTCGCTTGCGCTCGCCTCACGTCTATATTTGAAATAACGAACTTCTTGAGCTGATGATGATAATAACGTGTGCGTGATTATTGAAGTGCTTCTGACATCCTTTCAGAAACGGACAAATGTGAGACTGACATGCAAAAAAACTAAGGAGAAGCCGGAAAAAACAAAGGAGGAAATGATTGTTTCAGCAACCTAGCACATAAACAAACTGCCATGTTTAATTATTATCATCACTTTTTAGACTATTATGAACTGGGAATGACGGAATTACTCTCTAACAGAGGATACATGTGCTGGTGAAGAGTAAAGATACAGATGAGAAGTTTGCACTGACTGTAGGCTATGTTGCTTGTTGTTTTTTGAACCCAAATAAGGACTAAATGTCTGCTGTGTGTAGTTTTTCTGTAATTGGGAACATTTCGGAGACTGTAAGGGGCTCATATATGTTTTATTTATTTGTTTTGTAGGTTGTGGTGAATCTGGGTTTGGTCTATAAGGTTCAGCATCACTGTGGCGTCATCTTCCAGTTTGTGGCGTTCATCAGGAGACGGAAACGAACCGTTCCTGATATCCTGGCTGCTGGAGGACGATATGATCATCTGGTAACATCACCACTGATAAACTGACCAAACCTGAACTTTTAATAGAACAAAATCTGAGCATTTCAATGTTTTAATAGAACAAAACTAAACAATATTCAACTATTTTATTCATTCATTCATTTTCTTTTCAGTTTAGTCCCTTTATTAATCAGGGGTCGCCACAGCAGAATGAACCACCAACCTATCCATCACATGTTTTACGCAGCGGATGCCCTTTCAGCTCCAACCCAGTACTGGGAAACACCCATACACACACACACTCATACACTATGGCCAGTTTAGTTCATCAATTCCCCTATAGCGCATGTGTTTGGACTGTGGGGGAAACCGGAGCACCCGGAGGAAACCCACGCCAACACGGGGAGAACATGCGAACTCCACACAGAAACACCAACTGACCCAGCCGAGGCTCGAACCAGCGACCTTCTTGCTGTAAGGCGATTGTGCTACCCACTGCGCCACCTTGACACCCTCAACTATTTTAATAGAACAAATCTGAAAGTGTAATTCAACTTGAAATTTTATTAGTCACTTTATCAATAAGAAATAAAATATGGAATAAACTTAGAGGTAAAATATTGAAAATCTCAGGTACACAGTAGAAAATATAGCTATAGAAGATGAGAACAGATACAACATATTTTAAGAATGGCTTTACAATATACACTGCTAAAAATCTGTTTTCTTATTTTTTTGTTGTCCAATATTTACCTATTTTAATAGAACAAAAAAATAACATTTAAATGAAAAACATATATAATTGAAACAGAATTTAAAGTGTGCGTGTGTGTGCAATATATAAAGCTTAACACTATTGGCATAGATGTTTAAACTGTGCAATGAAAATACACACACCGGCCACTTTATCAGGTACACCTTACTAGTACCGGGTTGGACCCCCTTTTGCCTTCAGAACTGCTTTAATCCTTTGTGGCAGACACTGTGGTCATAAAGGGATGGACATGGTCAGCAACAATACTCAGGTAGGCTGTGGTGTTGACACCATGCTCAATTGGTACTAATGAACCCAAAGTGTGCCAAGAAAATCTCCCCCACACCATTACACCACCACCACCAGCCTGAACCGCTGACACAAGGCAGGATGATCCATGCTTTCATGTTGTTGAGGCCAAATTCTGAAGCATCCGAATGTGGCAGCAGAAATGGAGACTCATCAGACCAGGCAACGTTTCTCCAATCTTCTCTTGTCCAGTTTTGGTGAGCCTGTGTGAATTGTAGCCTCAGTTTCCTGTTCTTAGCTGACAGGAGTGGCACCCGGTGTGGTCTTCTGCTGCTGTAGCCCATCCGCCTCAAGGTTGGACGTGTTGTGTGTTCAGAGATGCTCTTCTGCAGACCTCGGTTGTAACGAGTGCTTATTTGAGTTACTGTTGCCTTTCTATCAGCTGGAACCAGTCTGGCCATTCTCCTCTGACCTCTGGCATCAACAAGGCATTTGTGCCCACAGAACTGCCGCTCACTGGAGATTTCCTCTTTGTCGGACCATTCTCTGTAAACCCTAGAGATGGTTGTGCGTGAAAATCCCAGTAGATCAGCAGTTTCTGAAATACTCAGAGCAGCCCGTCTGGCAGCAACAACCATGCCACATTCAAAGTCACTTAAATCCCCTTTCTTCCCCATTCTGATGCTCGCTTTGACCTGCAGCAGATCGTCTTGACCATGTCTACATGCCTAAATGCAGTGAGCTGCTGCCATGTGATTGGCTGATTAGAAATTTGTGTTAATGAGCAGTTGGACAGGTGTACCTAATAAAGTGGCCGGTGAGTGTATTGCTGAATTGAAATATAATTTAAACTATGTGTGTGTGATTGATTATTTTATTAGAACCAAACCAACCAATATTGATGGCCTATTTTATTAAAAAAAGAGCATTTAAATAAAAAATAAATAAATAACAGAAATAAAATGTTAATTGTGTGTGCGTATGTTTGGTTGTCCTCTTCAGATCCATGAGTTGCGTGGACCGACAGTGTCCGGTGTGGTGCCGTCAGCAGTGGGTGCCAGCTTGGCTCTGGATAAGATCTGCTCTGCTGTGTCCAGCATGGAGGAGCCGGTGAGTGTGTGTGTCTGTGTGTGCACTCACAGGCCTCAAAAGCACATGCAAATGATAAACCATAATCCAGACTCTTCAATGCAGATCCTGTGACTATTGCCAGTGATCATATTGCAGTATCGATGCTGAAACCATAGTGCAGCCCTCATGTGTATGTAGACAATCAGGTCATATGACAGTGATGATGGTGTTAAATGAGCGTGATGATGTCTGTCAGCCTCCTGTGAGCTGCTGTGATGTGCTGGTGGTTCCTGTGGGTCAGTCCTCCATGAGCAGAGCTGTGAGCGTCACACAGAAGCTCTGGACAGCCGGAGTCTCCTCAGACATCGTCTATGATGTGGCGCAGGTCAGTGTGTCCTAAAACTATCTTCAGTGCAGAGATTCAGTGGCTCCAAGATTTTACCCTAATCTTTTTAAAGTGTGTGTGTGTGTGAGTGATTGAGCACAGAAAGACGTCTGTTTCACAAACACTGAGGCAGATACAGACATCACACTGTGTTCAGGGTTGAGTCTCACACACACTCTCTCTCTCTCTCTCTCTCTCTCTCTCTCTCTCTCTCTCTCTCTCTCTCTCTCACAGACACACTGCACACTCAAACGCGCACACACACAGACAGTTGTTTGAGCATCTGTTGACTGAGTGAATGCTCAATAAACCGCAGCTCAGTATTTTGATTGCTGTGTGTTCGACTCAAAACCACCGTCATTAAAATCATCATCATCATCATCATCTTCATCATCACTGGGTGGATCTCAATAAACTTCTGCTGATGGGAAAAACACCACACTAATGAACGCAGACAGATGTGTGTGTGTCTGTGTTTGTGTGTGTTTATGTATGTTTATTGTTGGTATGTGTGTGTTTGTCTGAGTGTATGTTTATGGTCGCTTTGTGCGTGCGTGCGTGCGTGTGTGTGCGCATATGTGTATCTTTATGGTGGGTGTGTTTATGTCAGTGTGTATGTTTATGGTCGTTCTGTGTGTGTCTGTGTGTATTTTTATGGTGTGTGTGATTATAGTCTATGTTTGTGTATGTGCGCACGCTCGTGTGTGTACGTGCACATGTGTGTGTGTGTTCCTACATACATGGATACATGTGTGTGTCTGTGTATTTTTGTGGTGTGTGTGTGTGTGTGTACACGTGTGTGTTCCTGCACACATGCGTGTGTTTTGTGTTTATGTGTGCATATATTTTTATCGTCTATATGTGTATGTATGTTTATAGTCGTGTGCGTGTGTGCGTGCGTGCGTGTGCGCTCACATGGATACATGCGTGTGTGCGTGAACGCATGTGTTTACGGTCGGTATGTCTGTATATGGTCTCCTGTGTGTGCCTGCGTGCGTGCGTGCGTGCGTGCGTGCGTGTGTGTGTGAGAGAGAGAGTTTGTATGGTCTCTGTATCTATGCATGTATATGTGTGTGTGTGTTTGAGTTGTGATGTAGATTAATGTGTGTGTGTGTGTGTTTCAGTCACAGGAAGCTCTTCTTGAGCACTGCAGACAGGCTGGGATCACATTCATGGTTCTGGTGTCTGATAAAGAAGGAAATTACCTGAAGGTAAATCACACTGAAGTCTGCACTCAACAATATACATTATAAGAAGCCCATCCAGCCGCTGTTTTATCACTGAATAAAGCCTGACAGGTTTATCAGCAGCTGTTATATAAGACTGAAGGGTTTATTCTGTGATAACCACCACCTGGATGTGCATTATCCTGATTATTACACTGCTGCTGCCCTCTAAACTATAAGACACAACACACTGATTTGAGATGTAGTAATTTACTAACTCTTTAATTAAATGTAAAGCTTGCAGAAAGAAAAATGGTTGAATGCAGCTACAATAACCTACTAATTCCTCAGTAGGTCATTTAATTACTTACTCCCACGGCCGTTTATATCGAAGTTGATATTTAGCCACACCATATTGGTCTTTCTTAACATCTAGTTTTTATAAGGTGGGTTGTTACCCCAACGCTCAACCTCCAATCTGGAGGACCAGGACACACTCATACACTACGGACAATTTAGCTTACCCAATTCCCCTATAGCGCATGTGTTTGGACTGTGGGGGAGACCGGAGCACCCGGAGGAAACCCACGCCAACACGGGGAGAACATGCAAAAAGACGGGACTCAAACCAGAGACCTTCTTGCTGTGAGGCCACAGCGCTAACCACTGAGCCACCGTGTTACCCCAGATAATTCAATTACTAAATTTAATTATTTTGATTGGCTGATTGACAACATTTGAGTTAATTGGAGGCACAACTGTAGAATAGTATTGAAGGAAAACCTCAAACACACTGCTTCCTTGTGTGACAACATGGGAAAATCAACAAGCCAGAATCAACACAAAAGCCAGATTACAATTAGCTAAATTACACTGGGAAATAGACTAATGTTTGGAGACATGTCCTGTGCTCTGATGGAGCTAAGATTGAACTGTTTGGCCATAATGACCAGTGTTACATTTGGAGGACAAAGGGGAAAGCTGACAAGCCTAGGAACACCATCCCAACTGTGAAGTATGGGGGCGGCAGCATCATGTTGTGGGGCTGTTTTGCTGCAGGAGGGACTGGTCCACTTCACAGCATAGATAGAAGAAAGAACATTATGTAGAAATACTGAAGCAACATCTCAAGACATCAGCCAGGAAATTAAAACTTGGCCACAAATGGGTCTTCCAAACAGACCATGACCCTAAGCATACTGCCAAATTAGTTCAAATGTGCTTTAAGGACAACAGAGTGAATGTTTTGGAGTGGCCATCACAAAGCCCTGAGCTCAATCCTATAGAAAATGTGTGGGCAGAGCTGAAAAAGCTTGTGCGAGCAAGACAGCCTACAAATCTGACTCAGTTACAGCAATTCTGTCAGGAGGAATGGGCCAAAATTCCTGCAAACTATTGTGAGAAGCTTGTGGAAGGAGACCCAAAACATCTGACCAAAGTTATACAGTTTAAAAGCAAAGCTAAAAAATACCAAGGAAATGTGTGTAAACTTCTGACTGTCTAGAAATTAATCAAAAATCTCCAAAAAAAACTTCTCTCATTATTCTGGCATTTAGCAAATGTAAATGATTTAGGTACCTAAAATAGTAAACGTTTAGTGTAATTTACCATCAGACATTTTTATAAATGGTTATGTTCCTTTATTTAGAGTGTGTGTAAACTTCTGGTTTCAATTGTAAATATATAAGTATAATATATAAACAAAATATCTGAATAACAAATATATGCAAATAAATAAATTAATAATATTTACATTAACAATGTCTTGCATTATATTGTCATGAGCTAATTTCTTAGCTTTTTTTTGAGCAGTTGTCTCAGTAAATGATAGGAATGTTCTTCTTTAGTTGAAAAATATAATTATTCTGCAAAATACATGTAAATCTGCCTCTCTGAATTGATTAATACCCACCTGTTGAACTTATAGACAGTATTTAATGCAAGTACATTACAAGTAACTCTAATTAAAGTACCTAAATATGTATGTTTCTCATCAGGTCAAGTCTTTTGAGAAGGATCGTCAGTCGGAGAAGAGAATTCCCGAGTCGGATCTGGTGGATCACTTCATCCAGAAGAGCCGGACCAAACTCTCCGAGGAGAGAAACAGGTGATCTGAGGATTCTGTTGGGTGGCATTGTTTACTACATCAGTTTATTACATCAGTTTACTGCACAGTTTATGAGCCTTTTACTTATTGAATTAAATGCTGGCCCTACTCAGGTATGCACATACAGTTTTCCATATATTCGTGTATTCCATCTAGCATTTTTAATATTTCTATAAAACAGTGTGTATGGGAACACAGCTAGTGATGCACTGTTAGTTGTGTTGTTGATTTCTGCTAACGCTCTTCTGTCCTTCATCAGAGAGATTTCTGAGAGCGCGTCTCTACAGAACCCAAAGGGATCATTACTGGGAAACTCAGGTGCGCTTCTCTTGTGTTTTATCACATAGTAAGCTTGAGAAAAATGGGCAAACTTTAAGGGCCCTATCACACACCGAGGAACCAAGTGCAATGCAAGTGTTTTGTGCTAGATGCATCAATCCTTATTGCAGCAAACACACTGCTCTCTGCTGTTCAAAACATGTAAATGTGATTCATTTAACATCCCGTCTAGTTTGAATCCTCATGTTTTTAATCAATTTTCAGCTGGCTCACTGTGAATCGTTACATCCATACCTCTGACATAAACATTGACAGAACTGTGATTAGTATATGAATCTTTTTGAGCAGATGTTTGAGTGTGTGTGTGTGTTTATTGTGTGTCAGGTGTGTGTGATTCACACTGCAGCAGCGGCCTTATGTCTATGAATGTGAACCTGGTGACTCCAGAGAAGATCTCAGCCAGTTCCAGACGGAGATACGAGACGCAGGTCAGCATAAGCTCATACACACACGCGCACACACGCGCACACACGCGCACACACGCGCACACACACGCACACACACGCACACACACGCACACACACGCACACACACACACACACACACACACACACACACACACACACACACACACACACACCACACACACACACACACACAAAACTTTACATGGAAACTTTTACACAGAGTTCAGAGTGAGTCTTCAGTAAACAACTCACTGATTCAAATGATCCATTCAGAGTGAGTCTCCAGTAAACAACTCACTGATTCAAATGAACCATTCAGAGTGAGTCTCCAGTAAACAACTCACTGATTCAAATGATCCATTCAGAGTGAGTCTCCAGTAAACAACTCACTGATTCAAATGATCCATTCAGAGTGAGTCTCCAGTAAACAACTCACTGATTCGAATGATCCATTCAGAGTCTCCAGTAAACAACTCACTGATTCAAATGATCCATTCAGAGTCTCCAGTAAACAACTCACTGATTCAAATGATCCATTCAGAGTCTCCAGTAAACAACTCACTGATTCAAATGATCCGTTCAGAGTGAGTCTCCAATGAACAACCCACTGATTCAAATGATCCATTCAGAGTCTCCAGTGAACAACTTACTGATTCAAATGATCCATTCAGAGTCTCCAGTGAACAACTTACTGATTCAAATGATCCATTCAGAGTCTCCAGTGAACAACTCACTGATTCAAATGATTCGTTCAGAGTCTCCAGTCAACAAAATAAAACCACTATACTACTACACTGACTACGTTCACATGGACACCAATAAGTCGATTTTAATGCGATTAAGACAATACTCTGATTAAGAGTCACCATGTAAACAGCGATTTTTGATTAATTTAATCAGATTAAGGTCATAATCGAACTAAAGAGAAATCAGATTAAGACATGTGGAGTATGCCGATTTTAGTCGCATTATTGAAGTGCAGTACAGACATGTAAACACCTTAATTGAACTATTACCGTCATGTAAGACTTTAAGCTGTATTTTGCGACAGGGTAGTCCACACACACACCCAGACACACACACACACACGGCTAATTGACACTCTTTGCACCTACCGAGTCAGTGCAGACCACAGACACCTGCATCGTGAAATGTGGAGGTTTTTTTCTTCCATTCAGCATGCGGTATGAACTTCCATTAAAACAACTCTTCCAGCAGTTCATAGTTGCATCCAATATCTTGTTTTTCACGGAGGGCATGCATGAAATGTTCCTGAATTAAAGTGAAAGTGCCAAACTGCAGTTAAAGTCGACAAATTAAAAATGAAACACCCGAAATAACATGAAACTCCAGAGGAAATGCGGATGACGCAATAACGTTAATCGAATTATGTGCTGTAACATGTAAAACAGGATCATGAAAGTAACACTCAAAAAGCAGCTCATGTAAACACCTTAGTCTTATTATTCTCTTAATTAGATTAAAGCAAATAATTCGATTACTGATGTCCATGTACACGTAGTCACTGTCAGGTCTTGATGCCCAATTCTGATTTGTTGCCTATATCTGATTTTTTTTGTCTGTCCATTTACACGTTCTTTTAATTGTGACCCATATCCAGAGATGTAAAGTAACGAAGTAGAACTACTTCACTACTGTACTGAAGTGCTAAAAGGTTGTATCTGTACTCTACTGGAGTATTGTTTTTTTCTCCTACTTCTGCTTTTACTTCAGTACATATTTTCGATGAGCTTAATACTTTTACTCCAGTAGATTTTTTATGTGTTGCATAGTTACTCGATACAATTATAAAAATGTTACGAATCATTCATTGATCAGACGATCAAAGGAGACAGTGCTGCCTGCCTGCATTGAGAGCACTTCAGTTTGTTTTAGACATGGAAAACCCAGAAATTCCACCTTCAACTCCTTCACTTTCAGCTGTTCGTAGCGATGAGGAAAAAGACCACCCGTGACCCTATTTAGAGCCAATGTTTGCATTTGTCGGAGTGAAAGACAGTTCATATAGAATGAAGTGCATACTCTACCGTCAGATTTGAAGAAACATGTCAAGTTAAAGATAATATAATACACAAAACAGCAGTTTGAGCTATCCATAAGAGCTAGATAAGTTAACTACCGTTAGCTACCCGCGGTTCATATCATGCTGCAATGTTCACATAATGTTAACTGTCTATCATAAAGGCTGTCACGCTGAATGGTGTTTTTGACCCATCATATATATATATATTTATTTATATTATAAATGTAAACCATGGTTCTTTTTGTTCTGCTTAATCCTGTGCCCCAAAAAAGATATTTAAAATAAACAAAACAATATGTCTTTTGACTGCTTTATTAAAAAAAAACTACATAACGCAATACTTTTACTTTTACTTTCAGTACTTGAGTAGTACATTTTAGAATAAACTACTTGCAATACTTGAGTACAAAAAATGTTCAATACTTTAGTACGTCCACTTAAGTATTGTGCTTAAAGAGCACTTCAACTTCTACTCAAGTCACCTTTTGATAGAGCACTTGTACTTTTACTTAAGTCTGGGTCTCTTGTACTTTATACATCTCTGCCCATATCCCATTCATGTGTTTACACTTGACATACAATTTACGACGTCACACATGTGTTCTAGCATCTGTGCCACACTAGCCACGATGGAAGAACTTGTCTTGCTTTCAGCTCTGCGAAATATGTGAAATTCAACTTTAAAATGATTTTGAGGCGGAGGAGGAGGGAAAGGGCCGTCATCGCAGCTTGCGCCTATGGTTTATATATGGTGTCCTCCACCACTCAGAGGTATTTGTGGGTACGAGAGAGATCTCAGGTCTGGTGGGAGCAAATTGTGGCGACTGACTACTTTCCTCCTCCATGTTTCCTCTGTTGTTGTTGTTTACGGTGTCGGCGTCTCCACACCTGCTCTTCCTTCTATGTCTTTAAACCGCGGAGAAGTACCACACCGTCACAAGTTTAATGACGTACAAAACACAATGCCTCAATAAATCTGATCTGCCTGTTCACATGATAGTCGCATTGTCACATATCTGATTTATTTCCACATATGAAAGAGGCCTGAAACCCATCTCTGAATATCCAAATGCATGTGTTTTTTTAGTGTTTGCACGGTCATAGAACAGATCCGATCTGTGTCACATATGAGCAAAAAAATCGGAATTGGGTTACATTTAACTGGCAGTGTAAACGGGGCCTAAGTCTTCAGGATATCTATAATCCAGTGTCTCCAAAACAAAAACAAATCTCACATTTTATAAACATTTAGATATAAACCTGATATAAACATCTAAAGTTTGCAGTTTGTCTCTTCCGCCTTAATATATCCATAATGTTTTTGCCGTCTCCTCATACGCCAGTTTCTCATTAAATCTTCTGACCAATCAAATGCTCTTTAGAGTCTGACATGACCCGCCCCCTTCTTTTCACTGGCTTCTCATATGATGAACCTGAGCTCAAACACTCCTGTTATTGATTGTTTAAAAAAAAGGGGAGGTGTTTGTGTGTGTGTGTGTGTGTGTGTAAGAGCATTGTTGCGTAGTCAGTGTGTGTAAAAATGTTCAGGAAGAACACCAAATCTTTTTTTTGTTTATGTTTGTCAGCACATGTTTTCTTTATTTATTGTTGTGATATGCTGTATTATAGTATGTGAGCTATTTTTAGTTCTTTGCACACTTGATTTATCATGAATTATAACTATGACTTCTGGTGGTAATGCAATGTTGTTGCAAAATAAACATTTAGCGATACGCTCAATACTTTGACTAAATAAAATTGTAAAGTAGAGATTTATACATTTATCTTTTCTATTTCTGAACATCTTTCAGATCCAGACACGACTGCAGAATTTGAGCAACAGCTTACAGAACAGGAGCAGTGACATCGAAGTGCTGGCCGTGAGTACATGATGTCACTTCCTGCTGTCAGATTAGGGCTGCAACATATCGGAAAAATCGGATATTGCAATGTTTTATTTTCCTGCGATATGAAAACAGTTCCACAAGATGATAGCTCTTGAAAAACTTGAATTGCATTTTTACAATTTATCATTGATTAATTGTGAAATTAATCAATATGAATAAGATATACAGCATATATACATTTTAATTTTGGCTTCCAATGATTATGAAAAAAACCCAATAATAGAGATAAAATGTTTATTGCATCAAATCCTGCATCCTTTTCCAGCAGTCTGCATTCATTCCTCCACAGAGCTCCATTTCATGTTGAAATCAGTGACTTTCACAGCATTGTGCTTGATTTATTAGAGCGCTCAGCCTCCGAAATGAACAGAACACACACATGTAAAGTCTTCTTTTAGCTAGTGCTGCACATAAATGCTCAAATAAATCCAAAAATGAGTTCAAACACGACAACACTTCACATTAATCCTCATTTGTTGTGTAGTAAAAGAGTTGAAAATCTGGAGAAATCTTAACGTGCTTAAATACTGTACATAAAATTAGCAGTTGTGTATGCATCAATTCAGTGAAACAGAGTCATTTTATTTTATTTTTTAACTTAATTTATCCAGAAAATTGCATATGCTTCGTAAAATGTTCATTGAGAAATTAATTCATGACCCTGTAGGCCAGGGCTATTCAATTGGCGGCCCGCGGGCCGAACCCGGCCCCCGAGGCAATTTGTTCCGGCCCTCTAAATAGTGTGACCAAGACATCAAGAATAAATTTGGTTCAGTCAAAAAACGGCCGCTATAGTTATGAAGTGACGTGCGTCTGTTCAATACAGCATGAGCTGCGCAGAGCGTGAGTCACCTGACAGTGTCGAGAGAAGCCGAATACATTTGAATATGTTTGTAGAAAAGGTTTTTTGTACAATGCACGGATATCGTTATTAGGGATGCAACGATTAACTGATTTCACTATTAACTTCGCTTTATTCGTCACGGTTAATTAATCGTGTGCTAGTTTAAAGTTCCGAGCTTGTCCACCGAAGCTAATACGCACGCACACTGTAATAACTATAGCCGCGGGCCGTTCCCATATCACGTCTTTCCCGCGCGCAAGTTTGTTATGTCGTAAGAATATATGCCAATATGCGGGCGCAAGCGGAGCAACGCGCTCGCGGCTGTCTGGGCGCACGCAGTAGAAAACATCTCATGCTGTAGCGGTGAGAGCTGTGCTTAGCTTTCAGTGCAATGTAAACAAAAGACATGTTAGACGAACTATTATTAAAATGATTATGTATGTATGAACGCAGATGATAACAACAGTTCATCTAAATATTGGCGCCGACCTTCATAACAATTATTATTATTTTATTTTCTCCCGTTCCTCTCTATAAACACACACATAATTAAATTGTGTAGCCCTATAAGCACAGAAAAACCTTCAGCATAAAAACTATTACTAATGAAAATGCCTTTTAAAGGTTTTTTAATATTAGTTAGGGATGTCCAGATCTAAATCCAGCTAATATAAAGCTTAAATTTACATTTTTTTGTAAATTCAATTTACTAATTGAATAGCCCTGGTGTAAGCTATAAACTGATAGAAGCATTTTTGGTGTTCATATATTTTGCACATTAACTTGATTATAATAATTGCAAATTAATATATCACTTAAATAAGCTTTTATTTGTCTGACAACTGCATATGCTTAATAAACAATTGCATTAAAGTTTATGCCATATATATATATATATATATATATATATATAAAGAGTTTAGATGCCTCTAAATGCTCTCTAAAATTAGTATTTTTATCAGGCTCCTGTGTGTATGTTCAGTAATATCACTTTTATGGCAAAGAATAAGCCATATATATATATGTGTGTGTGTGTATGTACAGTTGCAATCAGAATTAATGAACCCCCTTTGAATTTTTTTTTCTTCTTTAAATATTTCCCAAATGATGTTTAACAGAGCAAGGAAATGTTCACAGTATGTCTGATAATATTTTTTCTTCTGGAGAAAGTCTTATTTGTTTTATTTCGGCTAGAATAAAAGCAGTTTTTAATTTTTTAAACACCATTTTAAGGTCAATATTATTAGCCCCTTTAAGCTTTATATTTTTTCAATAGTCTACAGAACAAACCATCATTATACAATAACTTGCCTAATTACCCTAACCTGCCTAGTTACCCTAATTAACCTAATGAAGCCTTTAAATGTCACTTTAAGCTGTATAGAAGTGTCTTGATGAATATCTAGTCTAATATTATTTACTGTCATCATGACAAAGAGAAAATAAATCA
The DNA here is from genome assembly GCA_903798195.1 of Danio kyathit. Taxonomy (NCBI): domain Eukaryota; kingdom Metazoa; phylum Chordata; class Actinopteri; order Cypriniformes; family Danionidae; genus Danio; species Danio kyathit. The sequence goes on from LR812535.1 coordinate 1,116,591, forward strand.
GTTATTAGAGATGAGTTATTAAAACTATGATGATTAGAAATGTGCTGAAGAAATCTGCTCTCCGTTAAACAGAAATTGGGGAAAAAAATAAACAGGGGGGCGAATAAATCAGCGGGTTGAATAATTCTGATTGCAACTGTATATATACAGTATATATATGAGCAATATCACACGAGTAGCAGTGCGATATGGCTGTATATCGGCACTGGTAGGAGGTGTGCGTGCATGCGTTAGTGTCCCAGCAGTGCCGATATACAGCCATATTGCACTGCTACTCGTGTGATATTGCGTTTATACAGTTTAACGGCACAATCGTGTGTAAAAAAAGAATCAAACACGGAGAGTCTAAAACCCTTTTGTATGAGGAACTACTTTCTTCCGCCATTCATTCACATCAGCAGCTGACGCCAGAACAGCAGAAACCTCTGCTCATTCACCAACGTCACTGTAGAGCTAGTGTTTGAATAATTCTCTAGCGCAGGGGTGTCAAAGTCAATTCCTGGAGGGCCGGAGCCCTGCAGAGTTTAGTTCCAGCCCTGCTTCAACACACCTATCTGTAGGTATCAAACAAGCCTAAAGCACTCAATTAGTTTGATCAGGTGTGTTTAATTGGGGTTGGAACTAAACTGTGCAGAGCTCCGGCCCTACAGGAACTGGCTTTGACACATGTGCTCTAGCGTAATGTCTGAAGTGATGACAAAACAGCTGATTTTGCTGACATTTTAAGATTATAAGGCTGAACAGCATGAAATGCCATCAGTCTACAGAGATTTCCCAGTATTTCTCTGTAGCAATCAGGAGATCACAATATTACTATGGTATAAATACAGCACTACAACATACAAGAGAGAAAGAGACTTAGAAAGTAATTTACCTGTTTAATAATGATTTGATCAGTTGTAGTTTGATTGTATTGGTTTTCTCTTATTAGGGCTTATTATGCATCTCTGTTGCCATCTTGTTGATGAACATCGTCAACCATGATTGCTCAAAGACAGACTAATGGCCGCCGGCGCGCTGTCTCTCAGAAATTATAAATATTTAAAATAGGCTCTATTCTTATAAATAAACTCCATAGTTACAATCTAAACAACTACATTCTTGACTAAAATCGCCTCAAAAATACATTATGTTGCCCAACAGCAGAAATATTGGTCAAACTGTAGAGTGTGCTCTACTTGTTGTTGTATGTGGGAGGAGTAATACACAAGGGTGAAGGGTGAAGAGGCGGTACGAGTGCTGTTACTGGCAGGACATCTCATATCAAATTCAAGAACCATTTGAAATGTTTTATGTTTTGACCATAGACTGTAAAATATATGGACGTAGTATCCGTGACGTCACCCATAGGTTTATGAAGAACCCAAAAGAAGCTACTAGAAGGTGTGGCCGACCGTCGCCATTTTGTTTGCACGTCATCGCACCAACCCCGGGCATACCATACAAGGGCAAAGAGGCGGAGCGTGAGCGGATCTACAGACGCCCTGCTTAGACGGGCTTTCCTAAGGGAGAAACGCTTAATACTTCATCACCTGCAACTCGTTAGTGTTCTGACCACATGTGCTTGGTTGTACACTTTATCAATAAAATGTTTAGACTTTTAAAAACACTGCTCATAAGCAACGTCATAAGCACAATGCTTAGTGGCTCAATGCATTACACACTGAGCCACTAAGCATTGCGCTTATGACGTTTTTCAACAGGAGGAAAGTGCGAATTACTTCCAAAAACTTCAGATACAGTCTGTTAGTAAATGAAAGGCTATTGATGAACTCCAGGCAGAACACTGTATGACAACGCTTCAGATGACTGTTCTAGAGCCTACAGCTAATCAATCTGTCAGATTCTGGAGTGCATTACAGCTCTAAAGAACATTATAAATGATCTTAAATAAAACAAATACATTCATAGAGATGGTATATAGGTATATAATTTTACTCACCTGGGAAACGGAGGCCATGTGAATGGTTTGTGAGCACAATTAAGTGCACACAGCATGCCATATCATCTGATAATTGTAGGAAACAATTCCAAAAGGCAACTGACTGTGTAAAGCCACATGAAATGACACAAAAATACGATGAATATGCCGAGATCAGCGGCTAATCAGCCGTAATCAGCTGAGGTGAAGTGACGGCGACCATCGAGACCTAGCTGTCACTCAAGTGGCCACGCCCTTAATTATGCAAACTTAATATAACCTAATATAAAGGAAACGGATGAGTTATAAAAAAATTCACCCCCTCACAGTTGTCACGAAGGGTAATATTAGCTATATGAACCAAAATCGTTCTTTGTAGCAGGCTGTAAACACCTTTTTTTCTGCTGTAAAGTTGGCCATTCTAACAGTGGGCTCAATAGAAATTTGCTCTATTATGGAGCCAGGACTAGCGGAATTTCAATGAATTGCAGTTTTACTTACTTCCGTATTGGCTTCCCGAGGGAGAGCGGGAGGTTGCCGCTTGGTTTTGATGCATGTTCGTTTAAATTAAGTGTTAATTCTTAAACCAAATCTAAAAGATCCTGTTTGACCCAAAGTTAAATAATTAAAATGTCATAAATTGCAAAAACTAAATTTTAGGCCTTAAAAAGTCTTAAATTCACTGAAATGTGCCATCAAAATCCTTTTAAACCGGTCTTAATTTTCCTTTGTTGATGTTAAGCTACTCGTATTGTCACGATACTGGATTTCGGTACTAATCGATATTGAAGTTTTAAAAAAGTCCATTTCCCGCTAACATTTAAGCGCTGTTGATCACGTTCTTAAGCATCGCTGATTTGCCATGGTGTTCACGTGCTCAACAGAAATGACTGTGATTGGTTGTGAAGGTCATCAGTTCACCAAACTCACCGCTGTTTACTAAGTGTAACTACAGATACAGGGACACTGGAGCGAATAAAAGCCGTGAAGATCAGTCAATTCATCAGCTGATCACTCGTATGTCAGCTAATAAACACCAGCTGATCTTTAAAACACTTTTTGCCTCGCATAAGTCTGAAATTTCATTCATAATGGTCTAAAAAGGTCTTAAAGTCTTAAATTTGACTTGCAGAAAACCTGTATTAGTGTAATTTTTATAGTCTCTGCATTGAGATATATGTGGATCAGTGTTTAGTTGAGTAATCAATTGACTTATTGAATAACTAGGTGACTTTTTAGATGAGGTCATTAGAAAAGTCATTTTAATACAGATGCAATGATGTAATTAGTAAGTAATTACTTTTCTGAACACTGAAAGACCCATATTTTTACATTTGATGTTCATGTAATATGATTTCCTTGTGTGCAAAGTCACTTTAGTCCGTTTTAATTTGATGCAAGCACCAATGTTAACGTCTAAAAATGAAAGAAAATAATAAAGACAGCAGGTTGTGACTCTGCAAGTGTTTGTGTGTTTTGTGCTGATCTGCTGTCAGTGTGAACTGCTGAAAGAGGAACACTCCTCACACTGATTTACATGGCTTGCATATTTAGTTAATTAGTGGCTTTGTGGGTAATAATAAAGTGGTTTGGTGTTGCGCTCTGTTATTACACACTATTAGACAAACAGCAGACGGAGACTCGCTCGCTTCAGTAAATGACTGTAGATCAGACTCGGTCTCTCTGAGGAAACTCAAGAGAAGAAGGAGAATGAGGAGGAAGAGGGAGAAGAGAAAGAGGAGGATGAAGAAGAAGAAGAGGATGAGGAAGAACAACAAAAAGGGGAAGAAAATAATAAGAATAGGAAAAATAAGAGATGGAGAACAAAAGGAAGATGAAAGAAGGTGAAGAAAGACGAAGAGGAACAAAAAAGGCAGAAGAGGAGGAAGAGAAAAAGAACAAGAAGATGAAGACAACGAAGAGGAGATGAGGAAGAAGGAGAGGAGAAAGAAGAAATAGAAGAGGAAGAAATAGAGGAAGGAGAAGAAAGCAAAAGAAAAATAAGAAGAAGAGGAGGAGGAAGAATAAGAGATGTAATGTGTATTTATATAGCGCATTTATTGTATATGGCCATACACCCAAAGCGCTTCACAATCATGAGGGGGGTCTCTTCACACCACCACCAGTGTGCAGCATCCACTTGGATGATGAGACGGCAACTACAGGACAACGGCGCCAGTGCGCTCACCACACACCAGCTATTGGTGGAGTGGAGGGACAGTGATAGAGCCAATTCGGTGGATGGGGATGATTAGGAGGCCATGATCGTAAGGGCCGAGAGGGAATTTAGCCAGGACACCGGGGTTACACCCCTACTCTTTACGAGAAGTGCCATGGGATTATTATTGACCACAGAGAGTCAGGAGCTCGGTTTAGCGTCTCATCTGAAAGACGGCGCCCACTGACAGTGTAGTGTCCCCTTCACTTTTACTGGGGCATTAGGACTCACACAGACTGGTTGAGCGCCCCCTGCTGGCCTCTCTAACACCACTTCCAAGAAGAAGAAAAGGAAGAGTAAAGGAGAAACGAAAACAGGTAGAAGAGAAAGAAGAGAAAGAAGAAAGATAATAAGAAAAAGAAAAAGATGTGGAAGAATAAGAAGAGGAGGAAGAAATAGAGGAAGAACAACAACAAAAGAGGAGGTGGAATAAAAAGAAGAGGAGAAGGAAGAAGAAGAGATGAAGAAGAAAAGAAAAAGATGAAGACGAAGGAACAAAAAGAGGCAGATGAGGAAGAAGAGAAAAAGGAACGAAGATGCAGAGAATGAAAAGAGGAAGAGGAAGAACAAAGAGGTAGAGATAGAAGAGGACAACGAGGAGGATGAAGGAGAGGAGGATGAGGAAGAAGGAGAAAAGAAGAAGAGAAAGAAAAGAAAGAATAATAAAACTAAGACAGAGAGGAAAAATTGTGAATTGAAGAGGAAGAAGAAATAAAAGAGGAAAAAAGAGGATACAAATAAAAAGAGGAGGAGGAAGAAGAGGAAAGACGAAGAGGAACAAAAAGAGGCAGGAGAGGAGGAAAATAGAAGAGGAGGAAGAGAGAAGAAGAGAAAAAGAAAAGGGATCAAGAAGAAGATGAAGAGAAAGAAAAGAGGAGGAAGAGGAAGAAATAGAAGAGGAAGAGTTTTCTGAAGAGCTTGTTGAGATTGAAACGGTCTGAAGTGAACTTTGGTGCGCGCGATCAGCTGAAACTGACTTTATTAAGTGACTTTATCAACACAGAAACACATCGTTAAGTGCGCACGTGTGTGTTTATACACACATCATGAGTATTCCCACTACACACAAACACACACTACTGGGCAAAAGTTTGGGGTCAGGTTTTTTATTATTTTTTTTTGTTTTTTAATAAAATTTGTCTGTTCATCAGGCGGCATTTATGTTAAAAAAAAATTAAATTGTTAAATGCTTATTTGTTAAATAATTATTTATTACTTATTGTATGGAGTTTCAAATGAATTTATTACTTCAGTCATTATTATTGCTTTTATTATTATTACCAATAATAATACCAATAATTAAAGGGCACCTAGGTTACCACTTTTTCCTGATTTAATATAAGTCTTTTGTGTCTCCAGAATGTGTCTGTAAAGTTTCAGCTCAAAACACCCATCAGATTATTGATTACATCTTTCATAAGTTTCTAATTTATAGCTTTGAGCATCAGGTAGCGTTTTTTGTGTACTGCGCCTTTAAGGCTAGTCCTCCCCGCCCACCGTTCCCACGTGCCTGTCAGTGTTCCTTAATCTCCGCCCTCGGCTGCCTCAGACAACAGACAGACATAAAAGAAGATTTCACGTAACGCTTGTGAGAAATACTACAGTAAGAGCTTTACTAATGAGTATTTGATGCACTTGTGGAGCTGCAACGACGACTCACACACACACACACACACACACACACACACATCGCAGACACTCACACACACAGACAGTGCATGCGTTTAGCTTTGCACTCTTTTTGCATGCAGATGTGACAGGATACAGGTTAATCTCCACTGCTGTATGGATATCTGTTATGTTATTGTACAAAATAAACCTGATTTAACGTCCACAAACCAGGATTAAAGCATCTTCTTCTGACACGCGGCTGTGCTGATGAAGTAAATCTGAAGTAAATCGCTGTAATTCACACACATGCACTGATTTAAAACATTTTAAACTTGTCAAACTCACTCTTGATCACATTTGATGATGATTGATGATCCTAGAGAACTGAACAGACCTTTTATTCCCGGTTGCTTTGCGCACGTCCTGTCTTGTTGATATGATTATACACGTTACTACGGAGACATGTTAATACACAGCTGTCAATCAATATTGGTGGGGGGGGGGACCGCACTCCTACGTCAAGTAGCGTTCGGTCTCAAAACATCTCCAATTGGTCCATCGTTTTTATGTTGAAAAAGCACTGGGCGTGTTTATATCACTCCAATATGACGGTCTATACACTATACCTACACACATGTCTGTATATTTTTCACCATAGGTGCCCTTTAATATGGGATTTCTGAAGGATCATGTGACTCTGAAGACTGGAGTAATGAAGCTGAAAATTCACCATTAAAATCACTGGAATAAATGATTAAATTAAATGATAAACTACTGTTGAACTGTTATTTTATAGTGCAATAACATTTCACTGTTTTACAATTTTTGCTGTATTTATGATGAAATAAATGCAGCCTTGGTGAGCAGGAGAAGCTGATTTTAAAACATTTTAAAATCCTACTGACCCCAAACTTTTGACCGCTAGTGTAAATCACAATTTTAGCACAGTTTCTTATCATGATGCATCATTTCACAGCACTCTAAGAAAATATACAAGTCTTAAAGTCATGGCATTAAATGTTGTCTTCACTGTTTTGTGATTAGAAATAACTAAAATTTTTAATTAATATACAATTACTAAAGACAGAAATAACAATATTAGTGGTTTTCTAAAGTATCAACAGGATTTTCACTACTTGTTTAAAATGAGCTGAATCCACACAATTCTTGAGGGTTTTTTTGGGCACAACTGAATTATTTTATCTTCAATCCACTCAAATTTGTACAAAATAATTAAGTTCACAATCGATTTGTGTAGAGCAGGGCTATTCAATTGGCGGCCCGCGGGCCAAACCCGGCCCCAGAGGCAATTTGTTCCGGCCCTCCAAATAGTGTGACCAAGACATCAAGAATAAATTTAGTTCAGTCAAAAAACGGCCGATATAGTTATGAAGTGACGTGCGTCTGTTCAATACAGCATGAGCTGCGCAGAGCGTGAGTCACCTGACAAGGGCGAGAGCAGCCGAATGCATTTGAATATGTTTGTAGAAAAGGTTTTTTGTACAATGCACTGATATCGTTATTAGGGATGCAACGATTAACCGATTTCACTATTAACTGCTCTTTAATTCGTCACGGTTAATTAATCGTAAAGGCTTCTCTAAGCCGCATTTCTGCATTTCTGTTCTGCCGCACGAAACGAAACTGCTGAACAAAGTTACGCCAAATTGCCAACTGTGTGCTAGTTTAAAGTTCCGAGCTTGTCCACCGAAGCTAATACACACGCACACTGTAATAACTATAGCCGCGGGCCGTTCCCATATAACGTCTTTCCCGCGCGCAAGTTTGTTATGTCGTAAGAATATATGCCAATATGCGGGCGCAAGCGGAGCAACGCGGCTGTCTGGGCGCACGCAGTAGAAAACATCTCATGCTGTAGCGGTGAGAGTTGTGCTTAGCTTTCAGTGCAATGTAAACAAAAGACATGTTAGACGAACTATTATTAAAATGATTATGTATGTATGAACGCAGATGATAACAACAGTTAATCTAAATATTGGCGCCGACCTTCATAACAATTATTATTATATTATTTTCTCCCGTTCCTCTCTATAAACACACACATAATTAAATTGTGTAGCCCTATAAGCACAGAAAAACCTTCTGCATAAAAACTCTTACTAATGAAAATGCCTTTTAAAGGTTTTTAATATTAGTTAGGGATGTCCAGATCTAAATCTAGCTAATATAAAGCTTAAATTTACATTAGACGTGATAACTGTGAAACCCTGAGTATTCTTCACACTATATTTATACAACCAAAATCTATAATGGTTGCATCCATAATTGTTATGCAGTTCAAAACAGAACATATGAACGTATCTGAATGTAGAAGAAGCCTACTTCAGCAATACACTGATTTTGCTGTGCTGTGAAATACAACATTTGAATGTTTGTTAAAAACACTTATTGTACAATGCAGTGATATTATTTAGTTTCAAAATACAATATATTAACATTTTAATGTAGACAAATACAACATGGGTGTCTAAAGGAGCAAAAATTCAACATATGGGCTCTTAAATGCAGTTGTGTCATCATTTATATTGCAAGTCATATCTCTCCGGCCCTTCGTTTGGGATGCTTTTCATGAACTGGCCCCCGTGACAAACTAATTGAATAGCCCTGGTGTAGAGACAAAATGAAGCAGCTGTCGGGAAGCCAGCATTTATTACAGTGACTAGTAGGCGAGTGTTTGATATCCTCCATCATGTTTACCCTCTGAGTTGTTGAGTTTTCAGACTCTCATGAATCAATATTGCAGAAAACATGTCTCATGTTCAGTCCTTTATCTGCTGTGGTGATTTACTGAACGATTGTTTGGATGCTAGTGCTGGAAAAGGTCAGATGTCCATAGAACTTCCTGTTGACTGTGTGTTTCTGCTGATAACAGTGTGTGTGTGTGTGTGTGTGTATGTGTGTGTCACATTCCTCCGCAGGTCGATCTGCCCAAGGAAACACTCATCAACTTCCTGTCCCTGGAGGTCTGTACCGCCCGCTATTATTATCAGCTATTCTGAGTAAATAAATGGCATTCCAGTGGAAAACCAGCACTAAAAGGGGATCCTGTGTGTGTGTGTGTGTGTGTGAACAGTGACGGCCGGATACAGGGAAACCCTCGGCCTGAGCATGGGAGCAAATATTAGCTGTGTTTCCATCCACCTATTGTTATGTGCATTTTGGAAATATTTGCAAGATAAACATGCTTAGGGTGGCTCAGTGGTTAGCACTGTGGCCTCACAGCAAGAAGGTTGCTGGTTTGAGCCTCAGCTGGGTCAGTTGGCGTTTCCGTGTGGAGTTTGCATGTTCTCTCCATGTTGGCGTGGGTTTCCTCCGGGTGCTCCGGTTTCCCCCACAGTCCAAACACATGCGCTATAGGGGAATTGATCAGCTAAATTGGCCATAGTGTATGAGTGTGTGTGTGTGAATGAGAGAGTATGGATGTTTCTCAGTACTGAGTTGCAGCTGGAAGAGCATCCACTGTGTAAAACATATGCTGGTTCATTTCGCTGTGGTGACCCCTGATTAATAAGGGACTAAGCTAAAGGAGAATGAATGAATGAATAAAAATGCTTAATAGAATAAGGCATCTTGGAGAGTATGATATAGATGAATATGTTGTTTCTGACGGCTAAAATGTTCAGTGTTAACTAACCCCATGTTACAACACTCCCCAGTCTCCCATATTTATTAACACTACTATTTTCTTTCTCTTAGAAACGCTGCAGGTAAAATTATGATTTTATGATATCTCTGCTATTTGTAGATGTAAAATTGACCCCTGAAAAGATATTATAGGCCTATATATAGTAATATATACTGTATTTTTAATAGGACAAAATAGTTATATGTTCTAAACATAAGCACCAACTAAATAACTTGGCCCCCCTCTGTAAATTGTGGCCCTCCCTTGGCCCCTGCCTTGCAGTCGGGAGATCACAATATTACTATGGTATAAATACAGCATTACAACATACAAAAGAGAGAGATCGACTTATAAAGCCACTTACCTGTTTAATGATGATTTGATCAGCTGTAGTTTAAAATTACGCTGTTTTCTCCTCTTAGGGCTTATTATGCATCTCTGTTGCCATCTTGTGGATGAACATCGTCAACCATCATTGCTCAAAGACAGAAATTATACATATTTAAAATAGGCTCTATTCTTATAAATAAACTGCATATTTGCAATCTAAACAACTACATCCTCGACTAAAAACGCCTCAAAAATACATTATGTTGCTCAACAGCTGCAATTTTTGTCAAACCATAGAGCTCTACTTGTCGCTGTATGTGGGCGGAGTAATACACAAGGGTGAAGAGGCGGCACGAGTGCTGTTACTGCAGAATATCACACAGTTATCAGCCAATTAGATTCAAGAACCAGACTGAACTGTTATATATATATATATTTGTATAACACTGGAATTGTAATCATTCATTCAGTCATTTTCCTTCAGCTTAGTCCCTTTATTTATTATTTTTGTACACTCAGTGTTATATTACTGTCATTGAGATTATAAAGAAATTTTGATTTTTTTATTTTAGTGAAAATTAGAAATAATTTTTGTAAATAATGTTTTTTTATGTCATTTTCTAAAATATTTAACATATACAGTTGAAGTCAGAATTATTAGCCCCCCTGTTTATTTTTCCCCCAATTTATGTTTAACGGAGAAAATATTTCTTCAACACATTTCTAATCATAATAGTTTTAATAACTCATCTCTAATAACTGATTTATTTTATCTTTGTCATGATGACAGTAAATAATCATCTATTCAGACACATCTATTCAGCTTAAAGTGACATTTAAAGGCTTAACTAGGTTAATTAGGGTAATTAGGCAAGTTATTGTATAATGATGGTTTGTTCTGTAGACTAGCGAAAAAAAATTAGCTTAAAGGGCCACGACCCCCCCCCCCCCTGTCTCAGCAGGGTGTTTTCACACCTCTAGTTTGAAAAAAGTCAGTAAAGTGGGCGTGTCCAGCTCTGGGAGTGTGGGAGTGTCGGAGGAGGGAAAGAGGGAAGGACTTGCAAAGAAGGGAGTTTCCATTTGGGCACGTGCTGGTTTCACAGGCAAAACATACACACATACGCAGTATGTTTGATACCGCACGGCGAATGGGAGAAAAAAATCCTCCGCATGTCTCTGTAACTTATGTACTCGGTAGGTAGCGTCAGAAAGCTGTATGTGTATAGACTATCCTGTCACAAAATGCGTCGAAAATCCTGCACGACGGGAATAGTTTGTGTTTACATGTTTACACTCGGAGAGCAGCATTAGCGGATCTTTCAGTCTATAATATTGTACTATAATATTGCAGTGATATTAACATACTGTAAACTTAGTGACTAACTCATTTTGACTGAGGTATGTCTTTAAAAACTGAAAGAGCACCGCTGACCATACGAACTAACTTTGCCATCTGGGTTAAACAAAGGGCACTGCACTGCAAACACACTTACCAAATCTGTAGACAGACAATCAAACTGGAGCTGTGTCTTTTTATTAAAAGGAGACGAGCGGCAAATCCGGATTTCACCATTTCCAGATGCGAAAAGCTCTCGGGTAAAAATGTTCCTTACAAACGCATTTCTGTCGCGTGCACTGTAATCCACACGTGAGTCCAGCTGCTCTCTCATAGAGGGAAAATGAAAACAAAACCTTCGTTGAAGCACAACAATAAACGCAACACTGACGACTTGTGTCTCCAAATTCTTGTTCTTTCACTTGTTTTGGCAACACAACGTGGCGTCTCTCTGCCGTCTGAACGCTGTAAACAGGTAAACAGTCTCCGGAGCTATCATGCATATTAATGAAGTTTCACGTCATACACAATAGAGCGCGCTGATTGGTTTGAAGCACGTCTTTCTCATGAATTAATGCAGCACACTCAGATACGTCACTATGTTCTGGAAAAGACAGAGAGCCACTCTCCAGGCTGGATTTACACCTAAGTATTTCTCGATCGTGACGCAGCTTCAAAAATTCGTTTCAAACCGGAAGAACGAATTTGCTCAAAATAATGCAAAAACAACCAATTTTGACTTGTTAGTGAGATATATGGGTCCTAATAGTGTTTATAGCAGCGTGGGACACATATATGACTGTCAACAGCTCAACACATGTGTTCTGGTGTTTCGTGACCCTTTAAAGGGGCTAATAATATTGACCTTAAAATGGGGTTTAAAAAATGAAAAACTGCTTTTATTCTAGCTGAAATAAAACAAATAAGACTTTCTCCAGAAGAATAAATATTATCAGACATACTGTGAAAATTTCCTTGCTCTGTTAAACATCATTTGGGAAATATTTAAAAAAGAAAAAAAAGTAAAAAGGGGGCGAATAATTCTGACTTCAACTGTATAATTTTTAATAATATAATTTTTTTTTTTATTATTGCGTTAACTATAGGTTTAAATAACCTATCAACATCAAGTTTAAATAAAAATGGGGATTTGGCAACTTTCTGAAACAGAACAGGCTGTACAGTGTGTTGAGAATGACCTGTTGTGAAATGTTGTGTCGTGTGTTTGTGTCTTCAGTTCGATGGCGAGGAGCAGTTCAACATCAGTGTGAAGACGCTTCTGTCTCGACTGCCCAAACAGAGATACCTCAAACTGATCTGTGAACAGCTCCAGCACTTCAAGATATACAAGAGGTGAACAAACTAACAATAATACAGCACTAAACGCATCTCCAGATTAAAGTCATTATAATGGCAGACTCAACTCGGAAAATGAAGAGCAGAGGAACAACCAAAACATTGAGTTCTGTGAGTAAAGTCACAATGTTTCAGGAACAACCTAGGTAAACTCTGAGGAAGAAGTCTAAATTCAATGTTGAGAGTAGAGGTGCACCGATCCGATATTTGGATCAGATATCGGTTCAATACCGTATATTTTTGCTGGATCAGGTATCGGCCAGCTGGTACCGATCCAAATCTGATCCTGTGCGCGCTATATTCGCTGTAATTTATAAGCCAACAAAAGCCATGAAAGTAGCCTATTGTAAGGCACTAGAAAGTTGTCATCCTACAATATCCCAAATGTTCTGAAGCCATTCTACAGTTTAATGTGATGTAGGGTTGGGCGATGTCGACCAATTTGGCATCATACAATGTCTAATGTGAAACATCGCAGTGGACGATGGCATTGTAGTCATAGGTGGCGGTGAATTAATTATTTATGAATAATTCATTCATTCATAACAGATTAATTATTTGTAGCCTACTGTTTCAACTACATGACCCGCATGGCCTTTGTTTTACCCATAACCAAATCATAAATAAAGATAAGTTACACACAAATCACCACCTGTCAATCACTTTACCGCAGGACTCTGGCATGAATAGGCAGAGTGATCTGTGACATTATAATGGCGTCCACAAATTTGGTTGGTAAAAAAGATGCACAACCAACAGGAACCAACCAACAGTATCTGAGGTAAAATTACTAAGTACAAGCGTGAAAGTGAAAGACTGAAGCAGTGTACTGACGCTGTGACACAGTACCTGATAGATTCAAAAGACCGAAGAGTTGTTGGATAGAGACGAGATTAATTAAATATCACGTTTAACAACTATAGTGAGACGCCATCCATCCTTGATAAACTGTCCGACGTGCACTGCTCTCTAGGGTTTTGTGCTCAAAGCACCCGCAGACTGCTGGAGCTCAGACGTGCGCATACGCTGACATGACTGTGTGAGTGTGTGTGTGTGGTCATATCAGGCACGTGCACACAAAGGGCTCAACCTGTGCAGTGTACATGCCCTTTTGAGTCTGGGATATAAAGTGCCCTTCCAAAATGAACGTAACTGCCCCACTCACCCCCGCTCTTCAGTTAGCCATCTCAACCCCCCCTCCCCCACCCCGATTTTCAGTTTGCGTTTTCAGTTTGCGAATTCCCCCCCTCCCCCACCACGCTTTTCAGTTAGCGATTTCCCCCCTCCCCCACCCCGCTTTTCAGTTTGCGATTTCCCCCCTTCCCCACCCCGCTTTTCAGTTTGCGAATCCCCCCCCCCCCCCCCCCCCCCCCCGCTTTTCAGTTTGCGAATTCCCCCCCCTCCCCCACCCCGCTTTTCAGTTTGCGATTTCCCCCCTCCCCCACCCCGCTTTTCAGTTTGCGATTTCCCCCCTTCCCCACCCCGCTTTTCAGTTTGCGAATCCCCCCCCCCCCTCCCCCACCCCGCTTTTCAGTTTGCGAATCCCCCCCCCCTCCCCCACCCCGCTTTTCAGTTTGCGAATTCCCCCCCCTCCCCCACCCCGCTTTTCAGTTTGCGATTTTCCCCCCTCCTCCACCCCGCTTTTCAGGTTGCGAATTCTCCCCCCCCCCCCTTTCATTCATTCATTCATTTTCTTGTCAGCTTTGTCCCTTGCAGGGTCGCCACAGCGGAATGAACCGCCAACTTATCCAGCACGATTTTTCGCAGCGGATGCCCTTCCAGCCGCAACCCATCTCCGGGAACTTCCACACACACATTCACACTCATACACTATGGACAATTTAGCTTACCCAATTCACCTGTACTGCATGTCTTTGGACTGTGGGGGAAACCGGAGCACCCGGAGGAAACCCACGCGAACGCAGGGAGAACATGCAAACTCCACACAGAAACGCCAACTGACCCAGCCCAGCCGAGGTTCGAACCTGCGACCCAGCGACGTTCTTGCTGTGAGGCAACAGCACTACCTACTGCGCCACTGCGCTGCCCACCCCGCTTTTCAGTTTGCGATCTCCACCACCCAACCCACCCCATACACCCCCCCCCCCCCCCCCCTATTTATTTATTTATTTCTTCTCTTTGTGCTGCTGTTTTGGAAATTGCTTTGTTTGTGCGTGCATGTTTGTATGTCTGTGTGTGCATATTTGTGAGTTTGTAAGTATGTGTGTTACTTTGTGCGTGCGTCCGTGCGTGCGTGCGTGTGTGTGTGTGTGTGTGTGTGTGTGTGTGCGTGCGTGTGTGTGCGTGTGTGTGTGTGTGTGTGTGTGTGTGTGTGTGTGTGTGTGCGTGCGTGCGTGCGTGCGTGCGTGCGTGTGTGTGTGTGTGTGTGTGTGTGAAAGTGAGCGGTTTCTCTCTAGTTAACTGTCGCAGTGACCCGAGACTCTCACCCTGCAGACATTGACTTTTACACACACACACACACACGCACGCACGCACGCACGCACGCACGCACGCACGCACGCACGCACGCACGCACGCACGCACGCACGCACACACACACACACACACACACACACACACACACACACACACTTTATTTCCCCTCATAAAAGCTGATCCTCTTCATCTTCAGTTGACTCTCTATAAAGCGTCCCTGAGTTTGGATCAATCCGAGTCTGAACAGTTGTTTCTGATTTCCTCATCAGCGCTTTTCTTTTGCGTTACTGAACTCCTGTTGATCATCAGAGCGCCGTCATTACTAACTATGCAGATATTCTTAACTAGCTCACCTCACAGAACAAACTTGACATTTTTTGTGGTGAAACTCGTTAAATGAAGAGATTTCTTTTTACTTTTTTATGAAAAACTTGTTAAACTCTGAGATAAAAGTAATAATTATGTTTAGCAGTTGTAACATTTGGAGTTGTAACATCCTCATTTTCTGTGGAAAACTGTTTAATTTATTTAATGGAGTTAACTTGTTAATAAAGGTTCAGCGGCGGAACCACGCCTCACTTTGTCTCTAACCAATCACCTACTCCCTAAACTTATTTAAGGAAGACCATCCCTCTAGCACCGTTCTTCTGTTTCTTTTGAACCCCCCCCCCCTCCCCTATTTTCTTGTATCCCTTTCACAATCCTATAACCCACTTCATTCCTACATGTAGGTTGAATCGGGGGGTCCAACCACTCTGCCAAAATACTACAGAGACAGTACCCCCACTCTGAGTCTCCGGGCCTAGTAGGACGCCCGATCAACCTACCGACCTATTCACCAGTCATCCTCTTACTCCCCCTCCCCTTCATCCCACTGTTCTCTTACTATCCCTACAGTAAAGTCTAGCTTAAAGTGTGGCGTGCTCCATGATGGTGAACTATTTTTTCATGAAAAGGTAAAGAAAGAATCTCTAAATTTAACAGCTTTTTCAAAAAAAAATTTGTCTCCAAATTTAATTTTTTTCCATAGACTTTTCTTCTACATTTAAATAAATAAATAAAAAAAATCTAAATTTTACTAATTTTGTTTCATTTTTCTATTTTGAGAAAAAAATTTGTTACATTTTGAGAAAAATGTATTTTATTTATTTAAAGTAGTCATCATTTTCTGTTTAAATTTAGAGAAAAATAGTTTAAAATGAAAATGTTAACATTTAGAGAAAAATGTATTGTCTCTAAAAAAACTACATTTTAAAGGAAAAAAGCTGCTTTTCATGAAAAAAACACCATCTTCTGTAAAAGTCATTTAATTTTTATTTTTAACTCATTAAACTTCAGACAGAATGTTGAAATAAGTCATTAATTTTTTATTGAAAATGTGTCACATTTTGAGAAAAAAAAACTCTAACTCTAAAAACTTGAGGAAAAATGTTATTGTTTTTCATGAAAAATTAGCTAAATTCTGAGCTAAGTCATAATCATTTTTGTGTTTAACAGTTTGCTGTAATAAGTCGTCATTTTCTGTGAAAAACTGTTTAAATGTAAAGAAAATCTGGATTTTCTGGAAAAAGTAATTATTTTATTATTTATTTAAATGTAAAGAAAAAAGTCTTCAAAAAACAAGTTAAATCTGGAGACTGTTTTTGCTGAATTTAGAAAAAAAGTACATTTTTTATTGTGGAAAACATTTTAAATTTAGAGAAAAAAGTCTGCATTTTTGTCAAAAACTAGTTAAATTTCTGGAAAAAAAGAATTTATTTTATTAATTATATTAATGTAGAGGAAAAAAGTCTTCATAAAAACAAGTAAAATTTGGAGACAAAGTTTTTGTTAAATTTAGAAAAAAAAACTTGTCATTTTTGTGTGAAAAACTATTTAAATTTAGAGAAAAAAATGTTTTAAAATGAAAAAGTTAGCAAAAACATTTTAAGAAAAAACTAATAATTTTCTCTAAAAACTATTTACATTTTGGGAATAAAATCATACATTTTTTTGTAAAACTCATTAGACTTCAGGAAAAATGTTGAAATAAAAGTCGTAATTTTTCATTGAAAACGTCACATTTTGAGAGAAAAAACTGATTATTTTTTCACAATAAAATGTCATTGTTTTTCATGGAAAACCAGCTAAATTCTGAGATAAACGTAATAATTTTAACAGTTGTAACGTTTAGAGTAAAAAGTCATTTACATTTATAGAAAAAAAACTATTTAAATTTTGAGAAAAAGAAAAACATTTTTTTTATATATAATTTATGTAACTGTAGAGAAAAAAGTTTTCATATATATATATTTAATTTAGAAAAAAGTTTTTTGTGAAACTATTTAAATTTAGAGAAACAAGTCAGCATTTCTGTCAAAAACTAGTTAAACTGGAAAATTTGTTCTTTTATTATTTGTGTGAATGTAGAGGGAAAAAGTCTTGATAAAAAGTTTAATTTGGAGACTAAACGTTTTTGTTAAATTTAGAAAAAGATTTGTCATTTTCTGTGGAAAACGATTTAAATTTGGAAAAAAATATATAGTTTTAAACTAAAAAAGTTAGTTAAAAACTCCTTACATTTTTAGAAAAAATAATAATTTTCCTTAAAACTTTACAAAAACATTTTGAAAAAAAAAACTGTTTTGAAAAACTCGTTAAATTTAGAGACAAAAGTCATCATCTTCTGTTAAAAACTTTTTCGTCAAACTTCTGTTAAAAAATTCGTTTCATTTTGTGTGAAACTCGTTGAACTTTTAGATGGAGAAAAAAAATCTCCATCTTCCTTTAAAAACTTGTTCAATTTAAAGAAAAAAAATCATTTAATTTTTTGTGAAACTCATTAAACTTAAAAAAAAAATTGAAATAAAAGTCTTCATTTTTCATTAAAACGTGTCACAAACTAACTTTTGAGGAAAAATGTCATTGTCAACTCAACAGCTAAATTATGGGATAAAAGTCATAATGTTTGTTTTGTTTAACAGTTGTAACATTTAGAGTACAAAGTCCTTTTTTGTTTTCTTTAAATGAAGAGAAAAAAAGTCTCATGAAAAAAACATTTGGAGACAAAAAGATTTTGTTAAACTTAAAATGTTGAAAAAAAAAATTCATTGAAAACATGTAAAACTGTAAAACTCATTTACTCAGAAAAACTAACTTTTGAGGAAAAATGTCATTGATTTTCATGAAAAACTAGATAAATTCTAAGAAAAGTTTTTGTGTGTGAAGAAGAATGTTGAAATATGTTGAGAATCAACACAATTCAGAGAAAAGCGCTTTGTTTTTCATGTAAATCTAGTTAAATTCTGAAATATATGAAGTTAACTTATGTGAAAACTTGTTAAATGTTTTGAAGAATGTTGAGAATCAAGCTTATTTCTAGTCAAATCTGGAGATGGTTTTATTTATTCTCATGTTCTACATTAATCCTCATCCATGTTGATATTCAGAGTTCTGTCATTTAACAGTGCATGTGTTTTATTGTGTGTGTTTTTCAGGGTGTCAGTGGTGGTCCTCTACAGCTACAGAGATGATTATTATAAGATCCTCCTGTGAATGAGTGAAAGAGTGTTTTCCTGCAGTCGAGTGTTTGTGAGCTGCAGATTTAATGCCAAAGCCTGATCTGAAGGGTCCAGCAACCAATCACAATACTGTACAGTCCAGAGCTGAAATAATAAAGTATTTTCCCTTAATATGTCTGCTCTTGATTTTCTCGAACATCCATCACTGGGTTTATAGATGTGTTTTACGTGCATCATTTTTATTTATTTATTTTTATAGAGAAAGTACAACATGAAAATTATTAATATTGTGGCAAAGTTGGAATTAATAATGTTAACACAAAAAAACATTAAAATCTTAATATTAAAATAAAAAATATTTAATATCTTCAATATTTGTACAGATTTACCATTTATTATATTTGATTTATTTGCCAGATGCAGATAACATTGAGAAACTGATGACATTTTATCAAAAATGAGTTTTGCTTGAGTCTAATAATGCGTTTTAAATAGTTTTTTCATAAATGAACTGAATTTTTTTTTTTTTTTACCAGTAAAACTAGTATATTATCATCAGTAAAGTCTCTTTTAGGTCCAAAACCCCCAATGTTTAGATGATGGTTTATATTGAGAACAAACTGAAGATGTCTTTATAATAAATAACATAATAACAAATAAAAACAGTCCAAAAAAATCTTCCAAAGAGACGGAAAATATAAACCTACTATACTATAACGATTATAGTACTTGATCTCTTGCGGCGATTCCACAGTTGCCACGGTAACGAATAGACTAATTGATCTGTTGCAGCGAATCTACAGTTGCCACGGTAACGAATATAGTAATTGATCTGTTGCGGCGATTCTACAGTTGCCACGGTAACGAATATAGTAATTGATCTGTTGCGGCGATTCTACAGTTGCCACGGTAACGAATATAGTAATTGATCTGTTGCAGAGATTCTACAGTTGCCACGGTAACGAATATAGTAATTGATCTGTTGTTTTTATCTATGTGTGATCTATGTCATAGATCTATGTTTTTAAAATCAACAACACACATGAAGCCACATCAGAGTCGTGTTCACACACAATTGCTCTTTATTTGTAAAACAGGTTACAGCTGAACATGGAGAGATCAGACTGACGGCTCAAATAAATAAAGCTCGGATAGAAAGCAGACAGACGCCTTACAAAATCTGTACAGCAGCTTTGGGTCTTTTTTCTCTCTCTCCGCCAAACATCACAGAACAGACAGAACCGCAATCACGTACTAGAGTTTAGTATTAATAAATAAATGTGAAAAAATAAATAAGATACTTTCCTCTAATGTTGTTTTTTCATGATTTTTTTTTGTACATGTATCAAACAAAAGCATTCGCTCTAATTCCCATGTGAACCACGACGATGATGATGATGATGATAATGATAATGATGATGATTTATTGTTTCTGAAGCCATTTTGGGAAGAAAAAGACATTAAACACACAATATCAAACTCTTCTATTTGGAAACGTCTGTGATGCTAATGAACCTGCATCAGTTCAGCTGACAAAGGTTAAAATTTCACATCTGTATTATCATGTGACCTCATACGTTTACATATCAGCAGTGGTCAGCCAATCACAACAGAGGTCATTTGCATATCTCTTAAAGATACAGTGACCAACAGCATCAGCCGGTGACGCTCTTAGAAAGGAAAATTTTTCATCAATAATTGGAGAAAAAAAATAATAGTAATTACATGTTTAACTCTTTCCCCAGCAATAATGAGATATATGAAATATGTGTGTGCCTGAAAATGCACAAAAAAAAAAAACATATTTTTTTGTTAAAATGGTTGTATTTTTGGTTTAAAATCATCTATATTCAAATAATTAATCCGAAAAAAATCTTTTGCTTTGTTTAAAGCAGAGGCTTGGTTCTTCATTGTGATATAGAAAATATACTCATAGCTATACATTTTCTGAGGGCCGACAAATTGGTGAAAATCATCCAAAATGCTGCCGGTGACGCAACATTATTATTCTTTAAAAAAACAAAAACAAAATAAAAACACTGACAGGGAAAGAGTTAAGAATGAGCTGTACGATGTAAACTGGTTTACACTGGAGGAATCCCATGTGGAAAAAATACTAGTCATTCATAGTAAATACTGTAGTGTTTTTGAACCATACTAACAAAGTATACTAGTAAAGTACTTAAATTTAAATGTTGAGGTGAATATATATAGTTGCTATGGTAACAGAATAATCATCGTAGTTGATCTGTTGTGGCTATTCTACAGTTGCTATAGTAACAACAACTACAAAAATGTATCTATTGAGTGATTCTAACAACAACTATAGTAACTAATCCGTTGTGATTCCACAGTTGCTATGGTAACACAACAGCTATAATAAACGATCTGTTGTGGCGATTCTACAGTTGCTATGGTAATGCAACAACTATAATAATTGATCTGTTGTAGTGATTCTATAGTTGCTATGGTAACAACTATAGTAATCGATCTGTTGTGGCAATTCTACAGTTGCTATGGTAACAACTATAGAAATTGATCTGTTGTGGCGAATCTACTGTTGCTATGGTAACACATCAACTACAGAAATGTATCTATTGGGTTATTCCACAGTTGCCATGGTAACACAACAACTTTTGTAATTGATCTGCTGTGGCGATTCTACAATTGCTATGGTAACAACAGCTATTATAAATAATTTGTTGTGGTGATTCTACAGTTGCTATGGTAACACAACAACATAAGTAATTGATCTGTTGTGGCGATTCTATAGTTGCTATGGTAACAACTATAGTAATTGATTTGTTGTGACAATTCTACAGTTGCTATGGTAACACAACAACTTAAGTAATTGATCTGTTGTGGCGATTCTACAGTTGCTATGGTAACGCAATAACTTAAGTAATTGATCTGTTGTGGCGATTCTATAGTTGCTATGGTAACAGCTATAGTAATTGATCGGTTGTGGCAATTCTACAGTTGCTATGGTAACGCAACAATTTAAGTAATTGATTTGTTGTGGTGATTCTGAAGTAGCTATGGTAACAACTATAGTAATTGATTTGTTATGGCAATGCAACAATAAGAGTAACTGATTTGTTGTGGCAATTCTACAGTTGCTATAGTAACAACTACAGTAATTGATCTGTTGTGGTGATTCTACAGTTGCTATTTTAATGCAACAACTTAAGTAATTGATTTGCTGTAGCGATTCTACAGTTGCTATGAAAACAACTATAGTAATTGATCTGTTGTGGCGATTTTACAGTTGCTATGGTAACAACTATAGTAATTGATCTGTTGTGGCGATTCTACAGTTGCTATGGTAACAACTATAGTAATTGATCTGTTGTGGCGATTTTACAGTTGCTATGGTAACAACTATAGTAATTGATCTGTTGTGGCGATTTTACAGTTGCTATGGTAACAACTATAGTAATTGATCTGTTGTGGCGATTCTACAGTTGCTATGGTAACAACTATAGTAATTGATCTGTTGTGGCGATTCTACAGTTGCTATGGTAACAACTATAGTAATTGATCTGTTGTGGCGATTCTACAGTTGCTATGGTAACAACTATAGTAATTGATCTGTTGTGGCGATTTTACAGTTGCTGTGGTAACACAACAACCACAATAATTGATCTGTTGTGACAGTTTACTGTAGTAAAACCTAATGTACACTACAGTATTCATTACACCAGTTGACTATAGGTATTACTACAGTATGCTGGAGCATTCATTAACAAAGAAATGTAAGCACTATCATATATTTACAGTATAATAGACTGTATTATGGTTCAAAGACACAGGTATTTCCTCTACATGACTGTTGTATGTTTTTGGGCTGCAGGCTGTTGTTGTGTAGTTGTTGTGTGTTTGTTGTGCGTCTCTAACAGTAATGTACAGGTGGTCAGACTGTCCTGTAAGGCCTGTGGAGACTGAGGTCCAGCTCTGGTGCTGATCAGCGCTGCTGTTCTGAGCGTTTGCTGGTTTTCTCCGCCGTGGAGCGAGACGACAGTGAATAAAGCACAGGTTGATCCGCTCAGGGTTTAGCGCTGGACGTTTGTGTTGGCCAGTTTGGCTCGAGGGATGGAGAATCGCTCCGACTCGCTCTGGAAAGAGTTCTCTCTCGACGGCTCCATGTACACCACTGAGTTCATGTTCACGTGCTTCTTCAGGATCACCGTCTGCCACACACAAATAAACACTACATTACATATATAAAACATTTGTGAATACAGCACCACTGAGCGAAAGAGAGCAAAATCATCACTTCCTGATAAACTGGAGCAAATATGAGTGAGAGAAATGCACTTCTGCACATTTCACAGACACTTCTGAACATTGCACATGCATTTTGAACACCCACTGGACACTCTTGCACATTTCTACACATTTGCACACACCCTGGGATTATTTTGTGTTCTAGAAGTAATAGTTTTGTAGGTACCATTAGGACTCCTCTATTCAATTTAACTTCATTAGCTCAGCATACAATTGAAACCAGAAGTTTCCGTACACTCTAAATAAAGGAGCATAACCATTTTTTATAAATGTCTGATGGTAAATTAGACTAAACGTTTACTATTTTAGGTCTGTTAGCATTATCTAAATCATTTACATTTGCTAAATGCCAGAATAATGAGAGAAATTCTGATTAATTTCTAGACAGTCAGAAGTTTACACACATTTCCTTGGTATTTTTTAGCTTTGCTTTTAAACTGTATAACTTTGGTCAAATGTTTTGGGTCTCCTTCCACAAGCTTCTCACAATAGTTTGCAGGAATTTTGGCCCATTCCTCCTGACAGAATTGGTGTAACTAAGTCAGATTTGTAGGCTGTCTTGCTCGCACAAGCTTTTTCAACTCTGCCCACACATTTTCTATAGGATTGAGGTCAGGGCTTTGTGATGGCCACTCCAAAACATTCCCTCTGTTGTCCTTAAAGCACATTTGAACTAATTTGGCAGTATGCTTAGGGTCATGGTCTGTTTGGAAGACCCATTTCTGGCCAAGTTTTAATTTCCTGGCTGATGTCTTGAGATGTTGCTTCAGTATTTCTACATAATGTTCTTTCTTCATGATGCCATCTTTGCTGTGAAGTGGACCAGTCCCTCCTGCAGCAAAACAGCCCCACAACATGATGCTGCCGCCCCCATACTTCACAGTCGGGATGGTGTTCCTAGGCTTGTCAGCTTTCCCCTTTGTCCTCCAAATGTAACACTGGTCATTATGGCCAAACAGTTCAATCTTAGCTCCATCAGAGCACAGGACATGTCTCCAAACATTAGTCTTTTCCCAGTGTAGTTTAGCTAATTGTAATCTGGCTTTTGTGTTGATTCTGGCTTGTTGATTTTCCCATGTTGTCACACAAGGAAGCAGTGTGTTTGAGGTTTTCCTTCAATACTATTCTACAGTTGTGCCTCCAATTAACTCAAATGTTGTCAATTAGCCAATCAGAAACTTCCAAAACCTTGACATCATCATCTGAGCTTTCTCAGAGGCAGAATAATCTTATTGTATGTAAACTTGACTTTCAAGAAAAGTTATAACAATTTCTCCAACAATATCTCTCTCATTATTCTGCTATTAAGCAGAACAGAAACAAATGTGATCATCCTAACTTAACTAAAAGAGGAAAAGTTTAGTCACTTTAACATCTGACTTTATTTAAATGGTGATGTGCCTTTATACAGTGCATGGAAACTTCTGCTTTCAACTGAATTACAGTTGTTTCCAGACGCTAGGACACATTTCTCAATACTTAGGTGACTTTTGCAGATCTCTTGACACAGTGAGCACAACAGAAGTCTATGTGGGCTAAACTGAGGATCAATGATCAATGTTTTGGCACAAAATGCATTCAATGACTACATCTCTCAAACTTCATTTTCTCACTCAGACACAACAGCTGCCAGAACTCTGTGTACGTACGGGACATTTAGCACATGCTTACATGCTGTTTCAACAACTGTTCAACTTCTGTTCAAAACAACAACATCATGCAGAACTGAAGGAGACAGCACAATTCAGCAGCAATATTTGATTAAACATATTTCACATCTAAACATGCAGTTTCACCAGCCAGATCAGCATTACTATTGTGTCTGTATCAGTGGATGGTGTCTACAAACTCTTGTATTTGGAATTACTTAAAAATAAATAAACGGCATCAAATATTGAGGAATTGTGCATCATGCCTGATTCATTCCAGTATCATATACTGCAGTTATAAACAGAGATGTGTCCTTGTGTTACACAAGAAAACACTGTGTAATGCTACATGTTGTTAGTGTTAGCTCATTGTTTTGTGGGTGACAAAGTGTGTTTGTCGACTGTCTTTGCTGGTGTTCTGGAAGAATGAGTTTATTTGGGACCTGAATAAAGGGTTTGGGTAGTTGTAGTGCATTCTGAATGTGAAATGAACTGCTTTGCCAAGCTGAAAGTCGGTGAGGAAAATTGTGTGAAGAGTTTTGCAAAAGTGACCTGAGTATTGAGAGATGTGTCCTAGCGTCTGGAAAAAACTGTAAAGCCTCCTTTTCACTGCACACGACAAGCGACAGACCGGAAGTCATTCATTTCTAGTGGAGAGCAGTCTGGGAGCTGCATGAGTTCCGATCATCTCCGTATGCGGAAAATTCAGATCCGGTTTGAGCTGCAGATCCATTGAAATATTTTACATTCATTCATTCATATTTTTTTTCGGCTTAGTCCCTTTATTAATCTGGGGTCGCCACAGCAGAATGAACCGCCAACTGATCCAGCACATGTTCTACGTAGCGGATGCCCTTCCAGCTGCAACCTATCTCTGGGAAACATCCATACACACTCATACACTATGGACAATTTAGCCTACCCAATTCACCTGTACCGCATGTCTTTGGACTGTGGGGGAAACCGGAGCACACGGAGGAAACCCACGCGAACACAGGAAGCAAACTCTACACTGAAACGCCAACTGACCCAGCCGAGGCTAGAACCAGCGACCTTCTTTCTCTGAGGCGACAGCACTACCTACTGTGCCACCGCGTCCCCATATTTGAACTCCTGTGACTACACCGTATGCGACCGGCCGACCGGATGTGATGTATTTCAGTGTTGTCCCAACAGGTCCATGTGCAAGAGATGAGTAATAGTGTTTTTTTTCGTTATTTTCTGAGTCAGAAAAAAGTCTATATTAAAAAAACATTTCTATTTATAAATGAGTAATAAAAAATGTATATTGTCTGCACATTCCCTCCAAAATATTTAGAGGTCTATGACTTTCTAGTATTCATTCAATCATGGTGAACGCACGGAGAATGAAGGCTCTTGCTTTTGTACTCCTTTATTTCGGACACTGCGAGATCAGCTTCTCTCCCAGGGTGCACAACAAAACTGAAAATTCTGCGCGACTGCCACAAGGGGGCGTATTCCGACAGTCGTGTCCAAATGTCGTGTGCAGTGGAAAGGCGGCTTAAGCAGTCACAAATATAGGGGTGACATTTGACTCACATTTTAAATTTAACAATCAGATTAGAGCGGTAGTTAAGTCTAGCTTTTTTCAATTAAGACAATTAGCAAAAATTAAGCAATATATACCAAAACAACCATTTGAGTCATTAGCTGTGTTAGCCTAACCCATCCAAAAATGTGAACTAAATGTATGCACATAGCTGGAATATCACATAAAAGACGTGCGAATAAAGCAGCGTATCCAACGAGTCAAAGCAAACAAAATTGTCACTTCCTGATTAACTGGCGCCAAATATCAACAGTAATATCAAGCTGCGTGAATCTTTTCTTCATTTAATAAATGACTTGCGCCTCAGAAGGCAATCTTGACACTCAGTGATCGCATGGTGTCGTTTGAAGGCGTGAGAGCAGAGCACTCTTGATTCTGGAGGTCATTAATAATATAATAACACTAATACTGAAACGGTTAAGGGTTTAAGAATGACCAAAACAACATTTCAGATGTTTTACAGTGTGCTCAGCCTGCTGCTTTATCCATTTACACACGTTTTAATCACCACATGATCTCTTATAAGAAAATCACATGACTTTAATGCGCTCACTGGATTTTGTGAGGTAAAAGTGTTTCCATCGCAGTTTGTGCGCATCTTTTCTTACCGAATATAAAGTTTCTCCTACTCAGTGTTGCGCATGTGTTTATGTGCATTTTCAAAATTTATGCGCATCTTGGCGTTTCCATCAACCGATTTTTTTTTATGCGCAAATGCAAAATGTGCATAAAAATAGGTGGATAGAAGTTTCTATTAGAAAGATAGTTAGTGATCCATGCTTTTGTGACCACTAGGTTAGATTACTGTAATGCACTGTGGAGAGTAGCAGGTCAGCTGTTGCCTGTTTGCAAATGGTGCAAAATGCTGCAGCACACCTGTTAACTGGTGTACTCGCAAACATGAGCACATTTCCCCCACGTTAGCTTCGCTTCATTGGTTGCCAGTTCATTTTAGAATACAGTTTTATTTGTTGTTAAATCTCTAAATGGTCTTGCCCCACCTTGTATCTCTGAGCTGATACACCCCTATAAAGCTGGATTTATACTTTCGCCTGGCGCCACATCGCACACCTCCGCTGACTGCGTGCGCACCTCGTGAAACTGACGAGGCTTTTATACTTGCCGCGTTCGCCGTTGTGATATTTTTAATAACGACAGGGGGCGCTCAAAAGGAACTGACTGTAAAGTCAGACGGATAGACAGAGAAGTAGAAAGTTTCTACGTCACATCATTAATATCATTCAAGATTTATAAATGAATTATGTTTATAATTTATTTTAATGATTATAAGGATTTCTATAACCACTCAAGTTTTTGTTTTATCAAACTTTGATGCATCACTTGCTTTTTTTGTTCATATCTCAGACAGTTTTACCTGTTAAAGTTTATTAAAATATTATTGACAACAGAACATGAGTTGCTCTACAAATATATTTCTTATTACGGCAAGAATAAAAGCAAAATAAAAGTACACTTACTAAAAAACACTGATGTTTTTTTAGATTTAGCTGCTCCACAATTCACACATTACTGTCTGGCTAGTTTCTGTCCTCTTCTTACGCTAAAAGGGCAATAATGGTGCAACGTTCCTGACCATTATCACCAATAAAGCCTAGAGAAACAGGCCATCAGTATACTGTAAACTGACAGGTTCAAATATTCCTTTACAGTCATCAAAGAAATAATTTGTTCCTTAATTATAGTTTTGTAACTAGTAAATATTACAATCTTGAATTGAAAACTATTTAAATCAGTGTTAAACCTGTGACTGGTGGTAAAACATGTTCTGTAATTGTGTACTGGGTCTCCACTTTTGTCATGGCCTCTTTTGGCTTTAACACACTCATCCCTCAGGTTTTTCCAAACCTTTTAACAAAAACTTTCCTCCTTTTCCACGGCTGTTGCAATTTCTAGCCAAGAATTATTGATCATCAGGTTATCTCTATGATCAGGGACAGAGCCGAAGTAGGACTCCTTTTCAGCCCTTTTCAAGCCTTAGACCGGCTCACCTCAGTTCACTATATTAAAATAAGGTCATTTCCAATTCAGTTTCTAATGACACGATCACGTCTTTTTCAAGGAAACAGCTGCTTTAGAACTTCAAGTGTTTTTCATAAATATGAGAACATTAAAGGGGAGCTAAATCTCCAACACTATTCTTTAAAACATCACAATGTCCTTTCCTGCAATATCTGAATATATATTCTGTGCACAATTTTTTTATACAGTTGCAATCAGAATTATTGAACCCGATAATTATCGATTTTTTTTTTCTTTTTTAAATATTTCCTAAATGATGTTTAACAGAGCAAGGAAATGTTCACAGTATGTCTGATAATATTTTTTCTTCTGGAGAAAGTCTTATTTGTTTTTTTTTTCGGCTAGAATAAAAGCAGTTTTTAATTTTTTAAAACCCATTTTAAGGTCAAAATTATTAGCCCTTTAAGCTATATATTTTTTCAATAGTCTACAGAACAAACCATCATTATACAATAACTTGCCTAATTACCCTAACCTGCCTAGTTACCCTAATTAACCTAGTTAAGCCTTTAAATGTCACTTTAAGCTGAATAGAAGTGTCTTGAAGAATATCTAGTCTAATATTATTTACTGTCATCATGACAAAGAGAAAATAAATCAGTTATTAGAGATGAGTTATTAAAACTATTATGATTAGAAATGTGTTGAACATTTTTTCTCTCCGTTAAACAGAAATTGGGGAAAAAAATAAACAGGGGGGCGAATAAATCAGGGGGTTGAATAATTCTGATTGCAACTGTAGATATCCAGTCCTTTGTAACGGTGGTCACACAAAAAATAAAAAATAAATAATGTACACCCACATAAGTAACCCAAACAGTATTATATGTCTTAACACTAAAAATACAAAAAATAAAAAAAAAGTTACTCAGATGAGGTTCAAACTTGGGTCGGCGGCATCGTAACGCAACGTGCTGACCACCGGACCACAATGGCACTGTGACTTCTTAAACCACAGTATTACTTTCAATCTTTTTCTCCCCTTCTAGATTTCTGATCAGGTTATGTCAGATTTCTTAATGTAGTGAATCATCTGATTTTCATTGGGCAGGTGTAATAGTCATTAATATTAATTATTCGAATTCTTATATTCACTACAGTGCCGCTGTTTGGGGTGAAATGATAGTTACGTCATCATTAACCTGCAGGCTGCATTGTGCTCACGGGGCTGCGAGAAAATAAATAAATAAACCGGAGCTGCAGCAAATGAATGAATAAAAAGAGTGAGGCTATGGTCAAATAAATAAATAAATGAAAAAAGTGCGACTGCTGAGCGTGCAAGCAGCTAGGGACACCGGCCCTCGCGGCCAAAAAAACGGACCGGCACACCGAGAATTCTCCAGGTCCTCCCGATTAGCCAATCCGGGCCTGATCACGGATCATAAAGATGTGTGTACAGTCGTACTGTTTCAGACAAAATCTATCTGATATTCAACTCAAATCAAATGTGGTGCTGCGCGCACTGTTCGCTCGAGTCTCAAAAAAAAACATCAGCTCCTCCGGCTGAAATCATGTCGCGCACACCCAAAGCGAACCTCCACAAACTCCGCGATGCTGTCGCATTCGCCACGCACACTCAAGCGAACTAGCGGACGCGTCGAGTATAATCCAGGCTTAAGCCCTCTCGTTCTCTCAGGTCAGCTGATTCATTTCCCTTCAGCTTAGCCTCTATTTCAGAGGTCGCCTCAGTGGAATGAACCGCCAACTATTCTACCATATGTTTTACACAGCGGATGCCCTTTCAACTGCAACCCAGTACTGGGAAACACCCATGCACACTCAATCTCACACACACACAAACACTCATACACTACGGCCAATTTAGTTCATCAATTCCCCTATAGCGCATGTGTTTGGACTGTGGGGGAAACCGGAGCACCCGGAGGAAACCCACGCCAACACGGGGAGAACATGCAAACTGATCCAGCCGGGACTTGAACCAGCAACCATTGGTTGATTATATTTGTGTCATGTACCTTTTTGGGAGCGCTGTAGCAGGACATCTGAACGCAGCTTTTCCTCCTGTTGAGCAGGATCACGGCGATCATGAACACCAGCAGCGCCAGCAGGATCCCGGACAGAATCCAGGCTGCAGACTGATAGATGAACCACGTCTCCATCTGACCCGGGACAGCCCGTGCCGGATCTGCAGAACACACACACACATACATGAAAAACCACAATGTTTACAGCACCACTTTTACTCATTCAGTACGGCTCAGAATTATTTACTTATTTATTTATATACTGTAAACAGTTTTATGCAAAAATTTGTGCACCCCTGATAATGTTCATAACTACAGCCATAGCCTGCTGGCTGTTCAGATCAGCAGTTTCATTTGGATATATTTTATACCCTAGGGCACAGGTGTCAAACTCAGTTCCTGGAGGGCCGGAGCTCTGCACAGTTTAGTTCCAACCCTAATTAATCACACCTGATCAAACTAATTGAGTCCTTCAGGCTTGTTTGAAACCTGCAGGTAAGTGTGTTAAAGCAGGGTTGGAACTAAACTGTGCAGGGCTGCGGCCCTCCAGGATCTGAGTTTGACACCCCTGCCCTAGAGGAAAAGCAACATTTCAGTTCTGACATCACATTTATTTAATCAACAGATGCAGTGCAATTTAAGTCTTAACAAATACAGACAGGTGCAAAAGTTTGGACACCGCGGCAGAATAATGACATCAATCTTTTGTTCAGCCACCTTTTGCTGAATTAACAGCCTGTAGACGCTTCTTATAAAGTCCCTGAAGTCTTGCTGAAGGCATTTTAGGCCATTCTTCCTTGCAGAATGCCTATAGCTCAGTCAGGTTTGATGGGTGCAGAGCATGAACGGCCCTTTTCAAATCAACCCATAGATTTTTAATGATTTTCGAGTCTGGGGACTGGGATGGCCATTCTAGAACATTGTATCATGTCTGAGCGTGAATTCCTTGGTAGATCTGGAACTGTGCTTTGGGTCATTGTCCTGATAAAACATCCAACCCTGGAGAAACTTCAGCTTCTTGACTGATTCCTGAACACTGCTCTTCAGAATCTGCTGATACTGGGTGGAATCCATGCCACCTTTAACTCTGACAAGGTTTCCAGTACCTGTGCTGGCCACACATCCCCACAGCATGATGGACCCTCCACCATATCTTACAGTAGGGAGCAGGTTCTTCTACAGGAATGCTGTGTTCTTCCACCATGCAAAGCACCTATGGTTGTGGCAACTGTCCACAGTATATTTCTCCAAAATGATTCAGGCTTGTCCAGGTGAGCCTTTGCATACCTCAAACGAGAATGCAGAATGCAGGAAAGGCTTCTTCTGCATCACCTCCCATTGAGCTGTTCTTTCTGAAGAGTTTTCTGGAATGTGACACAATCTACAATGAGCGAGATGTTCCTGGAGCTCTGTGGAGGTGGTCTGTGGTTTGTCTGTGACCATTGTAATCATTCTTCTCATTTGCCTTTCAGATATTTCTCTTGGTCTAGCGCATCTTTCCTTCACCAGATCTGTTCCTGTGGCCTTCCATTTTCTTACTATATTTCTGACTGTGGAGATGGAGACTTTAACCCTTTGTGATAGCTTTTTGCATCCTTCTCCTAATTCATGTCGGTGAATTATCCTAGTGTTTAGGTCATTACGAAGTTCTTTTGAGGTTCTCATGTTGCTACTTTCAGGTTCACAATAAGGAGGAGGGCGACGCAGTGGCGCAGTAGGTAGTGCTGTCGCCTCACAGCAAGAACGTCGCTGGGTTCCAGGTTCAAACCTCGGCTGCGTCAGTTGGTGTTTCTGTGTGGAGTTTGCATGTTCTCCCTGCATTCGCGTGGGTTTCCTCCGGGTGCTCCGGTTTCCCCCACAGTCCAAACACTTGCTGTATAGGTGAATTGGGTAGGCTAAATTGTCCGTAGTGTATGAGTGTGTGGATGATTCCCAGAGATGGGTTGCTGCTGGAAGGGCATCCGCTGTGTAAAAAATGTGCTGGATAAGTTCATTCCGCTGTGGCGACCCCAGATTAATAAAGGGACTAAGCCGACAAGAAAATGAATGAATAAGGAGGAGCACAACTAGCAGTCAGCTATTTTAAATATACGACTTCATGATTGGTTGCACCTGTGTTAGGATTGTTAAGGTTCACTGAGTCACTCAAATCAATGTTGTGTAGTAATCAATCAGCATTCAGTGACTACAGAAGAGCCCAAACTTCTGCACAGCCTACTTTTCAGTTTCAATTTAATTTCACACATCTCAATACTGCTACACTACATATCTCTGTCTGAAAAGCATGACATTATCTAGCTTTCTCTAAAACCCGAATGGCATATTGCTGCAATCTTCTCTTATATAGAAAGAGCACAGATTTATACAGCCACTAAGGGATGCCACATTTTTGCATAGACTATATATATATATATATATATATATATATATATATATATATATATATATATATATATATATATATATATATATACAGGCAGTGCAGAATTATTAGGCAAATGAGTATTTTGAGCACATCATCCTCTTTATGCATGTTGTCTTACTCCAAGCTGTATAGGCTCAAAAGCCTACTACCAATTAAGCATATTAGGTGATGTGCATCTCTGTAATGAGAAGGGGTGTGGTCTAATGACATCAACACCCTATATCAGGTGTGCATAATTATTAGGCAACTTCCTTTCCTTTGGCAAAATGGGTCAAAAGAAGGACTTGACAGGCTCCGAAAAGTCAAAAATAGTGAGATATCTTGCAGAGGGATGCAGCACTCTTAAAATTGCCAAGCTTCTGAAGCGTGATCATCCAACAATCAAGCATTTCATTCAAAATAGTCAACAGGGTCGCAAGAAGCGTGTGGAAAAACCAAGGCGCAAAATAAACTGCCTATGAACTGAGAAAAGTCAAGCGTGCAGCTGCCAAGATGCCACTTGCCACCAGTTTTGCCATATTTCAGAGCTGCAACATCACTGGAGTGCCCAAAAGCACAAGGTGTGCAATACTCAGAGACATGGCCAAGGTAAGAAAGGCTGAAAAACCAACACCACTGAACAAGACACACAAGCTGAAACGTCAAGACTGGCCCAAGAAATATCTCAAGACTGATTTTTCTAAGGTTTTATGGACTGATGAAATGAGAGTGAGTCTTGATGGGCCCGTGGCTGGATCGGTAAAGGGCAGAGAGCTCCAGTCCGACTCAGACGCCAGCAAGGTGGAGGTGGAGGTGGAGTACTGGTTTGGGCTGGTATCATCAAAGATGAGCTTGTGGGGCCTTTTCGGGTTGAGGATGGAGTCAAGCTCAACTCCCAGTCCTACTGCCAGTTTCTGGAAGACACCTTCAAGCAGTGGTACAGGAAGAAGTCTGCATCCTTCAAGAAAAACATGATCTTCATGCAGGACAATGCTCCATCACACGCGTCCAAGTACTCCACAGCGTGGCTGGCAAGAAAGGGTCTAAAAGAAGAAAAACTAATGATATGGCCTCCTTGTTCACCTGAGCTGAACCCCATAGAGAACCTGTGGTCCATCATCAAATGTGAGATTTACAAGGAGGGAAAACAGTACACCTCTCTGAACAGTACACCTCTCATGGATGGCAGGCTTTTGAGTGTCCTTGCAAAGAAAGGTGGCTATATTGGTCACTGATTTGTTTTTGTTTTGTTTCTGAATGTCAGAAATGTATATTTGTGAATGTTGAGATGTTATATTGGTTTCACTGGTGAAAATAAATCATTGAAATGGGGATATATTTGTTTTTTGTTAAGTTGCCTAATAATTCTGCACAGTAATTGTCACCTGCACACACAGATATCCTCCTAAAATAGCTCAAACTAAAAACAAACTAAAAACTACTTCCAGAAATATTCAGCTTTGATATTAATGAGTTTTTTGGGTTTATTGAGAACATGGTTGTTGTTCAATAATAAAATTAATCCTCAAAAATACAACTTGCCTAATAATTCTGCACTCCCTGTATATATATATATATATATATATATATATATATATATATATATATATATATATATATATATATATATATATATATATATATATATATATATATAATATATATTTATACAACAGTTCTGTTTGGCTGATAGCCGTGAGATATTTTGCCAGTAACAGCACACAATGGCCTCTTCACCTTTGTGTATTACTCCGCCCACATACAAGCAGAGGACGCTCCACAGTTTGACAAATATTCCTGCTGTTGGGCAACATAATGTACTTTTGGCGCTTTGGGGGAATATACAGTAGTTGTTTATATTGCAGCTATGCAGTTTATTTATAAGGATAGTGTCTATTTTAAAATATTTATCATTTCTGAGAGACAGCACATCGGCGGCCATTAGTCAAAGACGGTTGACATTGTCTATCCACAAGATGGCGCCAGGACCTCATAATAAACCCTTGCTTAGAAGATTAAAACAGTGTGATTTCTAACTACAGCTGATCAAATCATTATTAAACTGGTAAGTGATATTCTAAGTCGATCTCTCTCTTTTGTATAGATTGCAACTGTGCAGTTTATTTATAAGGACAGTGCCTATTTTAATACAGTTACTTTCCTATCCCGGTTCTCAACAGTGTTATTCAGAGACCTCACCCCCGAACACCCCCTCCTTATCGCAAACACAACAGCAGCTAGTGATTGCGCTGCTTTTTTCGGGGTTAATTATTGTGATTTCCTGATTGCAACAGAGAAATACTGTAAACTGTAACAATGTCAGAAGATATCTCTGTAGACTGATGGCATTTCATGTCACGTTCAGCCTTAAAATCCTAAAGTGTGAACAAAATCAGCTGTTTTGTCATCACTTTAGACATTACGCTAGAGAATCATTCAAACACTAGCTCTAACATGACGTTGGTGAATTAGTAACGGCTTCTGCTGTTCTGACGCCAGCTGCAGATTTGAATGAATGGCGGAAGAAAGTAGTTCCTAATACAAAAGGGCTTTTAGACTCTCCGTGTTTGATTTTCTTTTTTATATACACGATTGTGCTGTCGAACTGTTGTATAAACGCAATATCATACGAGTAGCAGTGCCATGGCTGTATATCAGCACTGGTGGGACTGTGATATTGCTCATATATGTGTATATATATATATACACATACATACATACATACATGCATACATACATACATACATACATACATACATACATACATACATACATACATACATACATACATACATACATACATACATACATACATACATACATACATACATACATACATACATACATACATACATACATACATACATACATACATACATGCATACATATACAGGGACAATGTGCAACATGACATGAGAAAAAAAAAGCTAATCTGTAGTCCATGGGCAGGAAGCTGTAAGGATCAGGAAGATCCTTATAAACTCGTATAATACATTTGCATATCTTCATTTATGTACACACACATATATATATGAAGCGTTCCATCATTAAAAAAATATATAATAATTTTTTTAACTATAGACTTTTAACTTAACTAATTAATTATTTAATTAAATAAGGAATACAATAAAATTTACTAAATACTAATTAATAAAAAAATTAAGATAGTTTAAAATGAAATAATTTAAATAATTTCCTCCAAACAAACACTAAACATAAGTGAAGTTTATTTATAAACTAATTTCGAGAGGATCATGTGCTTATGATTGCTAGCGGCTGGACCCACATTATCCAAATCACCATGCACCAATCAGATGATCCCTAAGCTACTATAAATACCCCGGGTTTCATATCACCGCTATCTTCGCTTTGAAGAATCCCGCCTTCCACCCCTACTCCTCCTCTCTTTAGATGGGTGACACGGTGGCCCAGTGCTTAGCGCTGTTGCCTCACAGCAAGAATGTCAATGTTTTCTGTGCGGAGTTTGCACGTTCTCCCCGTGCTCACGTGGGTTTTCTCCGGGTCCTCCGGTTTCCTCCCACCGATTAAAAACATGCAACCCAAGTTATTGATTAATCAACACTATAGACTTGCTCACTATCTAGTACCTATCTCGTTAAAGAGAACTACTATCTGCACTTCAATCACTACGATGGGGGAGTTCTCGAGATCTACCTGAGCTCGATCTCCCCTCTCGCCTTGCAATGGGAGGGAGCCCCGGGCTCGAGGATCTCATGAGCTCAGGGCTCTCTCCCGGGACAGCATGCCAAACAAGCTTTATAATTAATCATCAGCTTAGTGTGAACTCTTGAATTGTAAAATAAATGAAAAATGGAAAACAAATTCTAAATAAAAACAAATAATAATTTACCAATAATAATTACAAATGATTAAATCCAAAAACGCTAAACAATTAAAAATGAAACAAACTAATAAACAATAAATATGCAACAAAGAGTTGAAGCACGTGTTTATATGTGTGTGTGCATGTGTTGTACCTGTGGCACTGCTCAGTGATGGTGTAGTCCAGGAGCTCTCAGTGGTCTGCTGTTCGGCTCCTGCGCTCGACACAAACACTGGAGCTGTAGTAGAGCTGACGTCTGCACACAGAAAACACACTTTCACATCATCTGCTTCACACAAACCTCCTCCAGAGGCACTTCAGCACAGAAAACAAGGACATGATGAGAAAACAGGGGCAGCTGATGACGAGATCAGGAAACGCATGCAGATACACTGCTGGAAAGCATTCATTCTGTCAGAGTGTCTGCGTCTGATCCAAACACCAGCAAACAGCTTCATTTCACTCTGCATGTGTGTTTCTTTTATTCCAAACATTCTAGACAAGCAAAACATACTGTCTTGTTTTTAGAAATAATGAGTTGAAAATACGTCAGTTTTTCCTTAAAACAAGCAAAATAATCTGTAAATGGGGAAAGAATATAACTCACCGGCCACTTTATTAGGTACACCTTACTAGTACTTTTGCCTTCAGAGCTGCCTTAATCCCTCAGAGATTCAACAAGGTACTGGAAATATTCCTCAGAGATTTTGCTCCATATTGTCATGATAGCATCACACAGTTGCTGCAGATTTGTCGGCTGCACATCCATGATGCCAATCTCCCGTTCCACCACATCCCAAAGGTGCTCTATTGGATTGAGCTCTGGTGACTGTGGAGGCCATTTGAGTACAGTGAACTCATTGTCATGTTCAAGAAACCAGTCTGAGATGATTGGCGCTTTATGACATGGTGCGTTATCCTGCTGGAAGTAGCCATCAGAAGATGGAGACACTGTGATCATGAAGGGATGGACATGGTCAGCAACAATACTCAGGTAGGCTGTGGCGTTGACACCATGCTCAATTGGTACTAATGGACCCAAAGTGTGCCAAAAAAAATCTCCCCCACACCATTACACCACCACCACCAGCCTGAACCGCTGATACAAGGCAGGATGATCCATGCTTTCATGTTGTTGACGCCAAATTCTGAGCCGACCATCCGAATGTGGCAGCAGAAATGGAGACTCATCAGACCAGGCAACGTTTCTCCAATCTTCTCTTGTCCAGTTTTGGTGAGCCTGTGTGAATTGTAGCCTCAGTTTCCTGTTCTTAGCTGACAGGAGCGGCACCCGGTGTGGTCTTCTGCTGCTGTAGCCCATCCGCCTCAAGGTTGGACGTGTTGTGTGTTCAGAGATGCTCTTCTGCAGACCTCGGTTGTAACGAGTGCTTATTTGAGTTACTGTTGCCTTTCTATCTGCTGGAACCAGTCTGGCCATTCTCCTCTGACCTCTGGCATCAGCAAGGCATTTGCGCCCACAGAACTGCCGCTCACTGGATATTCCCTCTTTGTTGGACTATTCTCTGTAAACCCTAGAGATGGTTGTGCGTGAAAATCCCAGTAGATCAGCAGTTTCTGAAATACTCAGAGCAGCCCGTCTGGCACCAACAACCATGCCACGTTCAAAGTCACTTAAATCCCCTTTCTTCCCCATTCTGATGCTCACTTTGACCATCGTCTTGACCATGTCTTCATCCCTAAATGCATTGAGTTGCTGCCATGTGATTGGCTGATTATGAAATGTGCGTTAACAAGCAGTTGGACAGGTGTACCTAATAAAGTGGCCGGTGAGTGTACATTCTGTACAGTAGAAACATCATTACAGCTATGGGGAGAGCCTATAAAACAGGAAAACCTAACAGGTGTGTGTGTGTGTGATTAGAGTTAGTATTGTCAGCATAACAGTGGAAATTAACTTGTTTTTTTAATGATATAGCCTAGCAGTAGCTTATAATATGTGAAAAGCAAAGGTCCAAGAACTGAGTCTTGTGGAAGCCCACAGTGTACTTGACTGATATGATGCCTCTTCATTTAGTGATACAAACTGATAACATTACTATGTGTGTTAGTGTCTGGAGAGTGTGTGTTTGTCTGTGTGTGTACCGAGGCACTGTGGGCAGCACTGGCCCTTGCGCAGCACTGGGACTCTGCAATGGACGGATGGACAGCGCTGAGAGAAGCACTGGACACTGGCGTTCCTGCAGGTGCAGCTGGTGCAGGGGTTCTCCTTCCACGAGTCTCCGGCCCGCAAAACCTCACCGCTGCTGGACACACAGAAATCCTGCTGACCGCCGTCCACCGGGAGCTCCAGACCATCCTCTGACACACAGAAACACACGATTTACATCACACACACACCTTAACATGTACGGTAAAGGTGCATCCCATACTTATGCACTACTCCACAGCATTTTGTAGCATTAATAGTGTGAGCAGTGCAATCACACTGTATTGTAGAAAGAATCAGTGCACTTTAAATACTCAGATGATGCACTTGTTATTATTGTGTGTGTGTGTGTGTGTGTGTGTGTGTTCTCCACCTGGGCAGGTGTAGCAGCAGCTGTCTGTGCTCCTGACAGGTGTGTGGCAGAGCAGCGGTGGACAGATCTCAGAGTCACACAGCACTCGTCCTCGTCTGCAGGTGCAGCGGCTGCAGGCGTCCAGACTCCACGACTCTCCCTCCACATACAGCTGACCAGCGGGAGACCGACACACCAGCAGGTCCTCGGGCTCCGGCTGACCACTGCCCGACTCCTCTGAACACACATAAACACATGCACACACAAAACCAGACACAAAGGATCAGACTGGCACTAATAAGCATATATAATATCCAAAAACAATACTTCATGTCTTTACACAAAACCCTACACTTCAAAACCAATGCAGAAATCAGCTCAATTAGAAATGAGAAACAATAGCTATTTTTGAGAAGTCATTAGGTTAGAAAATGTTATTGTATCTGGCAACCCTAAGAGCAATAAAGCCTAAAAGGCTGTACAATATTTTTAGAACTGCCAACCCTGGAATTAATGATGGTTACAGGGTTGGAAATTTTGATTAGACCTGGCAACCCTAAGAGTAATGATGCTTACAGGGATGGAACATTGTCTTGGACCTGGCAACCTTGGGAATGATGATGCATATAGGGCTGGAAAATATTGTTGGACTTGGCAATCCTAGAAGTAAGGATGCTTTCAAGGCTGGACAATTTTCTTAGACCTGGCAACCCTGAGAGTAATGATGCTTCCAATGTTAGATATTTTTTTTTGGACATGGCAACCCTAAGATTAATGATGCATACTGGGTTGGAAAAATGTCCTGGACACTTTCAAGGCTGGGCAATGTTCTTAGACCTGGCAACCCTGAGAGTGAGGATGCTTTTAAGGCTGGACAATTTTCTTAGACTTGGCAACTCTAAGAGTAATGAATCTTACAGGGCTGGACAACTTCCTTAGACCTGGGAAACCTAGGAGTAATGATACTTACAGGGCTGGAAATTTTCTTGGACCTGGCAACCCTAAAGTAATGATGCTTACAGGGCTGGGAAATTTCTTTGACCCTAAGAGTAATGATGCCTTCAGGTCTGGACAATTTTCTTATACCTGGCAACTCTGGGAGTAATGATGCTTACAGGGCTGGAAAATGCTCTTGACCTGGCAATCCTATGACTAATTATGCATAAAGGGCTGTACGTTTTCTTTGACCTGTCAACCCTAAGAGCAATGATGCTTTCAAGACTGGACAATTTTCTTAGACCTGGCAACCCTGGGAGTGATGCTATTTATAGGGTTGGAAAACTTTCTTCAACCTGGCAATCCTAAGAGTAATGATGCTTACAAGGCTGGACAACTTTCTTAGATCTGGCAACCCTGAGAGTGATGATACTTACAGTGCTGGAAATGTTGTTGGACCTGGCAACTCTAGAGTAATGATGATTACAGGGCTGGGAAATTTCTTTGACTTGCAACCCTAAGAGTTATGATGCTTCCAAGGCTGGACAATTTTCTTAGACCTGGCAACTCTGAGAATAATGATGCTTACAGGGCTCGAAAACATCCTTAGACCTGGCAACCCTGATGTAAGACTGGAAAAAGCTCATGGACATGGCAACCCTAGGAGTAATAATGCTTTCATGGCTGGAAAAAAACTCATGAACGTGGCAACCCTGAGTAGTGAGTACTGATGCTTTTTTAAATCTGGTCAGTTTTCTTAGACTTGGCAACCATAAAAGTAATGGTGCTTACAAGACTGGAAAACTTTCTTAGATTTGTCAACCCTGCAAATAATGATACAGGGCTGGAAATGTTCTTGGACCTGGCAACCCTAAGAGTAATGATGCTTTCAAGACTGAACAATTTTCTTAGACCTGGTAACTCTGAGAGTAATTACGCTTACAGACCTGGACATTTTCTTCAACCTGGCATCCCTAGAAGTAATGATGCTTCAAGGGTGGGATTTTTGTTCTTAGACCTGGCAACCCTAAAAGTAATGATGCTTACAAGGCTGGAAAACTTTCTTAGACCTGGCAACCCTGAGAGTAATGATACTTACAGGGCTGGAAAATTTCTTTGACCTGCAACCCTAAGAGTAATGACGCTTTTAAGGCTGGACAATTTTCTTAGACTTGGCAACTCAGAGAGTAATGATGCTTACAGGGCTGGACAACTTTCTTAGATCTGGCAACCCTAGGAGTAATGATACTTACAGGGTTGGAAATGTTCTTGGACGTGGCAACCCTTAGAGTAATGATGCTTACAGGGCTGGGAAATTTCTTTGACCCTAAGAGTAATGATGCTTTCAAGGCTGGACAATTTTCTTAGACCTGGTAACTCTGAGAATAATGATGCTTACAGGGTTGAAAAACATCCTTAGATCTGGCAACCCTGATGTAAGATCGGAAAAAGCTCATGGACATGGCAACATTAAGAGTAATGATGCTTTCAAAGCTGAAA
The DNA here is from genome assembly GCA_903798195.1 of Danio kyathit. Classification (NCBI taxonomy): domain Eukaryota; kingdom Metazoa; phylum Chordata; class Actinopteri; order Cypriniformes; family Danionidae; genus Danio; species Danio kyathit. The sequence goes on from LR812535.1 coordinate 1,157,679, forward strand.
AAGATCATGAACAGGGCAACCCCGAGTATTGATGCTTTTAAACCTGGTCCGTTTTCCTAGACCTGGCAACCCTGAGAGTAATGATGCTTACATGGCTGGAGAAATTGTATTATACCTGGCAACCCTAAGAGTATAGATGCTTTCAAGGTTGGTCAATTTTCTTAGACCCGACAACCAAGTGAGTAACGATGCTTACATAGTTGGAAAAATGTCTTGGACCTGGCAACCCTAGAGTAATAGTGCACATTTAATGGAGGAAAAAACTAACCAGTATTTTACAATACTGAACACACTTGAGCATGAAGTTTTCAGCCAGTAAATAATGTAAATACCGTCACAGGCCGGGCAGCAGTGGTTTTCTCTGAGCACTGGGTTTGCACATGCGGGCACAGGGCAGGAGATCAGCACACACATCTCTCGTCCAGCGTGGCAGAAACAGTCCCGACAGCCGTCATGCCAAACCTCCCCATCCTGGAGCCGCCGGCCACCCGATAACACACACTCGCTGGAGGAGGAGGAGACGCTGGTGATGGAGGAGCTGGTGCTGGAGACCAACACCTCTGAGTCTGACAGAAGCACAACAGATGGAAGAATACATTTACATTCATTTAGCAGACGCTTTAGCCCAAAGCATCTTACAGGAGGAGGCATTCAGTGATTCAACAAGGCAATACTAGAGGCAATACTACAGTGGCAGAGAGAGTTCAACGTGCTGCATTTAAGAAAACACACACACACGTTTCTGTGTGGAGTTTGCATGTTCTCCCCGTGGAGTTTCCTCCGGGTGCTCCGGTTTCCCCCACAGTCCAAACACATGCGCTATAGGGGAATTGATGAACTAAATTGGCCGTAGTATATGAGTGTGTGTGACTGTGAGTGAATGAGTGTGTATGGGTGTTTCCCAGTACTGGGTTGCAGCTGGAAGGGCATCAGCTGTGTAAAACATATGCTGGAATAGTTGGCGGTTCATCCCGCTGTAGCGACCCCTGATGAATTAAGGGACTAAGCCGAAGGAAAATGAATGAATGATTCTGTAGATAAACTAAGCAGCGTGTGTGTGTGTGTGTGTGTGTGTGTGTGTGTGTGTGTGTTTGTTTCTATTAGAGAGTTTCAGTGACGTTTTAATCTCTGTAAATGTTTAACCGGTTTGCTGAAAACTGATCCAGATGTTTGAGAAAACGGCAGTGATTTTACGAGGTGCGTGTGACCGAACACAGAATGAACATGACTGAAATCAACTCCACACACACACACACACACGTAACACATCACACACACATAACAACACACATTCATTAATCTTCTTTTCGGCTTAGTCCCTTTAGTCATCTGGGGTCGCCACAGCAAAATGAACCGCCAACTTATCCAGCATATGTTTTACCCAGGCCAACACGGGGAGAACATGCAAACTCCACACAGAAATGCCAACTGGCCTAGTCGGGGCTTGAACCAGCGACCTTCTTGCTGTGAGGCGATCGTGCTACCTATTGCGCCACCGTGATGCCCATAATACATTCACACAGACATTAAATACACACACACACACACACACACACACACACACACACACTTACACAGAGACATACACACACACATATACTGCATATACAGTGGGGGAAATATGTATTAAACACATTAACCCTTTTCACACAGTGATACCGGTAAATATTCGGAAAATTTCCAGAACGACTTCACCAGTAAATTCATAAAAAAGGTGTTCACACAGGCACGAACATGCCGTAAGTTTCCCAGAATAGACCGTTCACACATCCATTCCAAAATACTGGTAAATTGGAGAGGGGTCTGGATGCAGACCTGGTGCAGTGCAATCTGAGCTGCACCTATGCTTTTTAATGGGCTCACCTAACCCCACCCCTAACCCCATCCCTCACAGTGACGTCACTCGCTCCATTGAGTGCATTGTGTCTGACATTGCATCGCTGAGTGATGCAATCTCATTTGATAGACGAGTGAGTCTCGTCTATCAAATCTGAGCTTTATTCTGTATTCTCTATTGGATTCGGATCAGGTGATTGGCTGGGCCATTCTACAGCTTGATTTTCTTTCTCTGAAAGCATCTGAGAGTCTCCTCGGCTGTGTTTTGGATCATTGTCTTGCTGAAATGTCCACCCTGGTTTCATCTTCATCCTCCTGCTAATGTAGAAGTTGGACTGAAGCAGCTGATATTCATTTACACTGAGGAAGGGCAGAGGGTTGCTGAAGAACTACTGAGAGATTTCAGCTGCTGTCTGGGCTTTCACTACCCAAATACACCTCCCTTTCTTCATGTGTTCAATACATTTTCCCTGAATCATTTCATTGTATCACACAGAACTTCATTTGTAAACTAATGAGATTTGCTTTCTTTGCATATATGGATTTCTTCCGTTGTTATCAACATCTGGGGAAAATTTCAAGTCAATTGCACCTTTAGGAACATGTTTTCTGAGAAAAATGGTGACGTGTTCAATACTTATTTTCCCCTGCTGTATAATAACAGGATACTGATGAATGTTTTGGTCTCACCTTTACACTCACAGACGCTGCAGCCCTTCCTGCTCTTCTTGAAGCCGCCGCTGCAGATTTTCTCACAGCTGAATGGAGGACACCTGACGCAGCGGCACATCTCACAGCCATGCTTATTCCTGCTGTCAGACACACACAGAAAACAGCAGAGAATCACAACAGGAGAAGATGCACTGCAGAAAATGTTATTCTTCGAGTTTTTGTCTTGTTTCTAGTTCATTCATTCATTTTTTTGTCAGCTTAGTCCCTTTATTAATCTGGGGTCGCCACAGCAGAATGAACCGCCAACTTATCCAGCACATTTTTACACAGCGGATGCCCTTCCAGCTGCAACCCATCTCTGGGAAACATCTTGCTCTGGGAAACATCCTGCAGATACTGCTCATCTCTGGGAAACATCCACACACTCATACACTACAGACAATTTAGCCAACCCAATTCACCTGTATCACATGTCTTTGGACTGTGGGGGAAACCGGAGCACCCGGAGGAAACCCACGCAAACGCAGGGAGAACATGCAAACTCCACACAAAAACGCTAACTGACTCAGCCGAGGTTCGAACCCGACCCAGCTGAGGTTTGAACCTGCGACCCAGCGACGTTCTTGCTATGAGGCAACAGCACTACCTACTGCGCCACTGCGTCACCTTGTTTCTAGTCCAAATATCTAAAACATCTAAAGTCAAGAAACATTTTCTGGATAAGTAAAAACATAAAGGGCTCTATTTTAAAGATCTAGGCACAAAGTCTAAAGCTCATGGTGCAAAAGCATTAAGAGCGTGTCTGAATCCACTTTTGCTATTTTAAGGACAGATAAATCCGCTCTGTGCCCCGGCGCATGCTCTAACAGGGCTGTGCTGATTCTCTTAATGAGTTCTGGGTGTGTTTTGAGCATAACCTGCATTAAACCAATCAGAGTCTCGTCTCCCATTCCCTTTAAGAGTCAGTTGTGTCGCTCCATGGTGCATTTGCTATTTACATGGCGACTTTTAAGTGTAAAAACTGAACACTTCACTAGCGAGAAAACAGTTAAACAGGGCATCTGCAGCGCAAGGATAAAGAACGAGCCTCCTCCATTCAGCCTCTTTACTTTCTCTTTACTTTACTCTTTACTCCTTTACTTTGGTGGAGTAAGGAAACGGTGGAAACTCACTCCACTGAGCACATCCATTAGCCCACATATTTAATTTCCTTTGTCAAGCACAAAGATTTGTGTCAAAACTATTTCTAAATTCAGTTCTAATCTCCAGCAAAGGAATAAATGAACAATAATAATGAAGTGTGGTCAAATATCCAAACACACGTCCTGTTCTTATGCCCCATATGGTGATGCAGACGTCTCCAAAACCCCACAGCTGGACAAATCTACACTTGTGTTTATTAAAACAGATATAGATATGCATATAATAAATAATACTGCTAATAATAATAACATTATACAGATGCAGATCATCATGAATAAACTGAAAAAGCCCCCCGAGGTGAAGAAGGCATGGAGGCAGTGGTGTTTATATTGTTGTAGAACATAATCATTTCTGGATCATTTTAATCCTTTAATTGTTTTCATCTGTAAAGATATTTGTGTGTTGCTGATCATCATGTGTGTATTAAGCAATGTGTAAGAGTTTAAGGCACACAACTAACCCGATCTGTGCTGGACTTTAGAGCAGTTTTTAGTTGGTCAGTGGTGTGGTCTATTTCAGTTCCTCAAAATAGCAACGCACCAACAATGCGCCTTAACACACCTCCTGTCAGGCCAGCACACCCATGAGTCCACAGAGTCGTGCAAATGGATTTGCTCTTTAAACAACGTGGAGCAAAGCGGGAAAATTAGGGTTGCGCTGGTCTGAAAACAGCAACAAATCGCGCCAAACACATCTTGCAGCTTATTGCACCGGATGTATGAGAGGGTCCAATGTCTTGTTTTCAGAAATAATGCGTCAAAATGAAATGAGTTTTTCCTTAAAACAAGCAAAATAATCTGCCAATGGGGTGAGTGAAATAATCCTCTGTCAAAGCAAAAACAAGATTATTTTGCTTGTTATTTAGCAATAAATAAATAAAATGTAAAAGTAATACTGCATCAGTTAATACAATTAGAGTAATGTTTTCTATTTATTTATAATTTATCTCTGTAACTCTCACATGGTTGCCCACTGAAGCTAAGCAGGGCTGTGCCCGGTCAGTATCTGAATGGGAGACCACATGGGAAAGCTAGGTTGCTGCCGGAAGTGGTGTTAGTGAGGCCAGCAGGGGGCGCCCAACCTGCGGTCTGTGTGGGTCCTAACGCCCCAGTATAGTCATGGGGACTCTATACTGCTCAGTGAGCGCCGTCTTTCGGATGAGACGTTAAACTGAAATCCTGACTCTCTGTGGGCGTTAAAAATCCCAGGATGTCCTTCGAAAAAGTGTAGGGGTTTAACCCGGGCATCCTGGCCAAATCTGCCCACTGGCCTCTGTCTATCATGTCCATCCCCATATTATAATTGGCTTCATCACTCTGTCTCCTCTCCACCAATCAGCTGGTGTGTGGTGTGTGGTCTGGCGCAATATCCAGGTGGATGCTGCACACTGGTGGTGGATGAAGAGATTCCCCCCGAAGTGTAAAGCACTTTGAGTGTCCAGAAAAGTGCAATATAAAATTATTATTATTATTTTAAAATGCTATGTAATAAATTAGGAATTTACCCATGGCACCTTTAATGTAATACAGTTTGATATATTCACCTTTGGTCCACAGTCCTCAATCACGTTTGTTTTTTTGGCCCTTCATAGGACAGAATTTGGGCACCCCTGATTAAAAAGAAATCTATTAAGCTCCTTTTTATAAGCTTTAAAATGCATCTCTGCTGTCTGTAGAATGTGTGTGTTTGAGTTTGAGCTGAGAATAGCATGCAGATAATGTTCTCTAGCTCTCTGAAACTGACCCTTTCAGGCTTTGATCCTAATTGTGGCATTTTGGTGACTTTCGCTTTAAATGCAAATGAGATTGTGCTATTTTCAGAAGAGGGCGGAGCTACAAATGCATACGCATAAGTATAGTGACAGATGTAAAGCAGCAGTGTGTGTGTGTGTGCTGGTCAGGTCTGCATGTGTGCTTCAGTGTGAGTGTGTGCTTCATGCTTCTGTCAGTCTATGTCGCTCCTGTAGCTGTTCATTTGTGCTTCATCTAAAACTCCACACCAGAAGTGCCGCTTGGCGCCGCGCCGCACAGGGCCACGCATTTCAGAATTCTAAACATAGGTTTCTATCAGAGTACACACACCGGCGCCGCAAGTCAGTGGCTGTCTGCGACGCCAAGCCACGACTCAGGACCATCTGATTAGTTTCATTTTAAATAGCATGCGAATATGCGCGTCTGGTGTGCGATACTATAGAAGGCTGCTTCTCACTCAGGGCTGCTGTTTATGCTAATGAGGGAGAGATGGGCACTAGTGGGCGGGGCTTTCCCCCTCTGATGACATGTACAATAGGAGAATGTCAATCAAAGTGTTTCATTCATCAAGTCTGATTAAAACAAATACAATTCATTCATGTTGACCATTAGAGGCTGCTGGAGATACTCACACACTGCTGACACACAACTGGGTTTAAACCCCTTATAAAAGTAATGTTTGCATGATAGCTCTACTAATATTACTGGAACTTAACTTTGAGAAAACATTTAAAAGCTTTTGATTCCCGCTTCAAACTTCTAAAGGCAGATCAAAGCACGTCTCGTAATGCCTCATAATAACGCTGGACACTTTTATGTGAATAATGTCCTGATTCATTAAACGTTGTCAAACAGGAGCGTTTGTAAAAGTGCGACACACACCGGATCCAGATGCCCCGGCGCTCTTACAGGCATCTGCTTCTGTTTTATCCTGCACTGTATGAGCAGCCAGAGTCCAGAGAAAAGAGGAAACATGTTCATGAACACACACACACACACACACACACACACACACAAAGCACATACATAACACAGAAACACAAATACACACGCAAATACATATATACCACAGACACACACAAATACACACACTCATACATACACACACACACACACACACACACACACACACACACACACACACACACACACACACACACACACACACACACACACACACACACACACACACACACACACACACACACACACACACACACACAGCACATACATAACACAGAAACACAAATACACACGCAAATACATATATAGCACAGACACTCACAAATACACACACTCATACATACACATAGACACACATACATAACACACGCGTGCGCACGCACACACACACACATGCCTGCATACACACATGCATACATTACACAGAAACATACATACACATATATAACACACACACACGCACGCACGCACGCACACACATACACACACACACACACACACACACACACACACACACACACACACACACACACACACACACACACACACACACACACACACACACACACACACACACATACACACACACACACAGTTGTACATTTCACTAACAACTGCTGGACAAATATGATGCTGGTTGATCTTTTACACCAATTAAAAGTAATGTATAATGTAAAGTAATGAATATAAAAACAACAATAAATGTTCATTGGTTTTAACCCTGACCTATAAACCTATGTTTTATTTTCAGACATTAATCAAACTGGTGTAAAATACGGTTTAACCCAAGGTTAAAATGACCTTATGGGGTTAATGTTAATCCAGGGTTAAAAGATAAACTGCATTAATCCAGGGTAAAACAAAATGCTATATTTGTCTAAATACAAGTGCAAAATATTGTTTAATCCAGGGTTAAAATGACCTCATGGGGTTAATGTTAACCCAGGGTTAAAAGTGACTACTGTGCATAAGTAAAACAGCATTACCCAAGGGTAAAACAAAATGATATCTTTGTTTAAATACAAGTGTAAAATATTGTTTAACCAAGGTTTAAAGCTGATTACAGTACATGAGTAAAACAGCATTTACCCAGGGTAAATTAATATGCTATCTTTGTCCAAATACAAGTGCCAAATATTGTTTAACCCAGGGTTAAAATTACTGCATGGGTTTAATTTTAACCCAGGGTTAAATGTGACTACAGTACATAGGTAAACAGCAATAACCCAAGGTAAAACAACATGCTATATTTGTCTAAATACAAGTGCCAAATATTGTTTAACCCAGGGTTAAAATTACTGCATCGGTTTAATTTTAACCCAGGGTTAAATGTGACTACAGTACATAGGTAAACAGCAATAACCCAAGGTAAAACAAAATGCTATATTTGTCTAAATACAAGTGCAAAATATTGTTTAATCCAGGGATAAAATGATCTCATGGGGTTATTGTTAACCCAGGGTTAAACATGACTACTGTACATAGGTAAAACAGCAATAACCCAGGGTAAAAAAAAAGCTATTTTTGCCTAAATACAAGTGCCAATTATAGTTTAATCCAGCGTTAAAATTACCTTATGGGGTTAATGTTAACCCAGGGTTAAAAGTGAATATAGTACGTAGGTAAAACAGCATTAACCAAGGGTAAAACAAAATGCTATCTTTGTTTAAATACAGGGCAACCCAGTGGCGCAGTAGGTAGTGCTGTTGCCTCACAGCAAGAACGTCGCTGGGTCGCAGGTTCGAACCTCGGCTGGGCTGGGTCAGTTGGCGTTTCTGTGTGGAGTTTGCATGTTCTCCCTGGGTTTGCGTGGGTTTCCTCCGGGTGCTCCGGTTTCCCCCACAGTCCAAAGACATGCAGTACAGGTGAATTGGGTAAGATAAAATTGTCCATAGTGTATGAGTGTGAATGTGTGTGTGGAAGTTCCCAGAGATGGGTTGCGGCTGGAAGGGCATCCGCTGCGTAAAATCGTGCTGGATAAGTTGGCGGTTCATTCCGCTGTGGCGACCCCGCAAGGGACAAAGCCGACAAGAAAATGAATGAATGAATGTTTAAATACAAGTGTAAAATATTGTTCAACCAAGGTTTAAAGCTGAATACAGTACATGAGTAAAACAGCATTTACCCAGGGTAAATTAATATGCTATCTTTGTCCAAATACAAGTGCCAAATATTGTTTAACCCAGGGTTAAAATTACTGCATGGGTTTAATTTTAAACCAGGGTTAAATGTGACTACAGTACATAGGTAAAACAGCATTTACCCAGGGTAAATTAATATGCTATCTTTGTCCAAATACAAGTGCCAAATATTGTTTAACCCAGGGTTAAAATTACTGAATGGGTTTAATTTTAACCCAGGGTTAAATGTGACTACAGTACATAGGTAAACAGCAATACCCCAAGGTAAAACAAAATGCTATATTTGTCTAAATACAAGTGCAAAATATTGTTTAATCCAGGGTTAAAATGATCTCATAGCGTTAATGTTAACCCAGGGTTAAACGTGACTACTGTACATAGGTAAAACAGCAATAACCCAGGGTAAAAAAAGCTATTTTTGCCTAAATACAAGTGCCAATTATAGTTTAATCCAGCGTTAAAATTACCTTATGGGGTTAATGTTAACCCAGGGTTAAAAGTGAATATAGTACGTAGGTAAAACAGCATTAACCAAGGGTAAATCAATATGCCATCTTTATCTAAAAACAATGCCAAATATTGCTTAACCTAGAGTTAAAATTACATCATGGGGTTAATGTTATCTTTGCTTAAATGCAAGTGTAAAATATTCTTTAATCCCAGGGTTAAATGTGACTACAGTACATGAGTAAAACAGCATTTGCCCAGGGTAAATTATTATGCTATCTTTGTCTAAATACAAGTGCAAAATATTATTTAATCTAGAGTTAAATTGAGCATATGGGTTTAATTTTTACCCAGGGTTAAATGTGTCTACAGTACATAGGTAAACAGCATTAACCCAGGGTAAAACAAAATGCTATATTTGTCTAAATACAAGTGCAAAATATAGTTTAATCCAGGGTTAAAATGACTTCATGAGGTTAATGTTAACCAAGGGTTAAATGTGACTACAGTACATAGGTAAAACAGCATTTGCCCAGGGTAAAATATTATGCTATCTTTGTCTAAATACAAGTGCAAAATATTGCTTAATCTAGGGTTAAATTGAGCACATGGGTTTAATTTTAACCAAGGGTTAAAAGTGACTACTTTACATAAGTAAAACAGCATTAACCAAGGGTAAAACAAAATGCTATCTTTGTTTAAATACAAGTGTAAAATATTGTTTAAGGGTTAAAATTGAATACAGTACATAAGTAAAACAGCATTTACCCAGCGTAAATTAACATGTTTTCTTTGTCTAAATACAGGTGCAAAATATTGTTTAACACAAGTTTAAAATGACCTCATGGGGTTAATGTTAACCTAGGGTTAAAAGTGACTACTGTACATGGGTAAAACAGCATTAACGCAGGGAAAAACTAAATAATATTTTTTTCTAAATACAAGTGCCAAATATAATTTAACCCAGTGTTACAATGACCTCATAGGGTTAATGTTAATCCAGGGTTAAATGTGACTACTGTACATAGGTAAAACAGCATTAACCAAGGGTAAAACAAAATGCTATCTTTGTTTAAATACAAGTGTAAAATATTGTTTAAGGGTTAAAATTGTATACAGTACATGTAGTACAGTACAAGTAAAACAGCATTTACCCAGTGTAAATTAACATGTTTTCTTTGTCTAAATACCAGTGCCTAATACTGTTTAACCCAGGTTTAAAATAACATCATGGTTTAATGTTATCCCAGGGTTAAATGTGACTACTGTACATAGGTAAAACAGCATTTACCCAGGGTAAAACAAAATGATAGATTTGTCTAAATGTAAGTGCAAAATATTGTTTAACCCAGGGTTAAAATTACCTCATGGGGTTAATATTAACCCAGGATTCAAAGTTAATACAGTACATGGGCAAAACAGCATTAATCCAGGGTAAAATAACATGCTATCTTTGTCTAAATACAAGTGCAAAATATTGTTTACCACAAGTTTAAAATTACCTAATGGGGTTAATGTTAACCCAGGGTTAAAAGTGACTATGGTACATGGGTAAAACAGCGTTAACCCAGGGAAAAACGAAATCATATATTTTTCTAAATACAAGTGCAAAATATAATTAAACCCAGGGTTAAAATTACCTCATGGTGTAAATGTTAATCCAGGGTTAAAAGTGAATACTGTACATAGGTAAAACAGCATTAACCAAGGATAAAACAAAATGGTATCCTTGTTTAAATACAAGTGTAAAATATCGCTTAACCCAGGTATAAAATAAGGAATAAAGTACATAAGTAAAACAGCATTTACCCAGGGTAAAACAAAATGCTAGATTTGTCTAAATGTAAGTGCAAAATATTGTTTAACCCAGGGTTAAAATGACCTCATGGGGTTAATGTTAACCCAGGGTTAAAAGTGACTACTGTACATGGGTAAAACAGCATTAACGCAGGGAAAAACAAAATGATATATTTTTCTAAATACAAGTGCAAAATATAGTTTAACCCAGGGTTACAATTACCTCATGGGGTTAATGTTAATCCAGGGTTAAAAGTGACTACATAAGTAAAACAGCATTAACCAAGGGAAAAACAAAATGCTCTCTTTGTTTAAATACAAGTGCAAAATATTGTTTAATCCAGTGTTAAAAATGAACACAGTACATAAGTAAAACAGCATTAATCCAGGGTAAAAACTAAATGATATCTTTGTAAATACAAATGGGAAAAATGTTGAAAAAGTTTCATTGACTTCATTTTATTTTATGCAGCCTTCCAGGTTTAAAATGAACTCAGTGTGTTATAAGGATTATCTTTGTGGTCCGGGTCACTGATTAAGACGGTGCTGCTTGAGTGGTGTGTGTCAGAGGATGAGGGTCTGTTTATATTGTCATTTTACACAGTCGAACGGGTTGAACTGCGCACAAAAGGGGTGTTAAACTGCTTCCCCTTCTCAATGGGGCCAAAATGTCATTGGATTTGACAGGACGTGAAGAGCGGCTGAAATATGTGTGGAGTCAGCAGTTAAACAAAGCTGGAGCTGTGGGTCACGAGCGGCGCGGCTCTGTGTTTGTGTACTGTAGACATCCACATGCTGCCTCAGCAGTCAACACTACTGTACTGCTGCCCGCCGAGGGGACTAGCTGCATTCAAGAGGAGTTACTAAGGTTCAGTTCTGACGTACGATAAAGACATTGTCGTGATATTGTTATTAATTAATCTCCAATGCTCTGATTCACACATTGGTGATTTTTGTAACACAGCCCACCTGGATAGAAACATAATGGACCCTTTTCACAAGTCATCAGCATCTTAAATCCTTGAAAGTTTTTCATATTTTGGATTTTTTTTTAAAAACATATGAACATTTGTAATATATATTTGTATGTATAATATCATCTTTGTATTATGGGAGGTGTTTGTAAGTGTAGGTGTTGTGTTTATGGGGGCAGAACAGTAAATTTCACATTATTCTCTCTTCTGGCTGCCGTTATCAGTCTCACACTATTGTTTTCCTCTTTCTGAAAGTCTTGATAAGCCATCGTTTATCTTTGATTATTATTAATGATTTGTTGTACTTTCCCATTCACTGTACTCTGAGTTTACTATGGCCACTTCCGCGGCGGAGAAATACAGGAATGTGAAAAGGATCCATACTTATTTATGGAAAAAAAACAATCACTTAAAAGTAACAAGATCACCTTTAAACCGGGGTAAAATATTTTAAACCTGGGTTAAATATTTGACACTTGTATTTAGACTGAGAAGAGCATTGCAAGTAACCTTATAACATAATTGTTTGAATTATGTCAAGACTTTACTCTTAACCCTGGGCTAACAAGGTTTCACACCCACTTTTGGACAGAGCTCAGAACTGCTTAAAGTCGGGTTAACATTAAGCCTATGATGTCATTATACCCATCGTTAACACAATGCTTTGAACTTATATTTAGAGAAGTGCATTTCAATTTTAAAATCACTTCCAGAGATTAGCACTGCATGTAATTCTGGGTTAACAGTACTTTACCCTTTGCTGTGATCACTTTTATTCCTGGGTTAAAATAAACCCAATGAAGTCATTTTAATCCCGGTTTAAACAATATTTTACACTTGTATTTACACAAAAATAGCACTGTTTAACTGTGGGTTAGCATTATTTTACCCATGTGCTGTAGTAACTTTTACCCCGGGTTAAAATTTTAATTAACCTGGGTTAAACATTTTTTTACACTTGCATTTAGAGAAGTTTAGCACTGTGTTTAACCCTGGGTTAACGTAATTTAACCTCTGTGCTGTAATTACTTTACACCCTGGGTTAACATTAACCGTATGATGTCATTTTAATCCTGGGTAAAACAACATGTAAAACTTGTATTTAGAGAAGGTTAGCCATGTGTTTTCCCTGGGTTAACATAATTTAGCCTCTGTGCTGTAGTCTCTTTTAACCCTGGGTTAACATTAACCCAATAAAGTCATTTTAATCCTGGGTTAAACAATATTTTATACTTGTATTTAGAGAAAGTTATCCTGGATTAAACAGTTTTACACTTGTACTTAGAGAAGGTTAGCCCTGTGTTTACCCTGGGTAAACATAATTTAGTCACTGTGCTGTAGTCTCTTTTAACCCTGGGTTAACATTAACCCAATAAAGTCATTTTAATCCTGGGTTAAACAATATTTTATACTTGTATTTAGAGAAAGTTATCCTGGATTAAACAGTTTTACACTTGTACTTAGAGAAGGTTAGCCCTGTGTTTACCCTGGGTAAACATAATTTAGTCACTGTGCTGTAGTCTCTTTTAACCCTGGGTTAACATTAACCCAATAAAGTGATACTTGTATTTAGAGAAAGTTAGCACTGTGTTTAACTCTGGGTTATTGTAATTTAACCTCTGTGCTGTAGTCACTTTACACCCTGGGTTAACATTAACCGTATGAGGTCATTTTAATCCTGGGTAAAACAACGTGTAAAACTTGTATTTAGAGAAGGTTAGCCCTGTGTTGTCCCTGGGCTAACATAATTTAGCCTCTGTGCTGTAGTCTCTTTTAACCCTGGGTTAACATTAACCCAATAAAGTCATTTTAATCCTGGGTTAAACAATATTTTATACATGTATTTAGAGAAAGTTAGCACTGTGTTTAACTCTGGGTTAACATTACTTAACCTCTGTGCTGTAGTCACTTTTAACCCTGGGTTAACATTAGCTCCATGAGGTCATTTTTATCCTGAATTAAACAATGCTTTACACTTGCATTTAGAGAAGGTTAGCTCTGCAATTACCCTGGGTTAACATAATTTAGCCTCTGTGCTTTAGTCTCTTTTAACACTAGGTTAACATTAACCCAATAAAGTCATTTTAATCCTGGGTTAAACTATATTTTATACATGTATTTAGACAAAAGTAGCACTGTGGGTTAACATTACTTTAGCCATGTGCTGTTGTCACTTTTACCCCGGGTTAAAATTAACCCCATGAGGTCATTTTAATCCCGGGTTAAACAATTTTTCCACACTTGTATTTAGAGAAGTTTAGCACTGTGTGTAACCCTGGGTTAATATAATTTAGCATCTGTGCTGTAGACTCTTTTAACCCTGGGTTAACATTAACCCAATAAAGTAATTTTAATCCTGGGTTAAACAATATTTAATATTTGTATTTAGAGAAGGTTAGCTCTGTTTACCCTGGGTTAACATGATTTAGCATCTGTGCTGTAGTTACTTTTAACCCCGGGTTAACATTAGGCCCATGATGTCATTTTAATCCTGGGTTAAACAATGTTTTACACTATTATTTAGATACATTTAGCACTGCGTTTAACCCTGGGTTAACACATTTTAACTTCTGTGCTGTAGTCACTTTTAACCCTGGGTTAACATTAACCCCATGATGTCATTTTAATCCTGGATTAAACAGTTTTACACTTGTATTTAGAGAAGGTTAGCCCTGTGTTTACCATGGGTTAACATAATTTAGCCACCGTGCTGTAGTCTCTTTTAACCCTGGGTTAACTTTAACCCAATAAAGTGATACTTGTATTTAGAGAAAGTTAGCACTGTGTTTAATTCTGGGTTAACAATATTTAACCTCTGTGTTGTAGTCACTTTTAACCCTGGGTTAACCTTAACCCCATGAGGTAACTTTAATCCTGGGTTAAACTCTGTGTAACACTTATATTTAGAGAAGGTTAAGTCTGTGTTTACCCTGGGTAACATAATTTAACCTCTGTGCTTTAATCACTTTTAACCCCATGAGGTCATTTTAATCCTGGGTTAAGCAATATTTTATACTTGTATTTAGAGAAGGTTACCTCTGTGTTTACCCTGGGTTAACACAATTTAGCCTCTGTGCTGTAGTCTCTTTTAACCCTAGGTTAACATTAACCCAATAAAGTAATTATATAAATTTAATCCTGGGTTAAACAATATTTAATATTTGTATTTAAAGAAGGTTAGCTCTGTGTTTACCCTGGGTTAACATAATTTAGCCATGTGCTGTTGTCACCTTTAACCCGGGTTAAAATTAACCCCACGAGGTCATTTTAATCCTGGGTTAAGCAATATTTTATATTTGTATTTAGAGAAGGTTAGCTTTGTGTTTACCCTGGGTTAACACAATTTAGCTTCTGTGCTGTATTCTCTTTTAACCCTAGGTTAACATTAACCCAATAAAGTAATTATATAAATTTAATCCTGGGTTAAACAATATTTAATATTTGTATTTAAAGAAGGTTAGCTCTGTGTTTACCCTGGGTTAACATAATTTAGCCATGTGCTGTTGTTACCTTTAACCCGGGTTAAAATTAACCCCACGAGGTCATTTTAATCCTGCGTTAAACAATATTTAATATTTGTATTTAAAGAAGGTTAGCTCTGTGTTTACCCTGGGTTAACATAATTTAGCCATGTGCTGTTGTCACCTTTAACCCGGGTTAAAATTAACCCCAGGAGGTTATTTTAATCCTGGGTTAAACAATTTTTCACACTTGAATTTAGAGAAGTTTAGCACGTTGTTTAACCCTGGGTTAACATAGTTGAACCTCTGTGCTGCATTCACTTTTAATCCTGGATTAAACTATGTTTTACACTTGTATTTAGAGACGGTTAGCTCTGTGTTTACATTAACCCAATAAAGTCATTTTTAATCCTGGGTTAAATAATATTTTATTTTAATATAAAATATAAATATAAATATAAAGTTAGCATTGTGTAACCCTGGGATATACCAAATAACCCCGTGCTGTACATTCATAGCTTTTTATAAATTCCTTTTAAATTCCATGTCTATAATAACTAGTCATTTATCAGATTTGTAGTCATGTAAATCAGCCCTTAACATAACTACATCAAGCTTATTTGGACAAAAAATTAATGTGAAACAAATCTTTAAGTTAAAAAAACTATTAAAAACACGTTATAGCTCAGGGTTATGTGAACTGCAAGGGTTTGTTTTAAGCAGCTGCGGATATTTCATAAACAGAGGAGGATCATCTTGACTCAGACGCTCATGATCTTTGTGTTTGTTTCCAGATCTTTGTTGTATCTGTTTATCTTTCTGGCAATAAACGCCAGCAACAAACAGGCTCAAAGCAGAAGAGGATCTCGGCATGAGCCACTATAAACAGGGATTTCCTCCAGAGCGAGATGGAGAGAGGAATCAGACTTCTGAAATGATCCAGGAAAGTCAGATCCCGGGCATTCATGAAAATCTATCCTCCACTGGGGGCTCGTGCTTTATATATATGCAGAATCACAGCTCACGCTCACATACAGACGCTTCAGTGTTCAACACGCATTTGATTGTGTTGAAATGAAGCGATGGTTTTGAGATGATAAAGTACTGGCTCATGTGCTCATATTGAACTCCAGAAACACTTGTAATAAAGGAGAACATTTTAATGAACTGAAATAAATGCCAGGCGACATGGTGGCTCAGTGGTGTTGCACTGTGGCCTTACAGCAAGATGGTCGCTGGTTTGAGTCCCAGATGGGTCAGTTGGCAGTTGACCATTCTCTGTAAACCCTAGAGATGGTTGTGCATGAAAATCCCAGTAGATCAGCAGTTTCTGAAATACTCAGACCAGCCGTCTGGCACCAACAACCATGCCACGTTCAAACTCACTTAAATCCCCTTTCTTCCCCATTCTGATGCTCGCTTTGAACTGCAGCAGATTGTCTTGACCATGTCTACATGCCTAAATGCAGTGAGCTGCTGCCATGTGATTGGCTGATTAGAAATGTATGCTCACGAGCAGCTAGACAAGTGTACCTAATAAAGTGTCCGGTGAGTGTTTGTTTGCTGTTGAATGAATATAAACTTACACAAATCCATACGGACACGTCTTGCTGCAGGTCATGGGGTGGCACTTCGGTATTGTAACATTACATTCACACACGTCACAACCATAGCTGTCCTTCTCGAAACCCATGGGACAGTCCAGAGAGCAGTACATGGACACATCAGGACAGGTTTCATCTGGAAACAAAACAAGAATAAACAGTCAAGTCAGACACATTTCTAATCATAATAGTTTTAATAACTCATCTCTAATAACTGATTTATTTTCTCTTTGTCATGATGACAGTACACAATATTAGACTAGATATTCTTCAAGACACTAGTATTCAGCTTAAAGTGACATTTAAAGGCTTCACTAGGTTAATTAGGGTAAGGTTAGGGTAATTAGGCAAGTTATTTTATAACAGTATTCTGGAGACAATCCAAAACTAATATTGCTTAAGGGGGCTAATAATATTGACCTTAAGTGAAGTTTATTTATAAACTAATTTTTGAGAGGATCACGTGCTTATGATTGCTTGCGGCTGGTCCCACATTATCCAATTTATGATTCACCAATCAGACGATTCCTAAGCCACTGTAAATACAGTTCCATATCACAGCCATCTTCATTTTGAAGAACCCCCCTTCCACCCCTACTCCTCCTCCTTTCCTAGATGGGTGGCATGGTGGCTCAGTGGTTAGCACTGTTGCCTCACAGCAAGAACGTCACTGGTTCTAGTCCTTACCAAGTCAGCCGACATTTCTGTGCGGAGTTTACACGTTCTCCCCGTGCTCACGTGGGTTTCCTCCGGGTTCCCCGGTTTCCTCCCACCGTCCAAAAACATGCAACTTAAGTTAATTGACTAATCCAAATCAGCACTCCTAAGAGCAATCACTATCTGTTCATTAGCTACTACTACAGGGGAGTTCTCTAGATCTACCTGAGCTCAAACTCCCCTCTCGCCTTGCAAACAGGAGGGAACCCCGGGCTCGAGGATCTTATGTGGATGCTACACACTGGTGGTGGTGTGGAGAGACTCCCCTCATGGTTGTGAAGCGCTTTGGGTGTATGGCCATGCACAATAAATGCGCTATATAAATACACATTACATTACATTACATTATGAGCTCAGGGCTCTCTCCCGGGACAGCATGCCAAACACGCATTATAATCAATCATCAGCTAAGTGTGAACTCTTGAAGGGGAGAACATGCAAACTCCACACAGAAACACCAACTGACCCAGCCGGGACTCAAACCAGCAACCTTCTTGCTGTGAGGCCACAGTGCTAACCACTGAGCCACCACTGAGTCCCACTCATTGCCCTTACCTGTACATAAAAAAAATATATACCGGAGCAGTCAAACACTTCTCACATTGCATGCTTTGTCAGTTAATGTAAACATGCTAAATAACATGCTAAATTAGGGCGTCACTGTGGCGCAGTGGGTAGCACGATTGCCTCACAGCAAGAAGGTCACTAGTTCGAGTCCTGGCTGAATCAGTTGGTGTTTCTGTGTGGAGTTTGCATGCTCTCCCCGTGTTGGCGTGGGTTTGCTCCGGTTTCCCCCACAGTTTAAACATGCGCTGTAGGGGAACTGATGAACTAAATTGGCCGTAGTGTGTGTGTGTGATTACTTGATTATAAAGCGTATCGATGCTGCTAGTGGTGCAGAAATGCCAAGCATAATCTCTTCAAAACAAACTACAGAAGGAGAATGTGTAATGTTTTGGGGAAGTTTACGATCCCATGAACCCCGCCATGCTCAAACGTCAGCCTGACCCCTGAAACTGTCTGGGAAAGGTCTTGAGGATCAGTGGTGTGTTCTGGAGAAACGCTGCAGATCTGAGAGCTGGAGCTGGAGTTGTGTCTCAGATCTTTATTTCTTGGACACACTCGTCCAGAGGCGGTGTTTGCTTGTGTTTGCGGGCCATTGGCGCTTTCTCAAACAGACTTGGGAGTGTTTTGGAGCGCTTTGCACGCAGTAGTTTTCTCATGAGCTTGTGTGTGTATGTGTGCGTGTGTGTTAGAATGTGTATATATATGTGTGTGCTTGAGCATGTGTTTGTGTGTGGGTGTGTGTGTATGTGTGTATGTTTGAGTGTGCGTTTTTGTTTATATATGTGTGTGTGTGTTTGAGCGTATGTGTGTGTGTGTGTTTGACTCACTGTTGACACACTGGCAGAGCAGACAGCCGCTGGGGTCCTGCTGGAAGCCGTATGGGCAGTGGTGTTCAGACAGAGAGCAGTTCTGCAGCGGTGGGCAGAGCAGTGGACTCACAGTCTCATATGACGGCTCTGAGGACGACAACACTCTGTTACACACACAGTCTAAAACCAGGATCATGACACCACATTTTACCACACATTCTTCTTCACTCTCAGATTCTGCTACTAGGGTGTCACTTTTTAAAACATCCACTTGTGTACACACCAGGCCCACATTTGTACATAAAGGCCAGCATTAAATCTAAATGTCCTCTTCTTATTTGTACATGTATGGTTGCTGTATATGCATGTATCTGTGCACTTCTTTATCTTGTGTAAATTAATTTTCCCTTATAATCTTTAGTCAAACACCATAACCTGTATACAGGCTTTCTTCACTTCTGGTCACATGGAATGCATTTTGGGTGGAGCTATGATTGATTTGGGGTGGAGTTATCAATCTTTTAGGGTGGATCTATTAGTACTTTAGGGCGGGCCTATCAGTAGTTTAGGGCGGGGCTATCAGTCCTTTAGGGTGGAGCTATCAGTCCTTTAGGGTGGGGCTATTAGTTGTTTAGGGCATGGCTATCAGTCCTTTAGGGTGGGGCTATCAGTCATCTAGAATGGAACTAGCAGTCCTTTAGGGTGGAGCTATCAGTCCTTTAGGGCGTGGCTATCAGTCATCTAGAATGGAACTAGCAGTCCTTTAGGGTGGAGCTATCAGTTCTTTAGGGCGTGGCTATCAGTCCTTTAGGGTGGGGCTATCAGTTCTTTAGGGTGTGGTTATAAGTCCTTTAGGGTGGAGCTATTAGTCATCTAGAATGGAACTATCAGTCCTTTAGGGTGGAGCTATTAGTCATCTAGAATGGAACTATCAGTCCTTTAGGGTGGAGCTATTAGTCATCTAGAATGGAACTATCAGTACTTTAGGGTGGGACTATCAGTTCTTTAGGGCGTGGCTATTAGTCCTTTAGGGTGGGGCTATTAGTCACCTAGAATGGAACTATCAGTCTTTTAGGGTGGGGCTATTAGTCACCTAGAATGGAACTATCAGTCCTTTAGGGTGGGGCTATCAGTCCTTTATGGTGGGGCTATTAGTCATCTAGGGTGGAACTATCAGTCCTTTAGGGTGGGGCTATAGGTTCTCTAGGGTGTGTCTATCAGTACTTTAGGGTGGGGCTATTAGTCACCTAGAATGGAACTATCAGTCCTTTAGGGTGTGGCTATCAGTCCTTTAGGGTGGGGCTATTAGTGATCCAGGGTGGAACTATCAGTCCTTTAGGGTGGGGCTATCAGTTCTCTAGGGCGTGTCTATCAGTCCTTTAGGGTGGGGCTATTAGTCACCTAGAATGGAACTATCAGTCTTTTAGGGTGGGGCTATCAGTTCTTTAGGGCGTGGCTATCAGTCCTTTAGGGTGGGGCTATTAGTCACCTAGAATGGAACTATCAGTCCTTTAGGGTGGGGCTATCGGTTCTCTAGGGCGTGTCTATCAGTCCTTTAGGGTGGGGCTATTAGTCACCTAGAATGGAACTATCAGTCCTTTAGGGTGGGGCTATCAGTTCTTTAGGGCGTGTCTATCAGTCCTTTAGGGTGGGGCTATTAGTCACCTAGAATGGAAGTATCAGTCCTTTAGGGTGGGGCTATCAGTTCTTTAGGGTGTGGCTATCAGTCCTTTAGGGTGGGGCTATTAGTCATCTAGGGTGGAACTATCAGTCCTTTAGGGCGGGGCTATCAGTCCATTAAGGTAGGGCTATCAGTCAATTAGGGAGGGGCTATCAGTCATTTAGGGTGGGGCTATCAGTCCTTTAGGGCAGGGTTATCAGTCCTTTAGGCAGGAGCTATCAGCCCTATAGGCCCTTTAGCTATCATCCTTTTTAGGAAGTAAATATTCCTCTACTTTTTTTAGCAATGCCCATCTTCCAATAATCCAATCGGTTCCCAAATGATGAAATCGTGCACTACTGTAATTTCTTTTCAGTATGCAAGACATGATATATGATTAAATAGTCTATTTTAACTTCAGTTTCATCCCAAATTTAAAGGTACATAACAGTACCTAAAAAGCACAAATGTGTACCAATGTGGACCTGTTAAGTACCTCAGCATACCTTTTAAAATGGCTCCACCCCAGTGACAGGTTTTGTACCTTTATTTCAGAGAGCTGTGATTAACTGCTGAAGTGTTTATCACAGTATACTGTATTTGAATATGGCAACATAATGTCGCGCTAAGGCTGCTGATAAACCTATTGGGATTATTCTGAGATAACAACCTCCTGGATGTACTTTATCACTGACACAAACTATGCCAGAATGTTCCCCATTAGCTTGTGTGCATACCATCACTGACATTTCAACAATGCATTCTGAGAAAGAGGATTTCAGTCCTGCCACCCAGTGCTAGTCAACATCATCCAACAGCGACTGTATTTCAATTATGAAGACATATTTCTCTTTAGAATGACATGCAGTAATGAGAGCAGGAACATAAATTAGGGACTTAAAGACATGGGCTGCTAGATTTATAGCTGTGATGCAAACGGCTCATGTGTTTTCTGCTGAACTCATCCTCGTGTGCTCCAAGAAGAAAAGCTAGAGTCTGTTGTTTGGCTCAGATCACGTGATTCACTCCGGGGGTAAAACACACTTTAACTGCAAACAGAAGCGTCCCATTACACATAAACACAGCCGCATTCACCACCAGCGCTGGACACACTGTGTTTTTACTTCACTACTGTACACTTATTAAGCATCTACACTTATCCAAGTATTTCAAGAGAGTTTTACTTCACTACTTTCCACAGCACAAATACTGTACTTTTAATCCCCATATGTCCTAAACAGCAGAGTAAAAAGTGAATCTGAGGAGCAGGAATCACTCAGATGCAATAGTGGTGTTTAACTCATCAATGAGCTGAATTTTGTCAATTTATTTGTTCAATAGGTTCACAAATTGCATTTAACAAATGATTTGTGAATATGACTCATCTGACCACATTTTTTCTGGAGTAAACAACTCAGTGATTCAAATGATCCATTTAGAGTGAGTGTCCAGTAATCAGCTCATCATAGATCATTTGAATCAGTGAGTCTCCAGTAAACAACTCACTGATTCAAATGATCTGTTCAGAGTGAGTCTCTAGTAAACAACTCACTGATTCAAATGATCCGTTCAGAGCGAATCTCCAGTAAACAACTCACTGATTCAAATGACCCATTCAGAGTGAGTCTGCAGTAAACAACTCACTGATTAAAATGATCTGTTCAGTGTGAGTTTCTCTAGTAAAAAACTTACTGATTCAAACGATCAATTTAGAGAGAGTCTCCAATAAACAACTCACTGATTCAAATGATCCATTTAGAGTGAGTCTCCAGTAAACAACTCACTGATTCAATTGATCTGTTTAGAGTGAGTCTCCAGTAAACAAGACACTGATTCAAATGATCCGTTCAGAGTGAGTCTCTAATAAACAACTCACTGATTCAAAATATCCATTCAGAGTGAGTTTCCAGTAAACAACTCACTGATTCAAATGATCTGTTTAGAGTGAGTCTGCAGTAAACAAGACACTAGGTGCGTTCGACATGAAGCACAGCTGCAGCCTGTGATCAACGAGATTAGCCGAGCGCAGGCGGGGGCGGAGTTGAAAACGGAGCCGTCAAGCCGGCCACTTCGGGGACTCAAGTTGCTGCTGTCATGATGACCGATCACATGGCGTGATCATTTATTTATTTGTTGGAATAACAACAAAAGATATAAAGTACAAATAAAATCAAAATACAGTCTCTACAAACTTCATTTTAAACAGTAAGGGAATTATGAATTAAAATTAAGTAGCCTACATACAAATGCATGAGAAATAAGGGGGAAAATAAGGGCACATAAAAATGAAATAAATATCCACAAATAAGATTATTTTGAATAATGAAGGCATTTTTAAAAAAGCCCTTTAATCCAAAAAGATTGAACAAAATGACCAAAATAAATGAGCTACACTTTCAGTAGAAATTTCCCAGAAAGAGCAGGTACATCAATGACACTTTTAACTTTTCTGCGTAATATGGTTTGACAGAAAACAAAATATTTTAGAATCATATTTTTATATTACATATTTTTATATAACTTAATTTGCTAAGAAATCGTCAGGATCAATGATGATAATTATTGTGTTACAAGTCTGTAAGAGTTATTTGAGTTAATATTTAGGTTATTTACTAAATATATCATTTATATCGTTTATGGAGCTCAATACAGTAGTCTGTATAAAAAATGCAGAATAAACCTGTGCAAACAATCTAGTCAGTATGAACAAATTACTTAACAAAAGATGATGCTGCTGTAAAATATTTGTAATCTTTTAATGAGCATGATGTGTACAAGATAGAGAGGGTATGAACAACAGTTAATTGTTTGGTTTAAAATTTGTGAGACGGAATTTGTCCAATAATAAACCTGAATCACACGTGGTTGTTGTCATGCGGTGAACTCGGCCAATCGTATTATATTGGTGTCGTCATCAGAGCTCATGCAGGCGCTCTTCAGGTGCTGCGCGGGCTGAGTCAGTCGTC
>LR812535.1:1181346-1272720 GCA_903798195.1 Danio kyathit
CAATCAGAGCAGAGTACAGCCACCTGACCAATCAGAACAAAGTAGATCTAATCAGAGTAGAGTACAGCCACCTGACCAATCAGAGCAGAGTAGATCCAATCAGAGCAGAATACAGCCATCTGACCAATCAGAGCAGAGTAGATCCAATCAGAGCAGAGTACAACCATCTGACCAATCAGAGCAGAGTACAACCATCTGACTAATTAGAGCAGAGTACAATCATCTGACCAATCAGAGAAGAGTACAGCCATCTGACCAATCAGAGCAAAGTAGATTCAATCAGAGCAGAGTACAACCATCTGACCAATCAGAACAAAGTAGATCCAATCAGAGCAGAGTACAGCCACCTGACCAATCAGAGCAGAGTACAGCCATCTGACCAATCAGAGCAAAGTAGATCCAATCAGAGCAGAGTACAGCCACCTGACCAATCAGAGCAGAGTACAGTCATCTGACCAATCAGAGCAGAGTAGATCTCATCAAAGTAGAGTACAGCCACCTGACCAATCAGAGCAGAATAGAGCCAATCAGAGCAGAGTACAGCCACCTGACCAATCAGAGCATAGTAGAACCAATCAGAGAAGAGTGCAGCCACCTGACCAATCAGAGCATAGTAGAGCCAATCAGAGCAGAGTGCAGCCACCTGACCAATCAGAACATAGAAGACCCAATCAGAGCAGAGTACAGCCACCTGACCAATCAGAGCAGAATAGAGCCAATCAGAGCAGAGTTGATCATTGCGGAGTACAGCCATCTGACAAATCAAAGCAAAGTAGAACCATCTAACCAATGTAGGCATCTGACTAATGAGCATATAGTCAAACTATTTGACCAATCAAAATAAAGCTAAGCCATCTGACCAATCATTTGACCGATCAGAGAGCTCTCAGATAGGCTGGGTTTAGAACATGAAAGTGTTTGACTATAGATGAATGTTGATGTACTGTAGGAGAGCAACAACATTCATTTCAGGATATTTGAATAATTAAATGATGAGGGTTACCTGCAGCTCTCTGGCACTGGCTGCGGTTGGAGAAGCTGAAGTGATCGTCGCAGCTCTGAGACGAACACACACACCCGTCAGCTGTCAGATTACAGCCAGAAAACACACACGCCGGGCTGGCAGCAGGACCAACAATCCTGTCCCTGTGTCTGTGGTCATGACGACGGGAGCCTGAGAGACAGACGACTGCAGGTCAGACACCGCTACACACCATTGATAGATTTATAAACAATGGGTAGAATAGAGTATAATAGAATAGAATACTAGTTAAGTAGAGTAAAGTAAAACAGAGTTGAATATAGTAGAGTTGAATAAAACAGAGTAGAAATGAGTAGACTAGAATAGAACAGATCAGAGTAGAATAAAATAGAACAGAACAGAGTAGAGTACAGAGGTATAGAGTAGAATAGAATAATGTAGAACCGTGTAGAGTACAATTGAGTAGAACAGAGTAAAATAGAACAGAGTAGAATAGACTAGAGTAGAATGAAAATGAACAGAACAGAGTAGGGTACAGGAGTAGAATAAAATAAAGTAGAATAGAACAGAGTAGAGTAGAAAAGAGCAGAGCAGAATAGAGTAAAGAGCAGACACTGCTACACCATCTACAATAGAGTAGAATAGAATAGAAAATAAAACAATAGAGTAAAAAAATAAAACAGAGTAGAAGTATAGAGTAGAATAAAATAGCGTAGAGTAGAAAAGAGCAGAGCACAATAGAGTAAAATAGAGTGGAGTCAAATAGGATAGAAGTAGTAGAGTAGAATATAACAGCGTAGAGTAGAATAGAGCAGAGAAAAATGAAGCAAAATAAAGTAGAGTCAAGTCAAATAGAACAGAGCAGAACAGAGTAAAAAAGAACAGAATAGAATAGAACAGAGTAGAGTTCAGTAAAATAGAGAAGAGTCTAGTAAAGTAGAACAGAGTATAACCGAGTAGAGTAGAACAGAATAGAATAGTGTAGAATAAAATAGAGTAAAAATAGTAGAGTAGAACAGAACAGTGTAGAACAGAGTACTGTAAAAAGAGAATAGAGTAGAATAGAGTAGAATATGGTACAGTGGAATAGAATAGAGTACAGTAGAACTGAGTAGAGAAGAATGGAGTAGAATATAGTAGACAATAAGGAAAGACAATAGAGTGGAACAGAGTAAAGTAGAAAAGAGTAGAATAGAATACAGAAGAATAGAATATAGTAGAGAAGAATAGAGTAGAACATAGTAGAGTAGAATAAAGTAGAGAAGAATATAGTAGAACAGAGTAGAGTTCAGTAAAATAGAAAAAAAGTCTGGTAAAATAGAACAGAGTAGAGTAGAACAGAGTAGAATAGTCAAGGATAAAATAGAGTGGAAAATAGTACAGAAGAATAGAACAGAGTAGAGTAGAACAGAGTACAGTAAAAAGAAGAATAGAGGAAAATAGAGTAGAATAGAGTAAATAGAGTAGAGTTCAGTAAAATAGAAAAAAGTCTGGTAAAATAGAACAGAGTATATATATATATATATATATATATATATATATATATATATATATATATATATATATATATATATATATATATATATATATATATATATATATATATATATATATATATAGAATATAAGAATAGAGCAGAACAGTAGAGTAGAATAGAGTAGAGAAGAATAGAGCAGAACAGTAGTATAATATAACAGAGTAGAGTAAAATAGAACAAAACATAATAGAGCAGAGTAGAGTTCAGTAAAGTAGAGAAGAGTCTAGTAAAATAGAACAGAGTATAACCGAATAGAGTAGAACAGAGTAGAATAGTGTAGAATAAAATAGAGTTAAAATAGTAGAGTAGAACAGAACAGTGTAGTGTAAAAAGGAGAATAGAGTAGAATATGGTACAGTAGAATAAAAACAGAGTACAGTAGAACTGAGTAGAGTAGAATAGAATAGAATAGAATAGAATAGAGAAGAGTGGAGTAGAATATAGTACAAATGAGAAGAATAGTGTAAAATAGAGTAGAGAAGAATAGAGTAGAACAGAGTAGAGTTCAGTAAAATAGAAAAAAAGTCTAGTAAAATAGAACAGAGTAGAGTAGAACAGAGTAGAATAGTCAAGGATAAAATAGAGTGGAAAATAGTACAGAAGAATAGAACAGAGTAGAGTAGAACAGAGTACAGTAAAAAGGAGAGAAGAGTAAAATAGAGTAGAATAGAGAAGAAAAGAGTAAAGTAGAACAGAGTAGAATAGAGTGGAATAGAGTACAATAAAATAAAGTAGAGAAGAATAGAGTAGAATAAAATAGAGTAGAACAGAGTAGAGAAGAATAGAGTGGAACAGTAGAGTAGAATATAGTAGAATAGAACAGAATAGAGTAGAATAGAGTAGAATAGAGTAGAATAGAACAGAATAGAGTAGAATAGAGTAGAATAGAGTAGAATAGAACAGAATAGAGTAGAATAGAGTAGAATAGAACAGAATAGAGTAGAATAGAGTAGAATAGAGTAGAATAGAACAGAATAGAGTAGAATAGAGTAGAATAGAACAGAATAGAGTAGAATAGAGTAGAATAGAGTAGAATAGAACAGAATAGAGTAGAATAGAACAGAATAGAGTAGAATAGAACAGAATAGAGTAGAATAGAGTAGAATAGAACAGAATAGAACAGAATAGAGTAGAATAGAGTAGAATAGAACAGAATAGAGTAGAATAGAACAGAATAGAGTAGAATAGAACAGAATAGAGTAGAATAGAGTAGAATAGAGTAGAATATAGTAGAATAGAGTAGAATAGAACAGAATAGAGTAGAATAGAGTAGAATAGAGTAGAATATAGTAGAATAGAGTAGAATAGAACAGAATAGAGTAGAATAGAACAGAATAGAGTAGAATAGAGTAGAATAGAGTAGAATAGAACAGAATAGAGTAGAATAGAGTAGAATAGAACAGAATAGAGTAGAATAGAGTAGAATAGAGTAGAATAGAACAGAATAGAGTAGAATAGAGTAGAATAGAGTAGAATAGAACAGAATAGAACAGAATAGAGTAGAATAGAGTAGAATAGAACAGAATAGAGTAGAATAGAACAGAATAGAGTAGAATAGAACAGAATAGAGTAGAATAGAGTAGAATAGAGTAGAATATAGTAGAATAGAGTAGAATAGAACAGAATAGAGTAGAATAGAGTAGAATAGAGTAGAATATAGTAGAATAGAGTAGAATAGAACAGAATAGAGTAGAATAGAACAGAATAGAGTAGAATAGAGTAGAATAGAGTAGAATAGAACAGAATAGAGTAGAATAGAGTAGAATAGAGTAGAATATAGTAGAATAGAATAGAGTAGAGAAGAATAGAGTATGTATCCAAGTATATATACAGTGTGTGTGTGTGTGTGTGTGTGTGTGTGTTTGTGTGTGTGTGTGTGTGTGTGTGTGTGTGTGTGTGTGTGTGTGTGTGTGTGTGTGTGTGTGTGTGTTTTTGTGACATATCAGGACACAAATCTGTATAATGACATGGGTATGACACAGGTATTACAAAAAGCAGGTGAAATATGAGGACATTGGTGACGTCCTCACTTCTCCAAAAGCTTCTAAATCACACAGGATGAGTTTATTCAGGGAGTAAAGCTGTACACTGTCTCCTGTGATGGTTGGGTTTAAGGGTAGGGTGGGGTGAGGGCAATATAATATACGCTCTGAACAGTATAAAATGAATGGAAACCAATGTAACGTACCCACTTTTCACAAAAACAAACATGTGTGTGTGTGTGTGTTAGTGATTCCCCTGTACTTCTGCAAATCACTGAAGGGGTAAATGCCGCAATGTCAGTATGTTGTCTCTCTGCTGTGTTTTCAGGCGGGTGTACCTGTTCTCCAGGAGCGCATACAGGTGTCTCTGTCAGGATAGCTGTATGTGTGTGTGCAGGAGCGTCTGGAGTCACACACACACTGTCCGTCCACACGCTCACAGCCGCTCACCACAGGACACATCTCCATATTCACCTCCAGCAGATCTGCAGCATCGTCCACTGCTGAGGAGAAAACACACCCCGTCATTTACACACACATTTACACAGTTTTATCCAAACAGACTAATGAGGAAGCGTTCAACAATTCAGAGCGCATGTGTTTGGACTGTGGGGGAAACCGGAGCACTCGGAGGAAACCCACGCCAACACGGGGAGAGCATGCAAACTCTAGACAGAAATGCCAACTGACCCAGCCGGGACTCAAACCAGTGACCTTCTTGCTGTGAGGCGAGAGCGCTACCCACTAAGCCACCATGTTGTCCTAACATGACCAAAGGAGAGTCAAATCGAACAGTACAAAATATAAGCACATCTAGAAACATAGCAAATGTTAGTCAATGTGTTCGGCACACCAGAGTGTTGTTTGTGGAGAAACTCCAGCTCTTCTCATAGACAGCCAATCACAGACAGCCTTTCCTGCGCTACTTCCCTTCACCTCAGAATGATCCGCTCCGCCAACGTCTTTCCATATCAATACATCCTGTGAGGATATTTTCATATTTTCACACGACCCCCAACGCTTTTTTTTCCCTCTAGCAGGCGCCCACAATGCACATCTGTTCACGTCTGCTGATCTGAGGCCAGTCGTGTTTATACCAGGATCAGTCTGGAGCAAATGAATGAGCACTTGTTGATAACAGACTCTATGCAAACATCAGTGCTCTTCTGGATATGACATTATGGTGATATTATGATTATGACTGCTCTCTAATGAAAACTCTGGTGCTGCTGCTGAAAGACTGTTGTGAAGATCAGGTCGTATGCTGTTTTAAAGTGTCCTGTCGTGTTGTTTGGAAGCATAATGAGGAGCAAAATTCATTTTGAAATGTAAGTAAGTAAGTAATGTGTATTTATATAGCGCATTTATTGTGTATGGCCATACACCCAAAGCGCTTCACAATCACGAGGGGGGTCTCTCCACACCACCACCAGTGTGCAGCTCCACTTGGATGATGCGACGGCAGCCACAGGACAACGGCGCCAGTGCGCTCACCACACACCAGCTATAGGGAGAGTGGAGAGACAGTGATAGAGCCAATTCAATAGATGGGGATGATTAGGAGGCTGGTAAGGGCCGATGGAGGGAATTTGGCCAGGACATCAGGGTTACACCCCTACTCTTTTACGAGAAGTGCCATGGAATTATTATTGACCACAGAGAGTCAGGACCTCAGTTTAACGTCTCATCCGAAAGACGGATGTAAAAATGTCATATGCAAATGCAATATTCCAGTGGCTCTCAAACTGTGGTACGCGGCCTTCCTTCCAGTGGTCTGCAGAAGAATCGCTGAATAATAAAAGAATAAAATAAACACACTTTTAATCCTTTGACGCGTACAATAACTCCGAGACTCATGTGATCAGACAGCATTGGCTGTTCCCTGATGTGTACGGTTTTGCTAGAGTGCCTTTAATGTTTACTTTAGTGCATCGTGTCATCAGATGTTAAAATTCAGTCCACTTGGCGCAGAGCTAGAGGAAGATGCGTGCGGCGCTTACAGAGCAGATACACACGCGCTAGAGAAGCCCTTCTGCAGACCGGTGCTGTTGTGTTGCCGTTTCAGTTGCTGCAAACTCAGGATTTTCCCCATGCTGCATCACTGGTAAAATAATTATTACAAATGTGTTAAAGGGTCACGAAACACCAAAACACATGTGTTGAGCTGTTGACAGTCATATATGTGTCCCGCGCTGCTATAAACACTATTAGGACACATATATCGCACTAAAAAGTGAAAATTGGTTGTTTTTGCGCTATTTTGAGCAAATTCGTTCTTCCGGTTTGAAACGAGTTTTTGAAGCTACGTCACGGTGATGAGATACTTAGGGGTAAATCCAGAGTGGAGAATGGCTGTCTGTCTTTTCGAGGACATAGTGATGTCTCTGAGTGTGCGGCATTAATTCATGTGCTTCAAACCAATCAGCGCGCTCTATTGTGTATGACGTGAAACTTCATTAATATGCATGATAGCTCCAGAGACTGTTTACCTGTTTACACTGTTCAGACGGCAGAGAGACGCCACGTTGTGTTGCCAAAACAAGTGAAAGTACAAGAATTTCAAGACAAGAGTCGTAAGTGTTGCGTTTATTATTGTGCTGCAACGAAGGTTTTGTTTTCATTTTCCCGCTATGAGAGCGCTGCTGGACTCACGTGTGGATTACAGTGCACGCGACAGAAACGCGTTTGTAAGGAACATTTTTACCCGAGAGCTTTTTCTCATCTGGAAATGGTGAAATCCGGATTTGCCGCTCGTCTACTTTTAATAAAAGACACAGCTCCAGTGTGATTGTCTGTCTACAGATTTGGTAAGTGTTTGCAGTGGACTGCCCTTTGTTTAAATGCTGCTCTCCGAGTGTAAACATGTAAACACAAACTATTCCCGTCGTGCAGGATTTTCGCTGCATTTTGTGACAGGATAGTCTATACACACACGGCTTTCTGACGCTACCTACCGAGTGCATAAGTTACAGAGAAATGCGGAGGATTTTTTTTCTCTTATTCACCATGCGGTATCAAATCAGCCTCTTGTGTTTGTTTTGCCTGTGAAACTCAGCGCGTGCCCAAATGGAAACTCCCTTCTATGCAAATCCTTCCCTCTTTCCCTCCCCCGACACTCCCACACTCCCAGAGCTGGACACGCCCAACTTTCCTGACTTTTTTCAAAACAGAGGTGTGAAAACACCCTCTGAGACAGGGGGTTTCGTGGCCCTTTAAATGTGTGCTTGTAGTTGTGTAAAATAATGCGTGTTTTCGATATATAAAGTTTTTGTTTGGTAAAGCAGCGTACGCGGCTTTCGGTTTAGTTTGTTACCTCAGATTTAATTTGGATCTGATTCTGATGGTGCGAGACACAGAACGTACAGTAGACTCAAGCAACTTTGCCATGCTTGAAGCTTAGAGGTAGAATATAATTACAGTTATTCTTCGTGTGCACAGACGGAGGCACCGCAAACCGTACCCGAGTCTGCTTGAAAACAGTGGTCGGTGCACGGTTAAGGCGAACTTCACGGTTCACTTATGTGATCTCGTTCGAACCAGATCCCAGAAATACTGCACATATGAATTGGTAAAGCACTGTATGCATTTAATCACTCACATTCTGACACACACAGGCCGACTGTAAATGACCTGCAGATCTCATTTCTAATTTAAGTAATTCCAAGTTTAGATTTTAAAGACATACAAATATGTCATCTGTACATGCAACTTCACAATTGCAAAACTTTCAAAATCTATAAAATAATATATATATAATAAATTATATATATATATATGATATAGCCTATATTTATCAGGTCCAAGCAACATTTTCAGGCTTTGATGAATAAGCTATACATTAATACTTTACAATACGTCAGTTTTCTTTTGACTTTTTAAGAACAGCGCCATTTTTAATCCACTTTTAAAAGCACATTCTAATTTAAATTAATTTGTTTTGTTTTTGTCTGCAAGCACAGTTAATGTTCAAACTATTTATAATGTTTAAAGTGGCTGACAATAATACATATTCTTTATAATAGGAATTAATCTGCCTCGTTTTGTAACTGTGCAGTGCTGCAGCTGCTTCATTAGGCCTGCTACACTACTGTATTTCAATACTGCTCATTATGATGGTACTTGGAGAGACTATTTTTTGTCTGAGGTGGCACTTGGTGAACAAAGTTTGAGAACCACTGCAATATTCAATTCAATTCAAGTGTATTTGCAAAGCGCTTTTCACAATAATTACTGTTTCAAAGCAGCTTTACAAAAGATTTGATTGTGTGTTTGATTACACTGATTGGACTTGATTAGGAAAGCTACACACCTGTCTATGTAAGACCTTACAGCTCACAATGCATGTCAGAGCAATTCAATTCACCTTTATTTGTATAGCGCTTTTACAATGTACATTGTGTCAAAGCAGCTTCACATAGAAGATTATAGTGAATTGAAACTGTGTCCGTCCACTTTTCAGAGTTGAAGTTCAGTTTAGTTTAGTTCAGTGTGGGTTAATAATCACTACTGAGAGTCCAAACACTGAAGAGCAAATCCATCCATGCGCAGCTCTACAAGTCCCGAACCATGCAAGCCAGTGGAGACAGCGGCGAGGAAAAAACTTCACCAATTGGCAAAAGCGAAGAATTAAAAAACCTGGAGAGAATCCTGGCTCAGTTGGGCACGACCATTTCTCCTATGGCCAAATGTCTTGTGCAGAGCTGCAGTGTAGGCGCCAGAGCCTGGAGTGCGCTGGATGTTCATCGTGGAGAAGCTGCAGGAGGAGAGGTCACCGGCGGGTGTACAGGCTGACCCTTCAGGATCAATGCGAGGACTCGTCTGTCACTGGGGTCTTACAAGGATCAGTCTCATGCTCTCCAATCCTCCATGACAACCACAGCAGCTGCTCAGGATACGGCCTGGTCCAGGATTATGAAAACCTCTGGAATACTAAAGAAAAGACTAACATAAGCGCAGATGTTGATCAAATTATAATGTCTTTAGGGAAGTGTTCCCGGCTCCGGCTGCCCTACATAATGCAGACTAACAATCCTTTAGAGGATTTGGATTTCAACAGCATGTGTGTTTTATGTGTATGCTAATGCAGAGAGATGTGTCTTTAATCTAGTTTTACACTGACAGAGTGTGTCTGCTTCCTCAACTGTGCTAGGAAGGCTGATCCAGAGTTTAGGTTTCAGATATGAGAAAGATCTAGCGCCTGCAGTTGATTTTGACATTCTGACAATAATCAATTGTCCAGAATTAATTCAGCGTAGAGGACGTGAGGGGCTATAATACACCAGGAGCTCCCTCAAATATTGGGGAGCTCAGCCGTTCAGGGTTTCGTTGGTAGTCCATAAAATGTTAAAATGTATAGGATATTTAATAGGGAGCCAATGCAATGATGAAAGAACTGGAGTAATATGATCATATTTCTGTGTTCTAGAAAGACTCTGTATTTTGAACTAGCTGAAGTTTGTTAATTAGGCCAGCAGGGCAACCACCTAACGCATTACAATAATCTAACTGAGAGGTCATGAAAGCATGAATAAGCTTTTCTGCATCAGACATTGATAGCATATGTCGAAGTTTTAAGATGAAAAAAAACGTAAGATAATTTAAAATGAGAGCAAATGAGAATTATGAAGAGCTTCGAGACAGAAGTGTGAACAGAGGAGCTTACAGAAACATTTCTGCTGCACTGAAGATTCCAAAGAGCACAGTGGCCTCCATAATCCTTAAACGGAAGAAGTTTGGGATGACCAGAATCCTTCCTAGAGCTGGCCGTCTGGACAAACTGAGCAATCGAGGAAGAAGAGCTTTGGTGAGAGAGGTAAAGAAGAACCCAAAGATCACCATGAGATCCAGAGATGCAGTCGGGAGATGGGAAAAACTTGTAGAAAGTCAACCATCACTGCAGTCCTCCACCAGTTGGGGCTTTATGACAGAGTGTCCCGACGGAAGCTTCTCCAAAGTGGAGTTTGCTAAAAAAACACCTAAAGGACTCCAAGATGGTGAGAAATAAGATTCTCTGGTCTGATGAGACCAAGATAGAACCTTTTGGCCTTAATTCTAAGCGGTTTGTGTGGAGAAAACCAGTCACTGCTCATCATCTGTCCAGTACAGTCCCAGCAGTGAGGCATGGTGGCGGCAGCATCATGCTGTCGGGCAGGGCCGGCCCTGTACATTTGGGGGCCCTTAGCAGAATAATTTTGAGACCCTGCCTTGCTCTAAATAGTGGAGTATTGCCATTGCAAGCCGGTCCACAATGATTTTATTGCTTATTAAATACAATCAATGAAACAGAAAAGTAAAGCCTGATTTCTTCTACTTAATGGCTGTCTTATTGATTTGGACATTTTAAAACAGCACAGTTTTTGTCAACTGGCAGCTTCAAAAATGAAGCATTAAACAATCTTTAATAATGGGAGCAGTGATTCCTACTTTGCATCCTTCTGGAGTGTTTAAAACATATTGAAGAGATTGAAGAGTCTATAAAAGGTTCTAGGTTGAGTTTTTATTTTGTTTTTATAAACTTCAAAAGCAAAAACCCTGCAATGAAACGACACTAATAATTAGACAAAAGTGAAAATGCACTACTTAGTAATAAAATATACGTTCTGAACTCATTAAAAACAACAAAACAATTAACATTAATAAAATCAATAGTCAAATAATATTTTTTATTTTTTATTTGCTTGTTTATTTAACATGGACAATACACTTGACATTGTTATACAGAGATAACCGATGTTGCGTACATGGGGCATATAGCATAAAGCTAATTTGCAGCCCTCGTCCCTGGTTAGGCTTTACATAAAAGATAAAAATAAAACAATCAAGAGTTAAACACAATTCAACAAACATGTACAGTATATACAGATCCACAACCATAAAATGCAAGTCAATCTGCATAAAGAGAAATGTAAACAGAACCAACCTGAAAGATTAATACTTAATGCTCACATTTCTGTGAAGATTTCAACCATTCTTTCAGCTTTACATTAAAAACTGGGAGTTTAGATAATAATTTTAAATGAACAGGCATGGCATTCCATAGATGTGAACCTTTTACTGAAAAGGATGACTGACCCATAGTGATGGGCCCCATCACTGCTGAATTTATGTATAAAGTAAATATGAAAAAATATTAATATAAAAAAACATATAAGAAAAAGGAAGCAACAAATAAGTAAAAAAAAAAGGGTCTGTAAAACCAGGCAAAAATAAAATATATGACATAAGCAGTCAACGTTTATTAATCTGCAATTGCCTATTTTCGATAAATGTGCTACTATATTTGAAGAGTTCAGATGCAAAACCCTCTAAATCCATCAGGCCTCTTTTCTTGTAAATAAGCATTTTCTATCAGGCTCCTCTGATTAGGCTCAGAAGTTTCATTTTATATATAATGAAAAGGTTATTATCTAATAAAATACCTTATTTTCATAAATGTCACTTTAGACAATTCTTTGGTTTTTAACAAATTAGATTTTCTTTTGTGTCAAAATCAGCTGAATCCACTTGTGCTTTTTTTTGCAAAAACCTCTAAATCCACCTATTGGGACAAGACAGTGTAATTAGCTGAAAAATCACTAAAGATGCAATTAGAAATTATTTTACCAAACATAAAACACATTACACAAACCACCTAAAATTAAAAACACATCTGTCAAGTAGGTGGCGGTTCATTCCGCTGTGATAAACCAGGGAAAAAGCTGAAGGAAAATGAATGAATGCAATCTGTAAATTAAGTGCATTAATCAATATCATTAAAACCGACATTAATTAAATCTTAAAAATCTGACGTCATTTCTGATATTTGGGATTTAGATTTAATGTAAGTAGAGTAATGTAAACACTGTAAACATTGTAAACTAAGCTTGGTAGATTCAAATAATGTAGTGCAAAACATTGTGAAACATCAATATCTGTGCATTGTCCTTTAATATAAAAAGCTTATCAAGCATATAGGTAATATGAAGTAATATAAGTAATGTATAGTTTTATACATTATATTTATCTTTTTAAAAATAGCTTACATTAGCAAATAAAACACAAGGTAGGCCCCCTGGGCATAAAGGGAATGCCTCTCAGACAATTTTAGAAGCTGTTATTCATTCATTCTCATCATACTCAAGATCCTGGTCTCTTTTTCGTCTTGTTTATCCTCATAGCACTCATGTGGGATAAAGGATTGGCATCTTAACTCTGTCTTTCGTGAAATGGTGTTGCCGTTTAATGTACAGTATAGTAAATCGGACTCATTCAAAGAAGTGTCACTGCGCAATCAAACCGACTGTACAGTGTGTTTTCTTTTTCTTATAAAAAGAAATCTTTTTCCTTACCTCAAAAAAAAATCATGTTTAAGTTTGTTTTTCCAAGGTAACCTGCGAGACCGACCAGTCACCACAAAAACGCCAATCTGTGCACAGACTGATGCATTTTGGAGGTAAGGGATGTTTCCATTTGCCATTCACTGACAGTCAAACAGGCTCATCCAGTTCATCAAACTCCGTCTTTAAAAATCGAAATCGGAAGCAGAATAAATCAGTCTCCTCATAAAAGCCGGCTCATCAGCGCGCCGTTACATTGAAAACATATGATTCGATTCGTGCCTTCTGATTGGTTCTCGGGATATAGCGGCTTTTGCTGTCAAAGGCAAGTGGCTAAAGCATTCCCTCAATGTCATTAGCTCATTTTTGGCGGAAGTAGCCTTTAGCAGCTTTTGCATCTGA
This sequence comes from Danio kyathit, assembly GCA_903798195.1. Classification (NCBI taxonomy): domain Eukaryota; kingdom Metazoa; phylum Chordata; class Actinopteri; order Cypriniformes; family Danionidae; genus Danio; species Danio kyathit. The sequence continues at coordinate 1,194,565 of LR812535.1, forward strand.
ACTCTTCATTTTGTCTTTAACATCATCAATAGCACTTAAAAGCGATGCTAAAAATGATTGTGTGCTTGTCTCTTTTTGAAATTTTCCCCTCAGTTTTTCTATACCTGAAGAATAGCACTAGATTTGTTTCATTTCCGCGGTCCAATTTACAAAATGCATCAGGTATATATAATGAGGCAGGCAATGAAGCATAGGCCGAAGCTGTGTCTGTGCACAGATTCGCGTTTTTGTGGTGACTGGTCGGTCTCGCAGGTTACCTTGGAAAAACAAACTTAAACATGATTTTTTTCAGTGAAAACTTATACATATTTATGCACTAAAGCACTGTCAATGAAGATCATTAGTAAAATGCTAATAAAAATGATTTCAGCTAGAAAACGGCTCAGACAATTAGTGGGTTATGGGGGCCTCCTAGTGGTGGCAGGGCCCTAAGCAGCCGCTCAGTTAGCTTATAGGGAGGGCCAGCTCTGCTGTGGGGTGTCTTTCAGCTGCAGGTTGCAATCGAAGGGAAATATGAATGCGGCAAAGAACAAAGATATCCTGGATGAAAACCTGCTCCAGAGTGCTCAAGACTGGACTGAAAGTCTACCCTCGAACAAGATAATGACCCTAAGCACAAAGCTAAAATAATGAAGGAGTGGCTTCACAACAACTCCGTGACTGTTCTTGAATGGCAAAGCCAGAGCCTTGACTTAAACCCAATCGAGCATCTCTGTAGAGACCTAAAAATGGCTGTCCACCAACGTTTACCATCCATCCTGACAGAACTGGAGAGGATCTGCAAGGAGTAATGGCAGAGGATCCCCAAATCCAGGAGTGAAAACTTGTTGCCTCTTTCCCAAAAAGACTCATGGCTGTATTAGATCAGAAGGGCGCTTCTGCTAAATACTGAGCAAAGGGTCTGAATACTTAAGACCATGTGATATTTCAGTTTTTCTTTTAATAAATCTGCAAAACTCTCAACAATTCTGGGTTTTCCTGTCAATATGGGATGCTGTGTGTACATTAATGAGGAAAACAATCAACTTAAGTGATTTCAGCAAATGGCTGCAATATAACAAAGAGTGAACAATTTTAAGAGGGTCTGAATACTTTCTGTATAACCCCCCTGTATAAACATAGTTAACCGGCATTTTATAGCATATGCTGTAGGTGAAGTCCATGTGTATATGTTAATAAAGTGTATTAAGTGTGTGTAAAATGGCAATGCATTTCTGTATTTAAATGTGCATTCTCCATGACTTGGTTTGGTGCAAAGTAAAAATTATATTTGATATTTAGGGGCATCAAGGTGGTGCAGTGGGTAGCACGATTTCCTCACAGCAAGAAGGTCGCTGATTCAAGCCCTGGCTGGGTCAGTTGGTGTTTCTGTGTGGAGTTTGCATGTTCTCCCCGTGTTGGCGTGGGTTTCCCCCACAGTCCAAACCAGGGGCATCGCTAGACCCAATTTACTGGAGCACGTGCCCCAGTAAAAATCACCAGTGCCCCAGTAAATGCTTTGAGATATGATTTACTTCATATGCAAAGTGTATTTATTAAGAGAGGTAATCCCGGAATAAAGACGTTATTCTCTATGTGCAGCCGAACCAACGCTGGTAAAAGCACTGTAGTTTAATCAAAAAGCAAACTGATGCATCTCTGCATGTGCGCAGACAACCACACCCGCGTGCCTCACGCACCGCTCCTGCTGGACCCTGCTTGACGCGCTGCTCTTCTCCCGGTGTGAGCCCCGGTTGTTAACATGCACGCCGAAAAAAGTACTTGATGCTCACGCGCCACTTATGCATGGTGAAACGCCGTAAGAGCCTTTTATACGGAGGTGACGGCACGCAGTGAGTTTTGTAAGTCGACAAAACTAATGTTTAAATAATATGATTACTAAGCATGCCTCCTGATTGATTTTTTTATGAAGTAAAAAGGAGGGATGACGAGTCAGGGAGGTAAAGACTTACCTAATTCTCGCCCATGTCTAAGACAACAGATAATTCTGTAAAACCGGTTTTTTTTGTATTCTATAGAATTGTCTGTAGAATTTCATTCAGATGAAATTATTATTCATGCAAAAGATTTCTTAAATTATCTTAGCATCACTCCAGTTGTGTCTTTACGTTGTTTTCCAGTTACATTTAGGATTAATTTCTGTAATTTAGAATAATAATTGTACAATAACAATAATACTTTTATTTATTAATCATTTGTCGTGTATTATATATATATATATATATATATATATATATATATATATATATATATATATATATATATATATAATTTTTTTTTTAGGGGTGGGGGGTGCCCCAGTAGAGCTTTATGTCTAGCAACGCCCCTGGTCCAAACACATGCACTATAGGGGAATTGATGAACTAAATTGGCCGTAGTGTATGTGTGTGAATGCAAGAGTTTATGGGTGTTTCCCAGTGTTGGGTTGCAGCTGGAAGGGCATCCGCTGAGTAAAACATATGGTGGATAAGTTGGCGGTTCATTCTGCAGTGGCAACCCTTGATTAATAAAAGGACTAAACCGAAAAGAAAATGAATGAATGAATGAGAAACAGTTTTAAAGTCGCCATGAAGCTGAAACTAACATTATTCTTTTGTCAAAAAAATGCTCATGACTTTGAATTTTGACTTCATGGCGACTTTAATATGTAAATGACATGCTAATTTTAATGCTTTATAATTTGCAAAATTAAATTGCAATGCAATACTCAAATTAAACTACATTAGCTTTTTACATATTGCATTGTCATTTTGCATAAAACATTTTGTTACAATTAATTTTGCTACTCATATGCTTGGTTGCGTCTCCTTCAACAGCCTTAAATGCATCTTAGATCAGAAAATGTAATTGTTTTAGAATATGAGTTTAATATTAAAATAATTTTGCAATTATTTTGATATGATTTGTTTCATTCAATTTAGCACTTAAAATGTGTAAGCAGACATGATTCACAAATATAATGACTCATTCAAATGATTCGGAGTCTGCTCTTTCTTTTAAAACACAATATATTTATTTATGCTGTATATATTTATATTTATCCATATATCTATATTTATGATGCACTTAATTGATGAGCAACTTTTCAGACTGCTTACATTGAAAGACAGCTACGTTACAATCTGCAAATAAGATATTTATATTTATAAGATAAAAAAAATGATATATGAGCGGCTCTAAAATAAGTTTAGGCAAAACTACTTTTTCCTGGAAACACTGAATATAACTCTGTATATAAAAGTCTGTATAATGGTGTGCGATATTTAACACCTGCAATAATAATTAGTTTATCAGTTTATGTGCTGACGTTAAGAAGTTTATCACTTATCCTGCTAAAAAACAAACAAAGCATTAAGCATTTGTTTAGTGTATAAAGCACCAAAGGTCCCATGGTATTATCAGTGATCTTCTGGATATTATGTCAATGCTATGATTTTTCTATGTAAACTAATGTCTAAGAAAGCATTGGTCTGTTGGTTTTATCCAGACTTCAGCAGATAAACAGTGTAATCAAGTGGAGGGAATGCAAACATCTTCTGTGCTTCTCAGTGTTGTAGATTATCTTATAATTGTTTCAGGTCAAGCTGATATTTAATCTGTATAAAAAGACTAACAGAAGGACATGGAGAACGTTTGTCTTGGCATCCTGAGAGGAAGGCTTTAAGACTGCTGATAGTCGAGACTAAACGTCTAGTAATACTGAACCAGTAATTGGGAAACCAGTCTGAAACCAGTCATTATTCAGCTTGTCATGTAAGGGAAAATGTACATATAGCCGGTTGTTGATTTAACCCCTTAAAGGTCCTGTGAAGTGCTTCGAAATGTGCATTTTTTAATCCGATGTTTGATGTACTCAAACCTTTTCAACTGAAAAATCAGGAGAGGGTGGGGCATAGAGTAGCTCCACCCCTTATAAAAAACAGCCAATAGTGCTTTGGTTTTATCATAGCTCTGCTAGTGAGAAAGATTGAGAAAAGCAAATGATAAGTGTCCTGAAGGGGGCGGGGCATGTCAGACACTAGAGAGCATTTGATTGGTCAAGATTTGATGAGAAGCTGAAGTAGGAGGGGACATCACTAATCCATTTAGGCGGAAACAAACTGCAAACTTTGGATATTTAAATAAGGTTTACATCTTATAAACACAAATGTTGTCTGTTTTGAAGCACACTAGCTTATAGATGTCCTTAAAGCTAACATAATGATACTAACGTCTAAAAAAATCTATTTTAATATCACTGGACCTTTAACTGCCTGTATTATGATGTAGAGGTGTCCAATTATGTTACAGTTAATCAATATATCACCTGCAATGCACACACTAAAAATTGCAACAACCCAACATTGGGTCAAATATGGACAAACTAAACCATTAGAGCAGGAGTGCACAAACTTGGTTCTGGAGGGCCGGTGTCCTGCAAAGTTTAGTTCCAACCCCAATCAGACACACCTGGGTTAGCTAATTAAGCTCTTACTAGGCTTTCTAGTAACATCCGTGCAGGTGTTTTGAGGTAAGTTGGAGCTAAAATCTGCAGGACATCGGCCCTCCAGGACCGAGTTTGGACACCCCTGCATAAAATATATACATATCTTTAATTAAATTTAAATCTAATATTTTAATCCAACTGCTGGGTTAAAACTGTGGGTTAAAACAACCCAGCACTTTTTAGAGTGCATGGGGATGACTTTAAATATTTTATGCACAAATGTGTAAAAAGTTAGGACATAATAAAAAACTATCCACTTTGAATAATGCTGGGCTGTTTAACCCAACATTGAGTCAAATATGAAGAAACCCAACCATTGGGTTAAAAAGCTATTTAAATTGAATTGAAAATAAATGTAAACAATGTTTGTTTTTATCCGAATTTGACCCAACAAGGGCAGGGTTTAACGCTAAGAACTTTTTTTACTTGCCCGATCAAGCCAGTGGTTCAGATTTTTACTTGACCTGCCAAACTTTTCACTGGCCCCACCAAAAAAGAGAAGTTAATAGCTATTTCTTAGCCACATACAGTATTTTAAATAATGTTTCAAAAGCCAAACATAATTGTAATATCTACCCTTTAATTAAAAAAACTTAAAATTTGATGCAAGTAAATTTGATATATATATATACAGGCACGTGCAGAGGTGGGGGCTTTGGGTGCTTGAGCCCCTGCCCTTTTTTTCTCCTGGAGAGAAAGTGCCCTTTATTCCTGGGGATAATAATTATTTTTTAATACTACTAATAATATAATATATGTTAATGCATGTTCTATTTAAGGACCGCTTTCCCTGTCAAACAATAAAAAAAAACGAAACTTTAAAGTATCTTGGTTTTAGTCTATCGCTCCAAGCGAGCCTCGAACCGACGATTTGGAAAGAAAAGCCACATGCGAGGCGAATGCTCTAACGAAGACTCTATTTACATTATTACTCTCGCCTCAAAAGTAAGGTGTCAACAGTGGAGTAACGTCTATCAGCGCCTATGCCAACTCCTGCATCCACATTGCACACGGACTGCATCTGGCTAATGTAATGGAGAAACGACAGCTGGATAGTGAAAATTTTGTCCTCTTGTTTTTGCAGTCACACAGAATATATAATGTCAATTGAAGCTATAAAACATGTACATATAGGCTAGCTATGGAAGTCAGTGGCTATCAGTGTGTCCCAAATTCTTCAACATATTTTTATTTTGTTCAACAGAAAAAAAACTCAAAAAAAAATAATAGATTGAAAAGGGATAGTTCACCCAAACATTTAAATTTCTCACCCTCAAGTGGTTCCATTTCTTTGTTTCTTTATTTTGTTGAACACTAATGAATAAAAGATTTAAAAAAAGATATTTTAAAGAAAGCTATAAACTTGAAATCATCGACTTCCAGACTAGGAAAAACAAATACCATGAAAGTCAATGGTTACAGGTTTCCTGCTTTCTTCAAAATAGCCTATTACTTTGTGTGTTCAACAGAAGAAGAAAAAAGTCAAATGGGTTTGGAACAAGTAAAAGGTGAGTAAATGGTGACAGAATTTTCAGTTTTGAATTAACTATGCTTTTAAGGGTGAGTATATGGTGAATTTAGGGTGAAATCTCCTTAATAATCTCATTATAAAATATTTTATTTATTAAAGTACAATTTTTATTATTATTTAATAAAAAGTGCCTTTTTTCCATTTGAGCCCCTGCCCCTTAAAAGGTCTCTGCACGTCCCTGTATATATATATACGGTACCAGTCAAAAGTTTGGGGTCAGTTTTATTAACTTTTTTCATGTTATTTAAAGGAAAATTATTCAGATCATCAAGGCGACATTTATTAAATGTAAAAAAAAAAAAAAAAAAAAACATTAAACTGTTAAATATTTATTAAAATTTTAAATAACTGCTTTCTTAATGCATGTAGTTTCAAATAAAATTATTATTCCAGACATTATTGCTTTTATTACTATTATCATTAATAATAATAATAATAATAATAATAATAATAATAATAATAATAATAATAATCATCATCATAATAACAACAATAATAATTAATATTAGAGTAATTTCTAAAGGATCATGTGACTCAAGACTGGAGTAATGAAGCTGAAAATTCATCTTTAAAATCACTGGAATAAATGATTAAATTAAATGATAAACTACTTTGGAACTGTTATTTTATAGTGCAATAACATTTCACTATTTTACAATGTGTGCTGTATTTATGATGAAATAAATGTAGCCTTGGTGAGCAGGAGAAGCTTATTTTAACACATTTAACAATCATACTGACCCCAAACTTTTGACCAGTTGAGTATAGAATATTTTTTAAGCGAAAATGTACTTTAATTTTGACACCCACAGACATCATCACCAAATATAAAGGTCAGACTCTCTCACACAGAGCCTCATTTCAGTTGTCAAGTTTTGTAAAAATCTATCTATTGAATTAATCAATCTATTAAATAAACGTCGGCTAGAATTATGCATTATAGGCTTAAATTATAGAGAGTAATAACAGATGAACGAGACTGCATCAGATCATGAAGTAGATCAATGTTGATTTTTCTTTCGAGGTGTCAGTGCAGAAATGAACAAAACAACAGGCCTAATACAACATATTACAAGATTAAAATATGGAAAAATAATCTTCTTAACGGATATACAGTTATATTCCAGCATGCTTTCACTTTCGTAGTAGACATGAAACGCCAGCCTGATCTCACGAGGAAATGTAAATATTTTACGTTTTGTCAGTTTAGTGGCTAATTCATACGTATTCGTATGAGTTCAGTCATATGAAAATGTTCGATTTTAAAAAGAAGGAGTGGCACCTAACCCCACCCCTAACCCCAACCGTCATTGGGTGATGAGCAAATCGTACTAAATTCTACGAATTAGATCGTACGAATTTATACGAATTAGCCAATAAATCAAAAAGTTACGAATTGCCGTCAGATTGTGTTGGAAATGCACATTTGCCGGTAGGAATGACATCTCGCCCTACTCATCATTCTCTCTTCATATAGCCATATGGCTAATACACAATCATAATACACTGTGATATAGCCTGGGTCGTTAGTTCGTTGGATTGTTTTGTTTTCTCACTACAATCGATCCGCTCAATCGAGCAGAGACCACCTCATTCAGGCGATCTCCAACCGATTGATTTGGCGCAGATCCGAGCGCGATTGCTGGATTCACATATGCCAAACAAACCATGCTAACAGGGGGAAAGAGACAGATTCCGAAACAAACGTCTATGTGTGAAAGCACCCTAAGATTGTATTTGAACGCAATTGACAGACAGTCGCAGCCAAACTTTAGTGACAAAGCAGCACTGGCCGATCGGGCCAGTAACCATTCTGTACACTGGCCCGAGCGACTCGCGCGCTGGCCCCGGGCCATCGGGCAGTCCTTATTGTCGAGCCCTGAATGGGTTAAAACAACCCAACATTTTTTAGAGCGTGTGGTCTTTGCCAGCTCTTGGATGCACATTGTCACATGACATCAAACATGATGGTAAATTTGGCCAATTTATTCAACCGAATAGAATAAAAAAAAATAAATCACAATACTATTTTGTATTGATATTTCCCCCACCCTGCTAATTTGCATATTTGCATGTTTTGTTTATACATTTACATTTATTATTATTGTACATATATTATTATTATTATTATTATTATTATTATTAATATTATTATTATTATTATTATTATTATTCATTCATTCATTTTCTATTCAGCTTAGTCCCTTTATTAATCTGGGGTCGCCACAGCGGAATGAACCGCCAACTTATCCAGCATATGTTTTACGCAACGGATGCCCTTCCAGATGCAACCCTTCACTGGGAAACATTCATACACACTCATTCACACACACACACTACGGCCAATTTAGCCTACCCAATTCACCTGTACCACATGTCTTTGGACTGTGGGGGAAACGCTCTGGTTACTAAAGTAACCCTCGTTCCCCGAGGGGGGGAACGGAAATGCTATGTGGAAACTTCCACTATGGGGATTTCATTCAGAAAGCCAATCATCTGAAAGAGTATGTAAACGGGCCAATGAAATGCCAATGAGTTGGCAGCTTCAGCTTGCGCACCTGATGCTCGTTGCAATTAACTTGCTATAAGAGTACATGTGCGAGCAAAGCCAAAGCATCATTTTTTTAGCGGAAGAGACTTTCACCTCAACAGCTAAGGGGCAATCATTATGGCGAAGGAACATAGCATTTCCGTTCCCCCCCTCGGGGAACGAGGGTTACTTTAGTAACCAGAGCGTTCCCCTTCGGAAGGGGAACTTCAATGCTATGTGGAAACTTCCACTATGGGGAAATGTTTGGAAAACGCCTTAATGATTGAACCTTACCTTCGCCCCCGATGAGAGGTTTGCCAGGCAAAAGAGCGTGAGCGCACCTGCGTCACCAGAGGCGCGGTCTTCCAACGTGTTCCCTGGCCCTTACTTATCCCACTTCAACAGAAGATTTACGGATTTAGATATATTTTTCGGGAGCCGCAAATGCGTCTAGAATAATTTCTAGGAATTTAATACGACAGTACGTTGGGAATGCGTGCAGTCCCGATAGGGAGGACGCTGCGGAGGCCACCTGCTACCCAAGTGGGGAGACTGGGGCAAATAGCATATGAACTAACCCTGAGAAGGGGGAGTAAGCATATGAAAATTAGATGGTTAGCGGTGAGGGAAGACACGGGTCCGCCTGTGAGGGGGGACTGCACCGTGGCAGTATAAGCATATGGGATCGCCCAGTGGGGATCGCACATAGCAGGCACCTATACCCAGAACGCGGGCTGACCATCGGGCAGACCAGCAACGTAACGGGCCAGTGCCTGACTCCTCCGCTGAGTCAGGTGCTGGGGGCCTCGGAGGAATATCTGCAGGGTTCGCCAGCGGGGAACTTTTCTGACAGAGCGAAAAAGCGCACGTATCTCTGGGTTAGAGAGAATGGCGCAGCAAGCGTTTTACAACACCTAACCGAATTTCTCATTCACCGCGTGAGAAAATCGGCTCCCCTCAAGATTAATAAATCTTCTAATAGGTGTCGCCCAGCCCGCAGCTCTACAGTGTCTGTTAGAGAGGCGCCGCGTGCTAACGCCCAAAAGGATGCGCGCTTCGAGGAGCGCTCTCACTCTTGGGGGACGCGGCTCGCCCTGGCTCAGATGAGCGAGGGAGATGGCATTCAGAGTTCAGTGGGTATGTTCCAACCTCTGTTTGGATACGGCACTTCCCGTCTGCCGATCACCATAACAGATAAAGAGCTGAGTACGGTCCGTGTAATAGCAAAGTGCGAAGGACCAAATAAAGGGGCTGGGTCTGCCTCCTCCGTGGGCAGCGCTTGCAGGTTCACTACGTGGCTGAAAGAACGCTGTAGGAACCTAGGGCACCTAGGTGGGTCGGGGTCTCAGGTAAACGTGAGAGTGGGCCGACCCAAAACGTTGGCACATTTCGCTGACCGAAAATGCCTCCAGATACCCACCCATTTGGCCGATGCAAACGCGACCAGCAGAGCTGTCTACCTGGACAGAAATCTTAAAGATACTGAGTCGAGTGATCGAGCAGACCTCTCCTAAGAGAGATCTTCAAGTGGGTATGAGAGGGAAACAGGAAAATTAATATTCATGTCTCGCGCCTCTGGGAACTGGATGATGAGACGATACTTCCCAGCGCGCCGCCATCGCCGCATCCTTAGAGCGGGGATGATCGTAACGCCAACCCCTCAGAGCGGAGGGGACAGCCTTAGCTCCAGTCAACTGAAGGAGGATAGCATCACTCTGATCTGGCATGTTCAGGGTTCCTTCTCGGGGAAAAAGGTAACCACACAGCGAATAGACTCCACTTCAGGCGTGGGCATGCCTCGTAGAGGGTGCTCAGCCTGAGTGACAGTGTTAACCACCTAATCGGTAAGTCACCTAAGTCCTCCGCGCTCCATCTATGAACCGTACGTGAAGCATAGATCTGGGCGCGGGTGCCAAACGGCGCCTGTCCCCTGTTCCCAGGGGATGTGCCAGGGAGGGGCCATCACGAGGAGAGAGTTGAAAGCAGGTCCGATTGGGCCAGAGAGGCGCAATACGAGAGCTGTTCCTCGACCTCCCTGACTTTACACAGTATCTGTGCGAGTAGGCTCACTGGAGAAATGCGTATTACGCACGCCCCGAGGCCAGCTGTGTAGCCAGTGGACTTTGCAGGGTTCGCCAAGTGGGGAACTCAAGCGAGAGCGCACGAATCTCTGAGTTAGAGAGAGAAAGGCGCAGCACCGAACAGCTGGACAGTCGGGGGTGGAGTCTCCATTTTCCCAGGCGAAACTGCCGTGAGAGCGAATGGGCTGCACGGTTGAGCTCGGTGGGGGAAAAAATGGAATGCAGCGATTGCGCCACGTATGACTCCGGGGGAGCAGACGGCGAGCGAGCTGAGACATGCTGCGAGAGCGGATACCCCCACATGGTTGATATACGCCCCCGCTGCCGTACTGTTCGTCCTGACCAGTACGTGTTGTCGCTCCAGCACCGGTAAAAAAACGGCGGAGAGCGAGAAACACTGCCAACAGCTCTAGGCGATTGATATGCCAATGCAACTGGGTTTTTTTCAGCTGCATGCCCGCAACACACGGCGCCCCAGCCAGTGCTGGAAGCATCTGTCAAAACGACAATATGTCTGAACGCCTGTCCTAGAGGCACTCAGGCCTGTAGGAACGAGGGGTCGTTCCAGGGGCTGAGGGCGCGGCGACACAGCGCAGTGACAGTCACTCGGTGTGTGTCCGCGTGCCATGCGCGTCTGGGGACTCGATCGTGAAGCCAGTGCCGAAGTGGTCTCATATGGAGTTATCCGAGCGCGAACAGCGGCTGCGGATGTCATATGCTCCAGGAGCCTCTGAAAGATTTCAGTGGAACCACTATTTTGCTGTCGAACTCTCACAGACAGTTCAGCATTAGCCGAGCGCGCTCTCCGGAGAGGCGCGCTGTCATGGTGACCGAGTCCAGCTCCAACCCGAGAAAAGAGATCCTCTGCACGGGGGCGAGTTTGCTCTTTTCTCGGTTGACCTGAAACCCCAATAGGTGGAGGTGCTGGAGCACCTTGTCTCTGTACATAGTCAATTACTCCCGCGAGAGGGCTAAAACAGCCAGTCGCTGAGATAATTGAGTATGCGGATGCCCGCGAGCCGAAGGGGCGCTAGGGCACCCTCCGCGAGCTTGGAGAAGACCCGCGGATACAGAGAGAGCCCGAAGGGGAGGACTTGTACTGTCAGGCTCGCTCGACGCAGACCGCAGAAAAGTGACGGTGGCGTGGAGTATGGAGACATGAAGTACGCGTCCTTCAGGTCTATGCTGCAGACCAATCCCGAGGACGAACGCACAGGAGGATGCGCTTCTGCATAAGCATTTTGAACGGCAGCTTGTGCAGACAGCGGTTCAAAACGCGCAGATCTAGGACTGGCCGTAACCCACCGCTCTTTTGGGTACGATGAAGTACAGGCGTAAACCCGCTCTCCATCTCGGCTGGAGGGATCGGTTAGATTGCATCCTTCGCCAGGAGGACAGCAACCTTCTCTCACAAGACAGGGGCGGGCACAGGGCTGACCCTGGTGACGTACACCCCGTGAACTTGGGAGGCCGTTTCGCGAATCGAATCGCGTAGCCGAGTCTGATCGTGCGTATGAGCCACCGCAAAGGGCTGGGCTGCGCTAACCAGGCAGGCAGAGCCCTCGCTAATGACTGCATCGCTACAATCGCTGACGTACCAGCAGTGGGGCAGCGCGGAGTGGGAGTGCTGATCCGGGGAGCGCTGGGGTCCCGCGGAAGAGCTGGAGGTGAGAGATTTACTCACCTTGCACTCAGACTCCAGAGGAGAGGGCTGGAGGTGTGAGAGAAAGGAGACCGTCCTCCCAGACCCCGTGAGCCACTGGCGAAGTGCGCCGATCCTGCGAGCTGGAAGGCTTTTCATCGCGTCCCAGACTGGCAGTATTCGGGCTGTCACATCCAGGGAAGGGAAAGATGCTCTCTCTCTGAGGAGCCCGGCCCCCCACCGGGGAGAGAGCAAGTTCCCTCTTCTCCAGATGGCCGTCTCAAGAGCGCTTCGCGGTCCGTCATCCGGACTTAACGGCGCCCTGGGACGGGGAGCGCTGGTTGCTTGCGAGGTGCTCGGCGCTGCCGCTGGCCGGAGGCGCAGGCGGGGGCGGAGCAGCACTCGAAGACGGGCGCTCTCGGCGACAAGCAGTGGATGTGGATGGTTCGGCGGGAGGGGAGCGGTCTTACATCCCCGCCGAAGGATGCCCATCGTATCCGACTGCACCGCCGTGAATTCCTGGGTGAATTCACCAACGGTGTCGCCGAACGGGCCAGACTGGTATATGGGGGAGTCAAAAAAATGTGAACTTTGTCGACTCCGTGCATATTTTTGCCAGGTTTAGCCCGAGGGGGCGCTCCTGGACCACTAACGTGGCCATCGTCTTTCCCGGGGCACACGCAGCGGACTTGAGGTCCGTGGAGCTCAGTCGGGTGCGGTGCGGGGCTTGTAACAAGCCTGGGTCAGAACCACCCTCGTGCAGCTTGGACCCTGGCGTGCAGGGTGGAAGCAGTAATACATACCGCTCTGGAGGACCGGACCCAAAGGACGCCAGGCAAGGGAGAAACCCAGCTCGACCATCTGCCGCTGCGTGTCACACACTCTGGACCGGGAGATCGCTCTCGTTCACTCTCTGTCTGAAACTCAGCTGCAGGAACCCTCATCGACTCTCTCAGAAGGCTGTTAAAGTCTCTGAAGTGAAAATGATGCTTTGGCTTTGCTCGCACATGTACTCTTATAGCAAGTTAATTGCAACGAGCATCAGGTGCGCAAGCTGAAGCTGCCAACTCATTGGCATTTCATTGGCCCGTTTACATACTCTTTCAGATGATTGGCTTTCTGAATGAAATCCCCATAGTGGAAGTTTCCACATAGCATTGAAGTTCCCCTTCCGAAGGGGAACCGGAGCACCCGGAGGAAACCCACCCCAAAACGGGGAGAACATGCAAACTCCACACAGAAATGCCAACTGACCCAGCCGGGACTCAAACTAGTGACCTTCTTGCTGTGAGGCGAACATGCTACCTACTGCGCCACCATGACGCCATTATTATTATTATTATTTATTATTATTATTGTACTTTTATATTTATTATTACCGTCTGTAAAACAAAAAAAGCCAGAAAAGTATCATTATTATTGTCCAAAAAGCCAATAAATGCAGTTTTTTTAGACACAATGCAATTGCAATTCCAGTTTTTTACTTTTATCTTGTCATAACATGGTATTCTTTAACAAATCTTTGAGTGTAGTTCCTCAAATAATGTTTTTGATGATCAGAACCATTTTGTTAAGAATTAAGAAAGTTTTATAAATCTAGAAAGGCTTTATGTGCAAATGTGGAATGTGAAAATATCCCATTTACAGAAATGCAGATGAGAACATTGCAAATTGATGAATCCCCCACAAAAAAAGACTGATATTGAATATTCAGACTCTTCTCACATCTGCAGTCTGCCCTCAGCCATGTCTGAATATAAATAGCCTCATTAATTTATTTGCTAATGGCAGGGAAGGAGTAATTAATGATGGCAATCATGAATAATGTATCACTATGCTGATGAGATGCTAATTAATCAGCGGCTAGAAAATGACAGTCATTATTTGAACTCATATTTCTGTAATGCTCCTATCACATCCACATTTATTTCCACTAAACACACTGGAGAAATGAACAGAAGTGAACCAGATTTGAGTTGAATAATGAGGCTATTGTCTTTTGTAGAGATGCTTAAAATGTGGAAATTAAACGTGCAACAGTTGTTGAACTGAACAAAGTCAACACTGAACTAAAAGTAATACTATGACATTATTATTACATTTGAATCACTTACTAAATATGGCAAAAGAATGCCTTCTGTTTTTTTAATTTTCAAAAGCACGCATCCACCATGTTTGTAGTTTGTCAACATCTTGTTTATCTGCATTTGTAGTTCTATCTGAATTAAAGGGCACCTATGGTGAAAAATCTACTTTTCAAGCTGTTTGGACAGGCATGTGTGTAGGTATAGTGTATAGACCATCATATTGGGGTGATGTAAACAAACCCAGACCTTTTGTTTTTCAATTTAACAACATAAAAACGGTGGACCAATTGGAGCGATTTTGAGACCGACAGCAACTTGACGTAGGAGTGCGGTCCCCCCGCCCACCAATATTGATTGACAGTTGCGCATTACCATATCTTCAGTATGTTGTTTCACATCTGCCATTTTCAGGGTGTGAGTCAAAGCGATGTCACCAAAGGAACACCCTTGCTCTATTTTTGGATGTAAGGCTCATTGGGCTCAACACAAGAGCCTTCATTGTCTTCCTGCAAATGAGCAACAGAGATTTTACATTTAGCGGCCATTTACGCTGAACACGCTGTGAATGCAATGTATAGGGATTCAGGCCATTAAAAACAGCTGAGTCTTTCAGCACTCTCTCCAAAAACACTCTATTGATCTCGGCTGGCGGATCAACATTCACCACATGATCGCTCTCATCGGCACCACTGTTTGTAACTTTAGGTGGGTTTGCAAACCTGTGTACTTTTCATTGTGTCCTCCTTAAACTTCAGCGGTTTGCATTTCCCATGGTCACAGAAGCTCCCTGTCATCTCAACTAGGTGCGGCTGGAAAGTGTGAGCGCGTTGCCTCACGTGCGCGTCCCTCCATTGGAAATAACAAACTTGCCTTAGTTATAGCCTCAGTCAAAGTTAATTCAGTGTGCGTGGTTATTAGTCTTGGTGTACAAGCTCGGAACTTTAAACTAGCTCACAGTTGGCATAACTTAGTTGCTACAGTTTTGTTCATTGCAGAAACACAGTGTTGAGAAGCCTTTATGATTAATTAACCATGACGCGGTTAATAGTGAAACTGGTTAATCATTACATTCCTATATGGATGACGCATGCATCTTTACATAGCGGCTGTAAAACTATACAAAGACACAAATGATTTTGTAACACACATTCTGGCACAGTAGGAATATTGATTCCTCAACAGTCGTCTCTGCTTGGTCTGTGTCCGAGTCGTACATGTACAGCTGAATGCTGGTCCTCTCACTCATGTTGCTTTTCTCTGTCTGCCTGTCTGTTGCCATACACAAAGCGGGGGAGCTCTTGGCTCCGCCCCCTTGTTAAGTTGGGCGGGAAGTCGAAACTAATTTTCATGTGAAGCAACACACCCCTAAAACAGCGAGCTGTGTACACGCCCCCAAAATGACACTTTGTGAAGTTTCACAAACTAATTTTAAGAGAAGCACTGAAATAATTGACTCTCAACTACAATCATTAGTTAGCCAATCAGATTCATCCAAACTCATTATAAGTAGCCTAGCAAAAAATGACTCCCTTACCTTCATTTTCCGAAGAAACCACGGGGGAGCTCTCGAGAACTTCCTGATCTCATACTCCTCTTACATGCTCAATCGACCAGGCAGGAGCCCTGGGCTCAATTAACTCCAAGCTCAGGGTTCTCTTCCGGGACAGCATGCCAAACCTGCTATCATTGTCAAATAATATCTAAGGCCCCGTTTACACTAATGCATTTACGTTTTGAAATGGCGTTTTAGATAAAAAATGATCCGCGTCCACACTAGCGTTTCATCTAGCGTTTCTAAAATTATCTTTGTCCACACTACTCCACCAAAAATGTAAATCACGTGACCATTCGCGCACTCTGGGCATATAAACAGGAAGCATGTGTCTCGCTCGGCATTCGGTTATTGTTAGTCAACAAATGCTGGTTGAACGATGAACGCGAGCGATTAGCGAGTGCTCGAACAATAGCTCGCCTCTTGCGAATATATGCAGCTGCTGTAGTAAAAAAGGCAGAGTTTAACTGCACAATGGCGCCTAAAACAGACAATAGTGCAAACAACGCTCCCATTTCTGTGTCCATGTTGTTGTTTACAGTGAAGGCTGGTCTGCCGTCTTCCGGTAGCGTTATAGTCATGTGATAGGGGCTTGACGAATAAGGGAAAGATACGCAATGACCCAAAAGCCCCAATCAGGTAGCGAATGTCAGCAGCCACGCCTCCGTTTTCAGATGTCTCCATTTTCCCCCATCCACACTGAGACGGAGCAGCAGCGTTTTAGAATGAAAACAGCCTCTCCAGCGCTTTCAAAACGCTCCGTTTTGGGGCTCGAAAACTCCGCCGTAGTGTGGACGGATGGCGTAACCGTAGCAAAACTTATGCGTTTTAAAACGAAAACACATTAGTGTAAACGGGGCCTGTGTGTGAACTCTTGAATTAACACATTATAATAAAAAAATCAGAATTGTGTTTTGAACTGAACCTAAACTGGCACACTCAAAAGAACCATAATATTAATATTAAATCTTAAAAAAAGGGGTAAAATAGGTGCCCTTTAATACCAACAGGCGTTGCTATAATTGAATTTCTACCGGAAATACTTTGGAATACTCATTTCAACATACCAAGATTTAGGACACAGCAATTCTATTTTCAAGAGTTCACCCTTGCTGATGATTGATTATAAAACGTGTTTGGCATGCTGTCCCTGGAGAGAGCCCTGAGCTCATGAGATCCTCGAGCCCGGGGGTTGCAGGGCGAGAGGGGAGTCAGAGTTCAGGTAGGTCTCGAGAATTCCCCCTGCTTGATAATGGTAGATGTAGATTAAGAATCAGCTATGGAGTGTGAATACTAAATTCAACGCTTGCTATGATGTCAATTTAGTTTTGTCAATTTACTTGTCACACATGTTTTTGGTCTGTGGGAGGAAACCGGAGAGCCCGGGGAAAACCCACGCAAACACGGGGAGAACATGCAAACTCTGCACAGATATGCCGACTTTGCCAGGTAAGACCTGAGCCAGTGACATTCTTGCTGTGAGGCAATGATGCTAACCATTAGGTCTCCGTGTTGCCTTGACAAGGAAATGGGAGGAGTAGGGGTGGAAGGGAGGATTCTTCAAGAGGAGGATGGTTCAGGAAAGATACTCTGGTTATTTATAGTGATTTAGGAATCGTCTGATTGGTGAATACTGCATTAGCTAATGAGGATCAGCTGTTATCAATCATAAGCGCGTGCTCCTCTCGAAATTAGTTTATAAATAAACTTCACTTTAAAAACAAAGGTAGGACAAATGGTGTGTAAATTGGGATGCAGCAATAGTTTCTCCCAACACTTGCATACTCTTCTCTAACAAACTTAAAAGTGTGTGCTTTTTAGGAGTCGTACTTTTAGGATGTACACTGTAAAAAGCAATAGCTGTTCTCACTAATAAAAAAAGTGCAGTTAATTTATTACAAATAAGTTTGTTCACCTCACAATATTTAGACAAGTAATCCCAACTTTTTAGCCCATACGCTTATTTCACGCGGCCGCCATTTTAAAACACAAAATCGAGGCTGCGGTGGAAGGAAACCCGGAAGTATAGCATCAGCACTGTAAACATTGCAACAACCTGCTGTGGACTACAAACCTCCAGCTGTTGCCGCAATTTCAAAATGCAGATATGGTGTACACATCACTTTAATATCATTCAGTTTAGTTTAATTTAAACAATTAAAAGCATATTAGGCATCAAACAACATCGCAATCTCTTTAGGAGTGTCCTCCTGGGCTTCAGTTCATAGCACCAGGTAAACACTGTGCGGGCTTCCCTGCTTCAGCCTACGTAGCCCGGTGAGTGATAAAACAACACAGTCCTCTGCAGCACACCCTTGTGTTGTCTGTAATAGTGTTGTCTTGGTGCTGAAGTTTTAAAAACGTCCATTTCCCGCTAACATTTAAGCGCCGCTGAGCGCTTTCTTAAACACCCCTGATTTGTCATAGCATTTACCAGTGCTCAACAGAAATGACTGTGATTGGCCGTGAAGGTCATCAGTGCACCGCACTTCACTGAGTGCAAACACAGATGCACGAACAGTGGAGCGTTTTAAAGCCGCAAAGATCAGTCGAGTCATCAGTGGATCGCTCGTCTGTGTTTGCACTGGTTTGCACTCGGTATACAGTGGTGAATTGAAGTGAACTGATGACCTCCACGGCCAATCACAGTCCTTTCTGTTGAGCACTGCTGAATAATATGGCAAATCAGCGCTGTTGCGTTCAACAGTGCTTAAATGTTAGTGGGAAATTGACGGTTTTTATAAATTTCAGTAACGAAATTCAGCATCTTGACAGGTCTAATATGGTGAAAGGATCAGTTCATAAACTTAAGTTTGATGAATGGCAGCTAAAACGTGTGTTTGGGAAAGAAAACGTTAGCTAACTAGTGGCATTTCCCTTAACTTAGCTGAAAATGAGGTCCGATATCCCGTTTTATTTTCACTCTCCATTCAGAACGGACCTTCGGGTCACTCGGAAGACAGTGAAATGATAAATTTGTGTCGCTTTCTCTTCGCTGATAAGATATACAGCCAGGTACACAACACTCCTGTGTGACTCAGGCGATACTTCCGGGTTTCTTCCCACCGCAGCCTCGATTTCGCTTTTAATGACAGCCACGTGAAATCAATCTATTAAGTTGTTCAACTAAATAGATTCAAGTAATCTTGACTCACAATAATATGTATTTACAACTTTTGAGTGGTCATGTGTCAAAAGCATGTTAATGATAGAGAATAGTGATGAGGGAACTGAGGAAACAGATGGCGCAGTGCTGTCGCCTCACAGCAAGAAGATCGCTAGTTCGAGCCCCGGCTGGGTGAGTTGGCATTTCTGTGTGGAGTTATAAGTGTATTGGGTAAACTAAAAACTATAGATGTTACGAAACACCAACATGGTGCGGCTAAATATCAACTCCGAGATAAACAGCTCTGGGAGTGAGTAAGGTATTGGTTTTTGTCTTTACTTATATGTTTTAGTTTAGCTTGATAATTTTAAGGCAATTCTAATATTTTCCTAGTAATGTAAACACTAATAAGAAGTTAACACAACTAATTATTTTGAGTCAACAGTACTGGAGTTTACTTTATTAAGAAGTTGTAAATACATTCTGTTTTAAGTTATGCTTAATTAAATTCATACACTACTAGGTAATCGGTTTCCTCAATTTTTCTAAGTAAGGTCAACTTACAGTATTACATTTTACAGTGTAGTGCAAGTAGATTCATTTGTAAGTGAGACAGAATAATATGATGTGCATGGTGCTGTATCAATAGCAGTAACATTGCAGTAATGCAGTTTTTGCTATAATACTATAGTAAAGTCATGTTTTATGGATATTTTCAGATTCTAGCATGATGTTTCTTTATATTCTTTAAGTATATGTTTGTTATTACTGAATCAATCTACACTGTTTAATGTCTCAAAGGAACATTTCACCCCCACCCGCCCAAATCTTTTCTTTT
Organism: Danio kyathit; assembly: GCA_903798195.1. NCBI lineage: Eukaryota > Metazoa > Chordata > Actinopteri > Cypriniformes > Danionidae > Danio > Danio kyathit. The sequence goes on from LR812535.1 coordinate 1,214,418, forward strand.
GCCACATTATTTTGCTTGTTTTAAGGAAAAATTTGCTTAATTTTGACAAAAACAAGACAACATATTTTGCTTGTCTACAAAATGCTTCTTGATTTAATATTTTTTTTAGACTAGAAACAATACAAAAAAATCCAGTGCATCACTAAAAATGCCTTGTTCCTCCATTCTGGCTGTCAGGCGTAACAGATGTGCTGATTTTGGGAGTCATTCACTCACTAACGAACTGATTTCACCCATTTGTGAAGGGGTTACAGGATTAACCCACAACACGGCGCTCATAAATAAAACCCAATCAAGAGCACAATCCCGCGGGGCAAAACACAGACCCCACAGGAGGAAGATGAAGACGGAGAGTAATTGAGCTCCGGATCCTCTGCTTTCACTCAGTCCAAGAGTCCAGACCTGGAGAAATTTCAGCGCCGTCTGCCATTATGACCCTGTCTTTACTCTACTATTGGACAGGAGCCCAATATCACACCCCAGAGCCAATCACAGGACACTGAACTCCATCAGGAGACAAATATCAGCAGACCGTCTACACAACAGCATCAAAATCATGTAAATAGAGCAAGCAAACCTTTTGTGGGTATTATAAACCTAAACGGGGGATCAAAATAATTGCAAAAAATATCTGTATGAAAAATTATATTTATATTAACCTCTTAGGGCTTGAGTGTCCACATACAGCACATTTTAGCTCTTAAGTGGCTATTTAAAATACTTTTAATGTTTTATATTTTGTTACAGACATACAGTGTCATCCTGCAACTGTTTTGCAGCATATTAAATGTCCCAAACCCTATTTTTAACTGTCCAAAATGGGGAAAAAAATGTTGTTTTTATTCTCTGATAGTCAAAGCAAGTAAAAAAAAAATTCTATGTTATTTATGCATTAAAAAACATTCAGGAAAAAGTGTTTTATATAAATTGGGACCACGAGTCCACATATATAGACATCATTTTTTTCTAAAAGTACATCATATCAACAGATGATACTTAGATTTTTATTCTAATTAGGTTAAAATAAGCCCAAATATCAAAGAGAAATAAAAAAAAATGCATGTAAAAAAACCACCTGGGGCCTTAAAAGGTTGAGGTCTGGAGCACCTAATGCAAAATACCAATGCAGTAAAAAAAATAGGGAACTCAAGCAACACTTGTAATTAATTAAGGGTGAAATTTGAATTAAACAAAATAAATGCCAACACATTTCATATGTGATGGGTGTAATGTTATTTTGTGCCCTAAGGAAGACTTGTAAGCCGAAACGCGTATATTTTTATTTCATTAAATTTGTTAGTGTTGCTGGAGCTTCCTATTTTTTACTATATTTACTCTACTATTGGACAGGATCCCAATAACACATCACAGAGCCAATCACAGGACACTGAACTCCATCAGGAGACAAATATCAGCAGACTGCCTCCACAACAGCATCAAGATCATGTAAATAGAGCAAGCAAACCTTTTGTGGGTATTATAAACCAAAACGGGGAATCAAAATAAATGCAAAAATTTCCAAAAAACTGCATGAAAAATGATATCGAATATGTTTAATTTAGCAATCCTTTATCCTTTTGGAACTGCTACTATGATAATAGCACATACAAGTGCAATAATATTGTATTTTTTTTCATAAGCATGCATGACACAAGCCTGACGATCTGCAGAGAACATAGATGGTGTTTCCAGCTTTATAATCATGCACCGAGTGTCATAATAGCAACTGTATATATTAATTCAAGTACTTTACTATAGTATACTTTGAAAACACTATAGTATTACTACAGTATTTTTCCATAAACTGCAAAAGCAGCGGGTCTTTATGAGCATAAATTGAATGTCATTCATTGCTATAACAGCAACTGTATATAAGCTCAAGTACATTACTACAGTAATACTATAGTGTTTTTGACTCATACTATAGTATTTTCCAATAAGATGCAAAAATAGATGATCTTTTCCACAGTTTAATCATGCATTGAGTTTATTTCTATATAAGAACTTCAAGTACTTTACTATACTATGATTCAATAACACTAGTATTACTATAGTATTTATCCATACAATGCATACACAGATGGTCTTTTCAGCTTTACAATCATGCACTGAGCATCATTCATTACTATAATAGCAAATGTATATACTAATTCAAGTACTTTACTATAGTTTACTCCAATAACACTATAGTATTACTACAGTATTTTCCATGAACTGCAAAAACAGCGGGTCTTTAAAATCATGCATTGAGCATCATTCATTATTAAATCAACTGTAACTTATACAGTACAATTCCAAAACATACAGTATTACTACAGTATTTATCCATAAAAAGCAAAGACAGCTGGTCTTTATGAGTGTTATGAGTGTTTTCATTACTATAACAGCAACTGTATACGTATAAACTCAAGTACTTTACTACAGTAATACTCATACTATAGTATTTTCCAATAAGATGCAAAAATAGATGGCCTTTTCCACAGTTTAATCATGCATTGAGTTTATTTCTATATAAGAACTTCAAGTACTTTACTATACTATGATTCAATAATACTACAGTATTACTATAGTATTTATCCATGAGATGCATACACAGATGGTCTTTTCAGCTTTATAATAATTAAGTGTCATTCATTACTATAATAGCAACTGTATATATTAATTCAAGTACTTTACTATAGTATTTTCATTACTATAATAGCAACTGTATTAATTCAAGTACTTTACTACAGTAATACCATAGTGTTTTTGATTTTTACTACAGTATTTCCTAATAAAATGTAAAAATAGATGATCTTTTCCACATTTTAATCAATCATTGAGTTTTTTTTTCTATATAAGTGCTACTATTTACTATGGTATAATTCAACACTATGGTGTTACTGTAGTATTTTTTCATAAAATGCAAAAACAGATGATCTTTTCAGCATTATTATTATTGTTATGCATTGAGTGTCATTCATTACTATAACAGCAAATGTATATATTGAGTGTCTTTCTGCATATACTGTTTTAATTCAGGAACTTTATTACAGTATAATTCAAAAACACTATAGTACTTTTCAATAAAAGCAGCTGGTCATAATAATCATGCATTGAGTTTATTTCTTTATATATAAATTCAAAACACTACAGTGTTGCTATAGTATTTCCATAAAATAAACACAGATGGTCTTTTCAGCTGTATAATCATGCATTCGTTTTCAGTACTATATTAGCAACTGTATTAAGTACGCTACAACAGTAATACCATAGTGTTTTTGAAATATACTATAGTATTTTCCTATAAAATGTAAAAACAGCTGGTCTTTTCAGCTTTATAATCATGCATTGAGTGTCATTCATTTGTAAAGCAACCGTAACTTCCTACAGTATAATTCCGAAACACTAGTATTACTATAGCATTCATCCATAAAATGCATTGATGCATAACTAACAGCAACTGTATATCTTAATTCAAGTACTTTACTATAGTATAATTCAAAAACACTCTAGTATTATTTATAAACTGCAAAAATAACTGGTTTTATTTTCATAAATTGAGTGTTTTCATTACTATAACGTTAACTGTATTCATCTAAGTACTTTACTACAGTAATACTTTAGGGTTTTTTACTCATACTACATTACATTCCCATGAAACACAAAACCAGATTGTCTTTTCAGCTTTGCAATCATGCATTGATTGTTTTCATTACTATAATAGCAGCTGTATATATTAATTCAAATATTTAAGTAGAGTATAACTCAAAAACACGACAGTAATGTTCAATAAAATGCAAAAAACAACTCGTCTTTTCAGATTATAATCATGCATTGAGTTTCTTTTGTATTTGTCAAATCAAGTACTTTAGTATAAGTCAAGCACTACAATATTTTTCCATAAAATGCAAAAAACAGCATGTCTTCATAATCATGCATTGAGCATCATTCATTACTATAATAGCAACTGTACATAAATTCAAGTACTTTACTAGAGTATAATCCAAAAACACAACAGTATTTTTCAATAAAATGCAAAAACAGCAGTTCTTTATGATCATCCATGAGCATCATTGATTGGTTTAGTAAGTTGACTGACCTCTACATACACCTGTCTCAGGTGCGCGCGCCGCTCCGCTTCTGTTGAGCGCGGTGCAGGACAGTCTGGATCCGCAGAAGCCTAAACTCCAGTCCGGACCCCCGCACAGCTCCAGCTCCAGCCGGGAACACTGCTCACAACACCCGCACGGATCCCGCAGCAGAACCCGGCCAAAACCGCACCCGAGCGCGCTGAGCGGCGGACACGAGCGGAGCGCGCAAGGGGCGCATTCTTGAGCCGCGAGTGCCCGAGCGCACAAACAGAAACACAAGACGCAGAAGAAGCACAGCAAACTCTGGTGACACTTCATGACGGACTTCAGGAGTCTCAGATCAGTCCTAAATAACCAAAAAACTGCTCAAACTTCACACTCCAGTCTGTGATGATGATGATGATTATAATGATGATGATGATGATGATGATGAAGGTCGGCTCTGTGTGTCATTGAGCCACTGATACTCAAACTGAGTCTCCAACACGCGTACAGCTAAAGAGATGACTAAGCCACGCCCCCTGTGGATGATTGACGTGGAGCTCGTCCAATCACAGACAGCGAGGACAAAGCAGAAACACAGATGTCTTCAGGTTGCAGTCTCCTGCTTAGAAATGTGTTGCATTTAATCACACTGCACTTTCATTTATTTATTTACTTGTACTTTGTGTAACTCACTTTGTCTGTGACATTCAATTGGTCTGAAAATTAGGATGGAGATAACATACTACTGTCATTTTTGTAAATAGAGGGAATTAATATTTTTATTATTTGTATGTTTTCTGTTTATAAGTTTATAATTTTTATATTATTTCGTTCTGTAATATATGTTCAATTTCTTTATTTTAATTTCAGTTTGGATTTATACATTCATACAATAAAATTGAGAAATATTTTTAATAATTAAATAAGTGAAAAATAAAATATATTTTAACATTTTATTTATGTTTTAAAACAAATATATAGCTCTTTTTAACTGAAAAAACTCTGCCTTGTGTGGAAGGGTGTTTCCCACCACTGAATTAAAAAACAAAAAAGGTTTTATCTCAAAATTGCATGATACAAACTCACAATTCGGACTTTTTTTCCTCAGAATTGTGAGATGTAAACTCGAAATTGCGAGTCATAAACCCACAATTCTCAGAAAAAAACTTTTATTTTTAGTTTAGTGGTGGGAACAAGTTTCCACAGGCCTTGAGTTACATAGAGAAAATCTATAAATACTATTAAATAGGGCAGCACGGTGACGCAGTGGGTAGCGCTCTCGCCTCACAGCAAGAAGGTCACTGGTTGGAGCCTCGGCTGGGTCAGTTGGCATGTCTGTGTGGAGTTTGCATGTTCTCCCCGTGTTGGCGTGGGTTTCCTCCGGGTGCTCCGGTTTCCCCACACAAGTCCAAAGACATGCGCTATAGGGGAATTAGGTATGCTAAATTGTCCGTAGTGTATGTGTGTGAATGGATGTGTATGGGCGTTTCCCAGTGATGAGTTGCAGCTGGAAGGGCATCCGCTGCGTAAAACATATGCTGGATAAGTCATTCCGCTGTGGTGACCCCAGATTAATAAAGGGACTAAGCCGAAAAGAAAATGAATGAATGAATGAATGAACAATTAAATAGAAATTTATTTTCCATGTTTATAGTTGAAATCTTTTTCCGCAATTAAATCTCAACCGGACTTTATTCAGTGGTGGAATAAGGAAAATACATTATACACGTCTTTAAAAACTTCTCTCTTGGATTTGCATCATTTAATGCAAATATCTTATTTTTGGTGTGTTATTATTATTGTTTTTTAATGCATTTCTTTTATTTATTTAAATGTCATTTCTGGTTTAGTTAAGTTTGATGCTCTATTTTTTGGTTATGCTCATTGTAGTCTGAACAAATTGGTTATATTCTGAATTGGTATTCTTGTTGTAAAGGTGATGCAAAAAAAATTAAACAATAATAAAGTCTCTTCCCAGAGTGTGATGTGCATGGGAACACAGATGGGTCGTGATGAATGAACGATGACGTGAATATCTTGCATGTCAAGTGAAGTGTGTTTCCAAAACATCCATCTATCAGCGTTTGATTCATGAGGCACAGGAATGGTCCGCCTGTGATTCTCCAATGTTTTTCTTTCCGCTCCTCCATGAGAAAAAGTTCAGATTCTGTAAAATCTGTCTACAGGAACACTGAGGATTTCATTTATGTGTTCTTTAATTGTCCTAAATATGCCATAGCTGCAGCTCTCAGTACATGATGATGTTAATTTAACACAGTTTCAGAAAAAAAAATGGTACAAAAGCAATCTAGTATCTCATTCATTCATTTTCCTTCGCCACAGCGGAATGAACCGCCAACCACCTATTTCAGCATATGTTTTACACAGCGGATGCCCTTCCAGCTGCATCTCAGTATCTAGTATATCTATTAATCTAAAATAACAGCGAGTTACAATGAAGATGAAATCTGATTTGTCATTAAATAAAAACTCACCTGATCTATTCTCTCTCTCTCTCTCTCTCTCTCTCTCTCTCTCTCTCTCTCTCTCTCTCTCTCTCTCTCTCTCTTTATATATATATATATATATATATATATATATATATATATATATATATATATATATAAGTATTTCTCATTGTGCATGTGCAATTCAAGCATATTTAAAAAAAGAAATTTATTCTAATGATGTACAAACGGGGGCAGCATGGTGGTGCAGTGGGTAGCACAATCGCCTCACAGCAAGAGGGTCGCTGGTTCGAGCTGGGTCAGTTGGTGTTTCTGTGTGGAGTTTGCATGTTCTCCCCGTTTCCTCTGGGTGCTCTGGTTTCCCCCACAGTCCAAAGACAGGGGAATTGATCAACTAAATTGTCCATAGTGTATGTGTGTGAATGAGTGTGTATGGATGTTTCAAAGTGATGGGTTGCAGCTGGAAGGGCATCTGCTGCGTAAAACATATGCTGGATAAATTGGCGGTTCATTCCGCTGTGGCAATGATGTATAAAGGGATATCCAGTGAATGGTGTTCTTAAACTCCACCCCTGCAAACCGTAAAGCCCTGCCTTATATTAAGTTATTTTTTGATTTGCATGTCATAATATCTAACGCAAACAAAATTAAAAAATTCTAATAATGTTTTGCTTTACAGTTTCTGATTGTTAAATATTGAAATACATGCAGAAATGTAAAGATTTTTGTATTCATGGCCACAGATTCATTGGAATTGCATATACTATAGTGTTTTTAACCATACTATAGTAAAGCACTTAACTTATTGTTGTTGTGGTGGTTCTTCAGTTGCTATGGCAACACAACAACTATAGTAACTGATCTGTGTGGTGATTCTACTGTTGCTATGGTAACACAACCACGGTAAGTGATCGGTTGTTGTAATTTTACAGTAGCTATGGTAAGACAACAACTACAGTAATTGATCTGTTGTGGTGATTCTGCAGTTGCTATGGTAACACAATAACTACGGTAACTGATCTGTTGTGGTGATTCTACAGTTGCTATGGTAACAACAACTACAGTAACGGATCTGTTGCGGTGATTCTACAGTTGTTATGGTAACACAGCAACTTTAGTAATGGATCTGTGGTGGTGATTCTACAGTTGCTATGGTAACACAACAACTATAGTAACAGATCTGTTGTGGTGATTCTACAGTTGCTATAGTAACACAACAACTATAGTAACGGATCTGTTGTGGGGATTCTACAGTTGCTATGGTAACACAACAACTACAGCAACTGATCTGCTATGGGGATTTTACAGTTGCTATGGTAACAACAACTATAGTAACGGATCTGTTGTAGTGATTCTATAATTGCTATGGTAACACAACAACTACAGTAATTGATCTGTTCTGGTGATTCTGCAGTTGCTATGGTAACAACAACTATAGTAACGGATCTGTTGTGATTTTACAGTTGCTATGGTAACACAAAAACTGCAGCATTTGATCTGTTGTGGTGATTCTACTGTTGCTATGGTAACACTACAACTACAGTAACTGATCTGTTGTGGTGATTGTACAGTCACTATGGGAACACAACAACTATAGTAATTGATCTGTTGTGGTGATTCTACAGTTGCTATGGGAACACAACAACTGCAGCAATTGATCTGTTGTGGTGATTCTGCAGTTGCTATGGCAACAAAACAACTACAGTAATTGATCTGTTGTGGTGATTCTGCAGTTGCGATGGTAACAAAACAACTTTAGTAACGGATCTGTTGTGGTGATTCTGCAGTTGCGATGGTAACAAAACAACTTTAGTAACGGATCTGTTGTGGTGATTCTGCAGTTGCGATGGTAACAAAACAACTTTAGTAACGGATCTGTTGTGGTGATTCTGCAGTTGCGATGGTAACAAAACAACTTTAGTAACGGATCTGTTGTGGTGACTCTACAGTTGCTATGATATCGTGTCATTTTCTACAACTATAGGGTATATTATACTACAGTACACCACAGCTTACTGTGTTAAAAACTAAAGTATACTACAGTCTATCAGTTGACTATAGTTAATACTACACTATGCTGAAGCATTTATTAACCAACAGTTGAAAATATTATAATATACACAGTATATTTTAACTATAAATTCCTATTATATAGTATTTTGTCATGTGGATTGTGTTCCTGCACAAATAAAATATCAAAATAAATCATATCCATTCAAATCAAATATCAGATCAGCTTTTAATATGTCTCATTCTTTTCTGTCAAACAACATAATGGTTGTAGTTAACTTAAAGAACTCGTCTTTGATTTAATATGCTTCATTCATAAACTCTATACTGTCTTCTATTATTTTAGTTGATGTTTGTTATATTTAGAGCCATGAGAAGTTAGATTTAATGTGGGTTAACTAGAATAACCCAGATTAGAGGAAGACATCAGTCCTCTGTTATTTCTCTTGAACAGGCTGCTGTGCTCCCTGACCCCGTGACCTTTGACACCGAGGTGGAAACTTGACCCTCGGCGTCATCACAGGAAAGGTCAGAGGTCACGTCTGTGAGTGTGTGTGTGTGTGTGTGCAGGTGTGTATGTGTGTGTTGATAAGCAGAGCTGATGGTGGGTGTGTGTGTGTGTGTTGATGAGCAGCGCTGACGATGTGTCTGTGTTTTTGAGAGTGGATGTGCTGATGAGCAGAGCAGATAGTTTGTGTACATCTGTGTGTGTTTGTGTATTTGTTTGTTTGTATGTACTGTATATGTGTGTGTGTGTGTGTGTGTGTGTGTGTAAGAGAAGGAGAGAATATGTGTGAGTGAGTATATACATATATATTTCTCTCTCTCTCTGTGTTTGTGTGTGTTGATGAACAGAGTTGGTGTGTTTGTCTGTATGCGTGTGTGTGTGTGTGTATGTATTTTTGTGTGTGTGTTGATGTGCAGAGCTGATAGTGTATGTATCTGTGTGTGTGAGAAAGGGAAAGCGGGAATGTGTGTGTTGTGTGAGTGCCTGTAAATGTGCAGAGCTGATGGTGTGTGTGTGCATGCATCTGTGTGTGTGTTGATGAGTAGAGATGTTGGTGGGTGGGTGTGTGTTGATGAGCAGGGCTGACAATATGTTTGTGTGTGTGAGTGTGTTGAGTAAAGATGTTGATGTGTGTGTGTTGATGAGCAGAGTTGATGTTGTGTGTATCTATGTCTGGCTGTGTGTGTGTGTCACTGTCAGCAGGTCTCCTCTCACATCTTTAGAGTAACTGGAGCTCAACTCTCACATCCTCAGCTTATCTCATCTGAAGAGCACACACACGCACACACACACACACGCACACACGCACACACACACACACACACACACACACACACACACACACACACACACACACACACACACACACACACACACACACACACACACGTCACCAAGTATCTTTAAAACAAACTCTAAAATGCATTCATGTTCCCAGTAACCAAATGTACAGTATATTCTAAAAACAATTCTATGGTTGCTATGGTAACACAACAACTCTAGCAACTGATCTGATTCTGTTGAGGTGATTCTATAGTTGCTATGGTAACACGACAGCTACAGCAATTGATCTGATTCTGTTGTGGTAATTCTATAGTTGCTATGGTAACACAACAGCTATAGCGATTGATCTGAATCGGTTGTGGCAATTCTATAGTTGCTATGGTAACACGACAGCTATAGCGATTGATCTGAATCGGTTGTGGCAATTCTATAGTTACTATGGTAACACGACAGCTATAGCGATTGATCTGAATCGGTTGTGGCAATTCTATAGTTGCTATGGTAACACGACAGCTATAGCAATTGATCAGATTTTTTTGTGGCAATTCTGTAGTTGCTATGGTAACACAACAGTTATAGCGATTGATCTGATTCGGTTGTGGTAATTCTACAGTTGCTATGGTAACACGACAGCTACAGCAATTGATCTGATTTTTTTGTGGCAATTCTGTAGTTGCTATGGTAACACAACAGTTATAGCGATTGATCTGATTCTGTTGTGGTAATTTTATAGTTGCTATGGTAACAGACCAGCTTTAGTGATTGACCTGATTCAGTTGTGGCAATTCTATAGTTGCTATGGTAGCACACCAGCTATAGCGATTGATCTGACTCTGTTGTGGTAATTCTGTAGTTGCTATAGTAACACAATAGCTATAGCATTTGATCTAAATCTGTTGTGGCAATTCTTTAGGGTGTTTTCACAGCTGCCTTATTTAGATTGGTTGAATCGCACTGGAGTTTGTTTTCCCTCTTGGTGCGGTTCGTTTGGGCAGGTGTGAAAGTAGAAATCTCACTTGATGTCGCACCAAAAGTGGACCAAAATAGTGTACTGAGACCTCTTTGAAGAGGATGCCTTCGCCATTTGCAATGCAATAAAACATTGTTTTCCAGCCGCAGCCACGCTTTATTCTCGAAATATATAGTTTGTCTAGCGTGATGTATACAAACTATGGTACACTATGACCAGGGATACATACAATCAGCCAGCGTAGTCGTCCCTCCATAGTAAAAAGCGACATTTTGTGTCTGCCGGTTTTTTTACTTGAAGGAGTTCTATTGGCATTTTCCCGCACGTTAATTCTGACCAATCGAAAAGCAGTTTAGGAAATACGTTCAATAATATTTGGCCAATGAGTGATGTGGATTTTGTCTGATGACTGCATTTTGGTTCTTTTCAACTGGTTCGGACCAAAGCAATCTGTGAGAAAAGGACCCAAATACAGCAGAAAATACTACAATGAATTATTTGTTGCTATTGGTACAAAATTAACCGAACCACAGATGTAAAACATAGACTGTAAAGATATGGACGTAGTATTTGTGACGCCACCCATAGATTTCTGAAGAGCACAAATGAAGCTACAAGTAGCCCTGGCCAACCATCACAATTTTGTTTGTGCGTCATCGCACCAACCGAGGGTGACTAAACAAGGGCAAAGAGGCGGAGCGTGAGCGGAGCTACAGACGCCTGCTAGCATTCTGCTTAGACAGGCTTTTTCGTTGGGAGAAACGCTTAATACTTCATTACCTGCGACTCGTTTGTGTTCTGACCACATGTGCTTGGTTGTACACTATATCAATAAAGTGTTTAGACTTTTAAAAACACTGCTGTAACACATTGAGCCACTAAACATTGTTCTTATGGCGTTTTTCTACAGGAGGAAAACACGAATTACTTCCAAACACTTCAGATATAGTCTGTGTTAGTGAATGCAGGACTATTGATGAAATCCAGGCATAACACTGTATGACAACGCTTCAGATGACTGTTCTAGAGCCTACAGCTAATCAATCTGTCAGATTCTGGAGTGCATTACAGCTCTGAAGAACATTATAAATGATCTTAAATAAAACAAATATATTTATAGAGATGGTATATAAGTATATAATTTCACTCACCTAGAAAAAGGAGGCCACATGAATGGTTTGTGAGCACATATCATCTGATAATTGCAGAAAATAATTCCAAAAGGAAACTGACTGTGTAAAGCCACATGAAACAACACAAAATTATGATGTATATGCTGAGCTCAGCGGCTAATCAGCCGGAATGACATGACGGTGACTAGCGAGACCTAGCTGTCACTAAAGTGGCCACGCCCTTAATTATGCAGACTTAATATAACTTTATAAAAACGAAACGCATGAGTTATAAAAAAATGCACCCCCTCACAGTTCTGATGAAGGGTGATATTAGCTATATGCACCAAAACCATCTTTTGTACCAGGCTGTAAACATGTTTTTATCAGCTATAAAATTGGCCAATTTAGCACTGCAGTCAGTGAACATCTGGATTTCCTGGAGCCAGCCCCCAAAAGGCCAGTTGATGAATTGCAGTTTCAGTTAATTCCGTATTGGCTTCACAAGAGAGAGAGGGAGGTTGCCCCTTGATGTGAAAGCACCCTTAGTTGCTATGGTAAAACATCAACTACAGTAATTGATCTGATTCTGTTTGGTAAATCTATAGTTGCTATGGCAACTAAAGAACTATAGTAATATAAACAAAACACCTAACACATTTACACCACAGTTTACTGTAGTCAAAACTAAAGTATACTACAGTATTACAGTTCACTATAGTTAATAGTACAGTATGCTCTAAGTGTTGAAAATAGTCAAATGTAAAATCCAATGTACTATAGCAAGGTTCAAAATCCCTCTAGTATTTTCTAGCAGGAGCGCAGTGTAGCCCTTCCAAATGCATGTTTTTTTTCTTGTTGCTTTGTCAGGTAAATGATTGTTATTTGCAGTCTAAATGCAGTGATGTGGTTTCTCTTTGTGAAACAGGGTTTTATTTGAAACATTCAGCCATAAATGTGCTGGTTTCACCCCCTGTGCAGTGACATGTGTGCCAGGAGGTTGTGCAATCAGGAAAAACACACAGCGTACACAGAAATAACTCAAAACCATCCGTTCTCACACTCAGAAAAACAACCGGCGTCCTCCTGAAGCGCAGATCTGCATTACACACATGCAGATCCGTCAATGGCCTTGCAAGTAATGCGACTTATGTAATAATATGCCTTTTCTAAATAACGAATAATGCATTACTTAATAATATTTGAGTTACTTTTTTTAAAAGATGTAATGTGAGCTACTTTTTAGTTCAATTAATTACCTTGCCAAGTAATTGCCAAAATTAAATTAGTCATACCGGTGACGCAGTGGCGCAGTTTTTAGTGCTGTCGCCTCACAGCAAGAAGGTTGCTGGTTCGAGCCTCGGCTGGGTCAGTTGGCGTTTCTGTGTGGAGTTTGCATGTTCTCCCTGCATTCGCGTGGGTTTCCTCCGAGTGCTCCGGTTTCCCCCACAGTCCAAACACATGCGGTACAGGTGAATTGGGTAGGCTAAATTGTCCGTAATGTATGAGTGTGAGTGAGTGTGTATGGATGTTTCCCAGAGATGGGTTGCAGCTGGAAGGGCATCCGCTGCGTAAAAACGTGCTGGATAAGTTGGCGGTTCATACCGCTGTGGCGACCCCGGATTAACAAAGGGACTAAGCCGAAAAGAAAATGAATGACTGAATGAATAAAGTAGTCGTGTTGTAGAATGCAGGAACAGACAGAAACCACGATGGCAGAGCCTTTACATTTCTGCAGTGCTGGAAGTATTCTCATTATTCTGAACACATGCAGAACAGGAAAAGGGGCTTATAGCCTCAATGTACACTGATTTTACTGCACTAAAAAGACTGAAAGCACAAAAGTAGCAAACAAATTGTTTTAAACTCTCATTAATCTGTATATATATATGGCATGTAGAGCTCTGGGTCAGACAGTTCCCAGAAGATAACATTACCCTACATTAGTATTTTTATGTGTTTTTTTAAAAGGTAAATGAACGTTATATACTCATCGGCCACTTTATTAGGTACACCATACTAGTACTGGGTTGGACCCCCTTTTGCCCTCAGAACTGCCTTAATCCTTCATAGATTCAACAAGGCACTGGAAATATTCCTCAGAGATTTTGCTCCATATTGACATGATAGCATCACACTGTTGCTGCAGATTTGTCGGCTGCACATCCATGATGCCAATCTCCCGTTCCACCACATACCAAAGGTGCTCTATTGGATTGAGCTCTGGTGACTGTGGAGGCCATTTGAGTACAGTGAACTCATTGTCAGTGACAGAAGATGGAGACACTGTGGTCATAAAGGGATGGACATGGTCAGCAACAATACTCAGGTAGGCTGTGGCGTTGATGCTCAATTGGTACTAATGGACCCAAAGTGTGCCAAGAAAATCTCCCCCACACCATTACACCACCACCACCAGCCTGAACCGCTGACACAAGGCAGGATGGATCCATGCTTTCATGTTTTTGAGGCCAAATTCTGAGCCGACCATCCGAATGTGGCAGCAGAAATGGAGACTCATCAGACCAGGCAACGTTTCTCCAATCTTCTCTTGTCCAGTTTTGGTGAGCCTGTGTGAATTGTAGCCTCAGTTTCCTGTTCTTAGCTGACAGGAGCGGCACCCGGTGTGGTCTTCTGCTGCTGTAGCCCATCCGCCTCAAGGTTGGATGTGTTGTGTGTTCAGAGATGCTCTTCTGCAGACCTCGGTTGTAACGAGTGCTTATTTGAGTTACTGTTGCCTTTCTATCAGCTGGAACCAGTCTGGCCATTCTCCTCTGACCTCTGGCATCAACAAGGCATTTGCACCCACAGAACTGCCGCTCACTGGATATTTCCTCTTTGTCGGACCATTCTCTGTAAACCCTAGAGATGGTTGTGCGTGAAAATCCCAGTAGATCAGGGGTGCTCAACCCTATTCCTGGCGATCGACCTACCTGCAGTTTTCAATGGCAGCCCTTATCAAACACACCTGCCTGTAATTATCAAGTGCTCCTCACGTTCTAAATAATTGGTTCAGGTGTGTTTGATCAGGGTTGGAGCTGAAATCAGCTGGAAGGTCGATCGCCAGGAACAGGGTTGAGCACCCCGGCAGTAGATCAACAGTTTCTGAAATACTCAGAGCAGCCCGTCTGGCAGCAACAACCATGCCACGTTCAAAGTCTCTTAAATCCCCTTTCTTCCCCATTCTGATGCTCGCTTTGAACTGCAGCAGATCGTCTTGACCATGTCTACATGCCTACATGCAGTGAGCTGCTGCCATGTGATTCATATGTTTCTAAAAAATTCAATTATGCAAAACTTTCAAGGATTTAAGATGCTGATAAGTGTTAAACGAGTCATAACAGTCTTGTGAAAAGGGTCCATAATGCTTAAGCTGACGGAGACGCTTCATTTGGCAGATTAGTGGACAAACTGAACCAGTATAGAGGAATGTGAGCGCAGGTCAGTGAGTTCAGACATGAGCTGCCTGTGAGGATACTGATACACACACACACACACACACACACACACACACACACACACACACACACACACACACACACACACACACACACACACACACACACACACACACACACACACACACACATGTTTGTTTTTGTGAAAAGTGGGTACATTACATAGGCTTCCATTCATTTTCTACAGATCAAAGCGTTTATTATATTGCCCTCACCCCACCCTACCCCTAAACCCAACCATCACAGGAGACAGTGTACAGCTTTACTCTCTGAACAAACTCATCCTGTGTGATTTAGAAGCTTTTGGAGAAGTGAGGACGTCACCAATGTCCTCATATTTCACCTGCTTTTTTTAATACCTGTGTCATACCTATGTCATTATACAGATTTGTGTCCTGACATGTCACAAAAACACGTACACACACACACACACACACACACACACACACACACACACACACACACACACACACACACACACACACACACACGTGTCATCATCTGTGTGCAAATAAAATTTGATTTGATTTGATAATAAACTATACATTTATACACCATTAAAGGGATAGTGTGTGTATGTGTGTGTGTGTATGTGTGTGTGTATGTGTGTGTGTGTTGATGAGCAGGGCTGACGATGTGCTGTGTTTATGTAAGTGGGTGTGTTGATGATCAGAGCAGATAGTTTGTGTATGTCTGTGTGTGTGTTTGTGTGTGTAAGAGAGAGAGAGAGAGAGAGAGGGAATGTGTGTGCATGTGAGAATAAGCAGAGCTGATGTGTGTGTGTACATGTCTGTGTGTGTCAGTAAGTATATATGTATTTCTGTGTGTGTGTGTGTGTGTGTGTGTGTGTGTGTGTGTGTATGTGTTGATGAACAGAGTTGATGGTGTGTGTGTGTGTGTGTGTGTTTATTTTTGTGTGTGTTGATGAGCAGGGCTTACTGCCATCATTTACTCACTTGTTTTAAACCTTTATGAGTTTCTTTCTTCTTCTGAACACAATAGAAGATATTTAGAAAAATGTCAGAAACCTGTAACCATTGACTTCCATAGTATTTGCTTCTCCTAGTATGGAAGTCAATAGTTACAGGTTTTCTTCAACATATCTTCTCTTGTGTTCAACCTAAGAAAGAAACTCATTGGTTCATTTTCCTTCGGCTTAGTCCCTTTATCAGGGGTCGCCACAGTGGAATGAACCACCAACTATTCCAACATATGTTTTACACAGTGGATGCCCTTTCAGCTGCAACCCAGTACTGGAAAACACCCATACACACTCATTCACACACACACACTCATACACTATGGTCAATTTAGTTGATCAATTCCCCTATAGCGCATGTGTTTGGACTATGGGGGAAACCGGAGCACCCCAAGGAAACCCACGCCAGCATGGGGAGAACATGCAAACTCCACACAGAAATGCCAACGGACCCAGCCGAGGACTTGAATCAGCGACTTTTTTGTTGTGAGGCCACAGTGCTAACCATTGCGCCACCGCGCTGCCCCAGAAAGAAACTCATAAAGGTTTAAAACCACTTGAGGGAGAGTAAATATTGTGCATATTTTCATTTTTGGATGAACTGTCCCTTTAAATTGAACCTCCCAGCAGGCACAAGACGTCAACATAACGTCAGATTGACGTTGTACCCCAAACGTCGAGGGAAAGTTGCATTTTGTTAGGAAATGAACAACCCAACGTCAGGCAGACGTCAATGTCCAACCTAAAATCAACCAAATATCAACGTCTAATGATGTTACAGCTTGACGTTGTGTGGACGTTACCAATATGACATCTATCAGACGTTGGATTTTCGTTTCGTTTTCGTTAATGAAGAAATGTCAGTATTTGACGTTGGTTTAAGATGTTGGCTCAACGTTGGATTTTTGGTCACTTTGGTCACAAACCTAAATTCAGCCAAATATCAATGTCATTTCACGTCGTTATTGGACGTCAAAATAACGGTAATCACTTACAGTAGACGCTGGGCAGCAGGTTTGGCATGCTGTCCCGGCAGAGAACCCTGAGCTCGGAGACAATCCCGCCTGGTCAATGAGCATGTAAAAGGGTAATAGATCAGGTCATTCTTGAGAGCTTCCCCTGGTAAAGGAGGAAAAGGGGAGATGGGGTGGATGGGTGGTCTTATAAATGAAGATAAGGGAGTAATGCTAGTTGGGATATTTAAAGTATCCTCTTAAGGCCCACGCTGTTTTTTTACATGCATTTTTTATGTCTCTTTGCTATTTGATCTTATTGGAACCTAATTAGAATAAAACCTAAGTATCATCTTTTAATATGATGTACTTTTAGAGAAAAATGATGTCCATATATGTGGACTAGTGGTCCCAATTTACATAAAAAAAATAGAGTCACCTCTGTGTAATAGAATGAAATCTCTTTATTTCTGCCTTAAACAGCAGTTTTTTCCTGTTTTTTTAATGCATTAATAACACACACACCATATTTGTTTGAACATGTTTTGACTATCAGAGAGTAAAAACAACATTTCTTTGCCCATTTTGGACAGTTAAAATAGTTGGGGCATCTCATATGCTGCAAAACAGTTGCAGGATGACACTGTACAGTATGTCTGTAATAAAATCTAATACATAAGAGCTTAAGTGCTGTCCACGTATGTGGCCACTAAGCCCTAGGAAGGTATAGTGAGTTTGGAATGATCTGATTGGCTTGCTAATGATTACAGGTGAGAGACCAGCCGCGATCAATCATATCACAAGCTCCTCTTGAAAATAGTTTCACTACGCCGGAGTTTTCGGGCCCCAAAAACGGAGCATTTTGAAAACGCTGGAGAGGTCGTTTTCATTCTAAAACGCTGCTGCTCCGTCTCAGTGTGGATGGGTGAAAACGGAGACATCTGAAATCGCTTCCTGATTGGGGCTTTTGGGTCATTGCATATCCTTCCCCTATTCGTCAAGCCCCTATCACATGTCTATAACGCTACTGGAAGACGGCAGACCAGCCTTCACTGTAAACAACAACATGGACACAGAAATGGGAGCGTTGTTTGCACTATTGTCCGTTTTAGGCGCCATTGTCCAGTTAAACTCTGCCTTTTTTACTACAGCAGCTGCATATATTCGCAAGAGGCAAGCTATTGTTCGAGCACTCGCTAATCGCTCGCGTTCATCGTTCAACCAGCGTTTGTTGACTAACAATCACCAAATGCCGAGCGAGACGCATGCTTCCTGTTTATACTTGAACACGCATGCCAAGAGTGCGCGAATGGTCACGTGATATACGTTTTTGGTAGAGTAGTGTGGACGGAGATAAGTTTAGAAACGCTAGATGAAACGCTAGTGTGGACCCGGATCGTTTTTGATCTAAAACACTGTTTCAAAACGAAAACGCATTTGTGTAAACGGGGCCTAAGAGTTACTTTAGAATGCTATTTGAAGTATTCAATTTATTTATAGTATATGTCTTTGGACGGTGGGAGGAAACTGGAGAACTCAGGGAAAACCCACGCGAAACACGGTGAGAACATGCAAACTCTGCACAGAAACGCCGACTGGCCCGGAGAGGGCCAAACCAGCGCCGTTCTTGCTGTGAGGCAACAGTGCTACCCACTGGGCTACCGTGCCACCCTATCAGAGAAGGGCAGGAGTAGGGGTGGAAGGGGGGAAGACGAAGCTTTGGTAATTTATGGTGTGTCAGTATTCATCTGATTGGTGCAAATATACGGAGCTAATGCGGTACCAGCTGTTCAATCATAAGCACGCGATCCTCTCGAAATTAGTTTACAAATAAACAACACTTGTGAAACTTCACTTAACCACGTTGTGTGCCTGCTAGTTTTTTCACAAAAACATTTTAATTAAATGCTCATCTATTATTTTAAAATGTTTTAACATCATACCTGCCTATGTGTTCTGGGAGATATTAAATACGATATTATAGTTATCATACCGTCAGAATCTTATAGCTTACATATTGTCCTACCAAGTGCTTAATTTGTGAATTGCGAGATCCCAGAACAGATCCGGGTAACGGATCCGGCATGTTACCCGCGGATGCAGAGGTGTCTGGCACGGTAGGATGGAGGAGGGGTGTCGCGGACGAAAGTGAAGAGCGAGGGGTTGTCGTGGATGAAATCGCAGAGGGTCGGGGAATCGCGGAAGAAAGTGAAAGTGAAAAGCGTATGGTAGAGGAGGGCGGTTGAGAAGGGGGATTGGTAAAATCAGGTGCCGGATCAGATTTCAGAGGTGCCGGATCCGGCGTGTTCCGGCACAAATTAAGCCCTGGTCCTACCTTAACCAACCAAACACCATTGGAAGGCTTATTTATCCAGCTTTATTGTTTCCAAAAATGGACACTTATGACTTTGATATGACTTATGGTTTCTCTAATAGTATCTGGATGGGGTCACATTCAGTTGAAGTCAGAATTATTCGCCCTCCTGTGAATTTATTTTCTCTTTTGTCAAATATTTCTCAAATGCTGTTGAACAGATTCAGGAATTTTTCACAGTATTTCCTCTAATATTTTTTCTTCTGGAGAAAGTCTTATTTGTTTTATTTCAGCTAGAATAAAAGCAGTTTTTTATTGTTTTAAAGCCATTTTAAGGTCAATATTATTAGCCCCCTTAAGCAATATTAGTTTTAGATTGTCTCCAGAACAAACCACTGTTATACAATGACTTGCCTAATTACCCTAACTTTACCCTAATTAACCTAGTTAAGCCATAACAAAGATAAAATAAATCAGTTATTACAAATGAGTTATTAAAACTATCTTGCTTAGAAATATGCTGAACAAATCTTCTCTTCCTTAAACAGAAATTGGGGAACACAACATACAGGAGGCCGAATAATTCAGACGTCAACTCTGCATGGGTTTGTTTGGTGTTTTGAAGTATCCGCCCTCTCCACACACACACACTAATAAGGTTAAGTGACCGTCTCAGTATCTGCATCTGCATCTCTCTGAAGTGTCGAAGGCAAACATTCCTATGTGTATTGGAGAAAGTCTGGCTGTTAAACGCTCAGTGGTGTCTCGGATCAGTAGAGTCGCCTTCGGCCAGGCTGGAGTTGTAAATGATGCTTTAAATGATTGTAAAATGGGCCCAGGGAATGTGCGAGGATCAGTAAAGTCACACCAAGGCCACAAGACCAGGAACAGATCATGTTAGTGAAACTCAGCTAACACTATAGTGTTAATTCAAACATTAATTAACAAACAAGTAAATAAGGTAATACAGTGTAAAAATATCTGTGAATGATAAAACATGCTTTCTAGTGTGAAGATGTTGCACACTTATTATTAAACTCACGTAACTACGGAAGATCTAGTTGCATGTGGTGTGGCTTTGCTCCACTATGTGTCCATACGCCTGAAATATTCTGAAGCAGCAATACTGTTTTGTATTGTCGCATGAAATTCCTGCTTTTTTTAAAGAAAAAAAAAAAATATAGCATTGATGCACATCAGTAACTCGCCAGTAACTTTTTTAATTTATGTTCCTGTAAGAAAACATTGCAAATAATTGGAAATCCGGCGACCGCAATAATCAAACCCTTGGGAACAACTGTAGTCGGAACCAAAGTTCACAGGTCTGTGTTCTCTGGACTCCTCTCAAGCGGTGGACTTCTACATTCCGATTGCTTGGTTGTTGCTAGATTGGATACGTTTGCGGCTGGAGGTTAACGAGAAATATTTATGTTATTTATGAAATTTCCGATTTATTGGATTTTATTATCGTCTACCCCCACCCCAACCCTAAACCCAGCCGTCACAGAAGCATAAAAACAGTAGTTGTACCGAGTAATATTTATCTTATCTATTAAATTACCCAATGAATTTTATTTTTTTGCCCCTACCCCCACCCCAACCCTAAACCCAACCGTCACAGTACTGTAAAAATATTAATTATTGTTATACAGTGTCATAAAAAATGGCGCTATATTAATGTGCATATTGCACTTCCGGCCGGCCGCGTATCCGATCTACTGTAGACTTTATCCGATTGCTTGCCGCCGAACCGCGTCATAGCTTATTACCATAAAGTTGACTTGTTTTCAACTCTCCTCGACGCGCACACTGGCGAAGACGCGCCGCGCTGCTCCTCGCCGCTGGCTCTCATTGAAAATGAATGACTACCGGCTACTTTGACGTACAGTAACACTGCAGACTATTACACATGACAATAAAAGTCACTTTTTCAACCTTTTAAGGTTAAAAGAAAGACATCCCATAATGCAATTCAAAAGCCGAAATAAATGGAGAAATTAAAAGCATGAATCACAAAATGAAAATTTATGCTAATTTATGGATTTTTTTAAAGTGTAGTCCTTGTTGCAACCCAGGCTCATTATGGATACATACCCCTGTATACATTTCTGGAGAGTGTAAAATACGTCCCAGGAGGTACGTTTCTTTGCAGTTTTTTTCCCGTGAATCCACCAGAGGCCGCTGTGTATGCTTTTTCACATCTCAAGTTTCTCTTGCGAGTGTCATTCACGCCTGCTGTTTTCACGTAAATCCACCAGAGGCCACTGTTGACTGACTGATTGACCGACTGACTGATCAACCGATCGGCTGACCCACCCTCCTTCTTCCCTAAACCCAACCAATATTGTTTTCGAAAGCACCGATTGATTGACTTTAATAAATGACCTCAGCAGAAGGCATCGTGCATATCAAAAACCGGCAAAGCAACAGATTAATATTATTTAACATATTTAGATGTAACCCCATTTGTAATCTTTAACATTTTCATAGGTAACTGTAATTTAATTACACATTTTTTCTCAGTAACTGTAACGAAATACTGTTACTTTTATTTTCTAATTAAATTACGTAACGTAGTTACATGTAACTAGTTACTCCCCAACACTGCTTCTGCTCTATTGTTTTCCTCTTCATTATTTCAGCAAATAGGACTGTAGAAAAATGATTAGTTGTACTCTCCCGTAGAGCTGAAGATCTTTGCCCGAACCCGACGGGACCCGGCGGGTTCGGGTGGGTTCGGGTTTAATTTCTATCACTTTAGACGGGGTCAGGTCGGGCCGGGCTTGGCTTGGCTTGTGCAGTAAATAAACAGTCATGTGATGTATTTCGATTAGAGCGCGAAAGTAATCAAATCGTTTGTTACAACATTAAAATCCATCCCTGCAAAGGTAAAACAAATGATGACGGAGAAGTTAAAAAGAACGAATTTTGACTGGGGTCAGGCCAGCCGCCAGTCCAAAAAGAACGGTCATTCTAGCCGCCAAGGTATTTCGGCGGTCACTCATACACTGCGCATTACGGTAGAGCGCTAAACAGCAATGTATGTACAGCAAGCTGACAGGGAAGATGACGAGGTCACTCGCTACATTGAAACTGCTGCCATGGATAATTAAATGGATGTTCTTGGCTGGTAGAAGATGAACAAACAATCCTACCCAAAACTTGCACAATTAGCCAGATCAGAACTCTGCACCTCGGCCTGTAGCAGCAGCAGTGAAAGAGTGTTCGGTGCCGCTGGACGCACCATGGATGCACTAAAGGCATTTACAGTGGATTCAATAATGTTCCTCCACAAAAGCACGGAGCCTAATCTTGGTGAGTAAAGGGTTTTTAAATTATGAATAAATATTAATTAAACCATAAAATCATAATGTAGACAGTGTATACAGGCTAATGTTGGCATTAGGCTATTCTTTTAATATTCAGCTTCACCGTCACCGTAAGGCCAGATTGTCAAGAGAAGTGGCGAAACAAATCCTGCAAATCCTTCGTTATTGCCAAATACCCGTCATAATTTATAATTTATTTTAATTTAATTAGTTAAGAAAGACTTCTTTTCATTGGTGTGTTGGCCAATTTAAAGGCTAAGTCTATGTACCTAGGCCTATTTAGAGTGCTGAGGTATTACGATGTTACAGAGGACTTATTTTATTTCTTTGTTCCGACTTCCAAGTGGACTATACCCTATGTTTGTTACGAATAAATTATGTTAAAACATATAAATGACTCATTCTTGAAAAAGAGCTGTGTGCATGAGCACATTTGAATAATGTCGGGTTATAAATGGGTTCGGGCTTTATAAAGCTGTCAATCAAAATCTACCTGTCGTGCTCGGGCCGAATTCTGTCAGGCCTAATTTTTATGGCCCGATTTCAGCTGTACTCTCCCGTTCACTGCACTCAGAGTTTACACACTATGACCACTTCTGCTGCTACTGAGAAACACACACATGTGAGAAGGCTCCATTGGTCAAACTGATCGATTTTGCTTTCATGCTAAAAACCTTTGGAATAACTGATGCTTTAAACAACTGTAAAGCACGCCCAGGGAATGTGTGAGGATCAGTAAAGTCACACCAAAGGCCAGAAGAGCAGGAATCAGCCCTGAGGAAACGCTGCCGATTTACAGCCGCTCCTCCATCTGCTCCAGGAATGCCCATCGTCTCGTTTCAGGGCGTAAATTCCCTGCGTAATTACAGAGTCATCGGCTGAAGAATGAAGGTGAACCTGGAGCTTCAGCAGCAGAGCACACACACACACACAGAAACACACACCTCATTCATGCACTATTCACATTATTGCTTTGACTCCACCAATACTGTCTGTGTGAGCTAACTCCTTCTGTGGAAATCTAGAAATATTCAATTATCTTAAATGTAAATTCAATTGAAATCAAATAATAAATTAAATATCTATATATGTAGGGCGGCACGGTGGCTCAGTGGGTAGTACGATGACCTTACAGCAAGAAGGTCGCTGGTTTGAGTCTCGGCTGGGTCAGTTGGCGTTTCTGTGTGGAGTTTGCATGTTCTCCCCTAGTTGGCGTGGGTTTCCTCTGGGTGCTCCGGTTTCCCCCCACAGTCCAAACACATGCGCTATAGGGGAATTGATGAACTAAATCGGCCGTAGTGTATGAGTGTGTGTGTGTGTGAATGAGTGAATATGGGTGTTTCCTGGAAGGGCAACCGCTACGTAAAACATATGCTAGAATAGTTAGTGGTTCATTCCGCTGTGGCGACCTCTGAAATAGAGACTAAGCTGAAGTATATATAGTACATGTATTCATCCCAAACCATCACGGTACAAGGTTCACGGGGTTCGGTTCACATTATTTTTGTCATTAATTGTAATTGTACAGTGAGATTATTGTCTCCACAGAGAGATCTGATCTGATCATTATCCAGTCTGTCTTGAATAACATGAGGACACATAACAAACCGAATTCAAAATACCCAAAATACCCATCAGATTATTTATTATATCCAGTTAAAAATGACAATTTCGAGGTCAGAATGAATTATAGCTGTTTTAGCACCTGTGCCTTTAAAAATGCAAATGAGCTGGTTCACCCCGCCCACTCTTCATTACTCTATCGCTTCAGGGAAGGTGTAAATGGGGTCAGATGTCAGGATAAACACACAAAAAAGATAGCCGCCAACTCAGATCCACAGTTACAGATACCACAGTAAGGCCGTACTCACACTATGTACAGTTGCCTTGAACCGGGCCAAAGCACGCTTGTACCCCCTCCCGTCTCCCCCGACGGCCTGCACTCACATTACATTCAGGCCTGTGCACGCCTACGTCATCGATGATGCGCTGTTCAGTAAGCGCTCTCGCTCAGCACAGTGGAGATTTCTTTAGTTATATCGTTTAAGTGGTTTGATATACGGTGACACGCAGTCTAATATTTCGCCGAACAGATCAGCCACTTTTGACGCTCATAAACAATCATAAAGTCCTCGTGCTGCAGGAATTAGGAGGTTTGCTGAAGGCGCAGCTGACGTGCAGTGAGGGGTTTGCGTCTTTAATAATCTACGACAGTTTGTGTTCATTGAACAGTAAGAATGATTCATTAATCCATATCAAACAGTCCCTTAAAAGTCACATCTCGCTTTCAGTTTCAGGCTCAGGCACGCTTGCACTCACACTGCAAGCGTACTGCGCCCAAGTGAACCGCGCTCTGGCCCACCTCTTCCAACCGGGCCAGGGCCGCCCAAGTGTACCGTGCCTGAGCCCGATTCAGAGCACTCACACTTCTCAAACGATCCGGGAAACGGGCCTGGGCACGGTTCGGATCGCATAGTGTGAGTACGCCCTAAGATGAATAGAGAGGGGTCTGGATGCAGTTGCAAGCTGAGCTCCATGCAATGTTTTTAATACACACGCCTAACCCCGCCCCTCACAGTGACATCACTAGTTCCATTGAGTGCATTGTGTCTGACATTGCAAGTATGAAATATGCAATCTCAGCTTGCAAATCCAAGTACGTTTGGAGCTCTAGACAAATGCCATTCACACACAAAGGAATCACACAAAATCAAGCACACGTGCGCATTAACGTGCTGTTTTTGCTCCTCCACTCATGGTAAATGTGTCAGAATGACCATGAAACAGATAAATATGAAGATTCATTATGATACACAAAATAAAGCTGACTTAACGTCCACAAACCATCACTCCTGTTGTGTGATTGAAGCATCCTTGTTTATAGTTGTGTACACTATGCCTCTGTGCTGATTTCAGCGATTATAAACGCAGCTCAAAAAGTCCAGCATGCTATAAAAACACAAAGTGTAGCACTTACTGCTTCTTGAAGAGCAGTTTGACCACAGAGAGTTATGACAGATCAGTTAACCCCAGTTTTTTTTTGCAAATCCTGCCTTGTGGACATGATTATACCAACACAGGCTCATTCTGAAAACGTAGTCTCGTGGATGTTTCTGGAGACCGCGGATTACGTAGCCGGAGGTACGTATGGCTTCATTTCGTTTTTTTTAACGAAAGCTACGGGGCAGTGTGATGACAGTCGTTCCTTTTCGCGCTTACCAGCTGACCCGCTCACCTCCATGTGGAAGGTTTTGCCGCGGCAATTGCTTCGTCCCGCTAGGTCGTCATGTTACGTCGGCGGACTTGAGACGCAGAGAGGGGTTGACCAGGACGGCGATGAAGACGGGGTTCGAGTCCGGGGAAAATCGGTTCCAGAAATCAGGTAAGACAAAAACAGAATCCAAAATAATAAAATGAACAAGTGAATAACAGGGTGAGAATGTGGTAAAATCACAAAAAACATGCCAAACATCAGACGAGGGCTTTTATTTTTCTGAACGGCTTTTGTAAACCGTTGGTTGGGTTTAGCGGAGGAGGAGGGTGGGTCGTTCAGTCAGACAGACAGACAGACAGGCCTCTGGTGGGTTTGCACGAGAACAGTGGGCGCGAACGGCGCTCCTGAGAGAAATGAGAGAGACGGAAAAAGCGCACGCAGCGGCATCTCGCGGACTCGCGAAAACAAAAACTGCAAAAATACGTACCTCCCGGGTCTCCAGAAACGTCCACGGGACTACGTTTTAAGAATGAGCCTGGGTTGGATTATACACGTTACAGTGGAGATATGTTAATACATCCCACAAAATATCTCTGGCCCAGCTCTGGCCCACACTATCAGCTTTTGCTTGGCCCACATGCCGCAGTGAATTACGGTACATGACTGGACTAAGTCTGGCTTTCAGACGAGGGCCAAACATGGACCATATCTGGGTCTCAGCCAGGTTAATAACCCATTACTGAACCTGAACTTTCTTTTTATTAAAAAATAATAAAAATGTATTTTAAATGTGGGTCAAGATAGGCCAAACTTACATGGCCCACATATCAATTATTAACATCTGGGCCATCTAAGTATTGTGTGCCGCCTTAAAGACAGTGCTACCTCTGCCAAACCAGGGACATTTTTGGCCCACATGCTGTATGCCAGTGCTGGATGAATGCCTGCTGTGCCAGATTTATGCCAAATCTGGGCCACAATTCTTTGCTACCTGGGATGCCTGTCAATCAATATTGGTGGGCGGGGAAAACAGCACTGCTATGTCATGTTGCGGTGGGCCTCAGAATCACTCAGATTTGGATCCTATTTTAATGTCAGGAAATTAAAAAAAGGCACTTGTTGTGTTTCTATTGGGCAGAAAAATCGCCTCACAGCAAGAAGGTTGCTGGTTCAAGCCCCAACTGAGTCAGTTGCCAACTGACCCAGCCGGGACTTAAACCAGTGACCTTCTTGCTGTGAGGCCACAGTGCTAACCACTGAGCCACCGTGTCGCCATAAATCTATTAACTTATATACATTTACTTCAGATTTGTGATGCTTTTTTAAGTTACACCTCTAAGAGTACTATATTTGTTATAGAAAATATGTATATTTGATGCTTTTAAAATTATTTACATTATATATCAGTAAACAAAGAAATGCATGCCGTAAATTATATCCAAAGAGATATCCAAAACCTTAAAATCTGGTGGCTCATGATTGTATAAAAAATAATACTTGGCAATAGTTTTCAATTATTTATTAATTTATTTATTTATTTATTTATTTATTTATTTATTTATTTATTTATTCATTCATTTATTCATTCATTCATTTCTTCATTTATTCATTCATTCATTCATTCATTCATTTATTTAATTATTTTTATTTTTTTTTATTTATTTTAAATATTTATGTATTTATTTTTATTTATTTATTTATTTATTTAATTAATTATTTTTGTTTATTTTTATTTATTTATTTTTTATATTTATATATTGATTCATTCATTCATTCATTCATTCATTCATTCATTTATTTATTTATTCATTCATTCATTTATTTATTCATTTATTCATTCATTCATTTCTTCATTCATTCATTCATTCATTCATTCATTCATTTATTTATTCATTCATTCATTCATTCATTCATTCATTCATTCATTTATTTATTTATTTATTTATTTATTTATTTATTTATTTATTCATTTATTCATTCATTCATTTCTTCATTCATTCATTCATTCATTCATTCATTCATTTATTCATTCATTCATTCATTCATTCATTTATTTATTTAATTATTCATTTATTTATTTATTTATTTATTCATTTATTCATTCATTCATACATTCATTCATTTATTTATTTATTTATTTATTTAATTATTCATTTATTTATTTATTTATTTATTTATTTATTCATTTATTCATTCATTCATACATTCATTCATTTATTTATTTATTTGTTTATTTATTTATTTAATTATTTTTATTTATTTATTTATTTATTGTTTATATTTATTTATTTATTCATTCATTCATTCATTCATTCATTTATTTATTTATTTATTTATTTATTTATTTATTTATTCATTCATTCATTCATTCATTCATTCATTCATTCATTCATTCATTCATTTATTTATTTATTTATTTATTTATTTATTTATTTATTTATTTATTTATTATAGTGTTTATTCTGTTTTATCTCCTTACAACCATTTCTGATCATTAACTTTTGCACTAGTATCCATTTTCTTAAATGTCTTTTACTCAAATTCTGCTTTATTTTATTTTTACTCTATTTCACGCTTGTTTTTGTAAATTAAAGAACTTAAACCAAATTAAAATGTGCTCCATTAGTAAAACTGACTTACAGATTTGCGCCTCCTGTAGTGTTGATTTCAGTGTGTTTATGGCGCCTCCTGCTGGACTTAAATATTAATGCAACTCTCAAAAATAGTCAACCAGCCAATTAGAGGTGCTCATCTTTCTGGATGACGGTGATCTGATGCTTGCTGCTTCACAATCTAAAGAGAAACAAAATACAGACATTAAAGATTTCACAACTTTATTTATTTTTTATTGTAAGCTGTGTAAGAATATTTATTGTAAGTGTCTGAGGGTGTTTCAGAAGTTCTTATATGCCCTGACATTTGTTTTGTTTTTTTCAGCTACTCATAATAAAGTAAGTGGTTAAAGTCTAATTCCACTGTAAACAGCACGAACTGGCCTACAATAATACGTGCAACATTTTGAAAAAGAAACATTTATGTGTGGTTGTCACTGAAATAACTCAATGAAAAACACAGAATATTTGCTTACAAGACCCATGTGGAAAATGATAAATTTGGCCCAAATGATGGAGGACAAATGAGGGCCACAGTTGGCAAAAATGTGGCATAGTCATTTAAGGGTAATCTGGGTCTAAACCTAAAGTGGCTCAGACATGTAAGTGCAAATGTGGCCCAGTTATCTTAAGACATATGTGGGCCACTTTTGGCAAATATTCGGCACAGTAAGCTATGGCTATTGCAGCTGTGAGCCTAATGTGGCCCAGAGAAAATATGGCAAATGTAGCCCAGTTATTTTAAAACATATGTGGGCCACTTTTGGAAAATATTCGGCACAGTAAGCTATGGCTAATGTGGATTTGAGACTATAGTGGCCCAGAGAAAATATGGCAAATGTGGCCCAGTTATTTTAAAACATATGTGGGCCACTTTTGGAAAATATTCGGCACAGTAAGCTATGGCTAATGTGGATTTGAGACTATAGTGGCCCAGAGAAAATATGGCAAATGTGGCCCAGTTATTTTAAAACATATGTGGGCCACTTTTGGTAAATATTCGGCACAGTAAGCTCTGGCTATTGCAGCTGTGAGCCTAATGTGGCCCAGAGAAAATATGGCAAATGTGGCCCAGTTATCTTAAAACATATGTGGGCCACTTTTGGTGAATATTCAGCACAGTAAGCTATGGCTAATGTGGATTTGAGCCTATAGTTTCCCAGAGAAAATATGGCAAATGTGGCCCAGTTATCCTAAAACAAATGTGAGCCACTTTTGGCAAATATTCGGCACAGTCAGCTCTGGCTATTGGAGCTGTGAGCCTAATGTGGCCCAGAGAAAATATGGCAAATGTGGCCCAGTTATCTTAAAACATATGTGGGCCACTTTTGGTGAATATTCGGCACAGTAAGCTATGGTTAATGTGGATTTGAGCCTATAGTGACCCAGAGAAGATATGGAAAATGTGGCCCAGTTATCTTAAAACATATGTGGGCCACTTTTGGCGAATATTCGGCACAGTAAACTCTAGCTAATGCAGCCGTTAGCCTATAGTGGCCCAGAGAAAATATGGCAAATGTGGCCCAGTTATCTTAAAACATATGTGGGCCACTTTTGGTGAATATTCGGCACAGTAAGCTATGGTTAATGTGGATTTGAGCCTATAGTGACCCAGAGAAGATATGGAAAATGTGGCCCAGTTATACTAAAACAAATGTGGGCCACTTTTGGCAAATATTTGGCACAGTAAACTCTAGCTAATGCAGCCGTTAGCCTATAGTGGCCCAGAGAAGATATGGAAAATGTGGCCCAGCTATCTTAAAATATATGTGGGCCACTTTTGGCAAATATTTGGCACAGTAAACTCTGGCTAATGCAGCCGTTAGCCTAAAGTGGCCAAGAGAAGATATGGAAAATGTGGCCCAGTTATCTTAAAACATATGTGTGCCACTTTTGGCGAATATTCGGCACAGTAAGCTATGGCTAATATGGATTTGAGCCTATAGTGGCCCAGAGAAGATATGGAAAATGTGGCCCAGTTATCTTAAAACATATGTGGGCCACTTTTGGCGAATATTCGGCACAGTAAACTCTAGCTAATGCAGCCGTTAGCCTATAGTGGCCCAGAGAAAATATGGCAAATGTGGCCCAGTTATCTTAAAACATATGTGGGCCACTTTTGGCGAATATTCGGCACAGTAAGCTATGGCTAATGCATCGTTAGCCTATAGTGGCCCAGAGAAGATATGGAAAATGTGGCCCAGTTATCTTAAAACATATGTGGGCCACTTTTGGCGAATATTCGGCACAGTAAGCTATGGCTAATGCATCGTTAGCCTATAGTGGCCCAGAGAAGATATGGAAAATGTGGCCCAGTTATCTTAAAACATATGTGGGCCACTTTTGGCGAATATTTGGCACAGTAAACTCTAGCTAATGCAGCCGTTAGCCTATAGTGGCCCAGAGAAGATATGGAAAATGTGGCCCAGTTATCCTAAAACAAATGTGGGCCACTTTTGGCAACTATTTGGCACAGTAAACTCTGGATAATGCAGCCGTTAGCCTATAGTGGCCCAGAGAAGATATGGAAAATGTGGCCCAGTTATCTTAAAACATATGTGGGCCACTTTTGGCGAATATTCGGCACAGTAAGCTATGGCTAATGTGGATTTGAGCCTATAGTGGTCCAGAGAAGATATGGAAAATGTGGCCCAGTTATCTTAAAACATATGTGGGCCACTTTTGGCGAATATTTGGCACAGTAAACTCTAGCTAATGCAGCCGTTAGCCTAAAGTGGCCAAGAGAAGATATGGAAAATGTGACCCAGTTATCTTAAAACATATGTGGGCCACTTTTGGCAAATATTCGGCACAGTAAGCTATGGCTAATGTGGATTTGAGCCTATAGTGACCCAGAGAAGATATGGAAAATGTGGCCCAGTTATCTTAAAATATATGTGGGCCACTTTTGGCAATTATTTGGCACAGTTAGCTCTGGCTAATGTGGCTGTGAGCCTAAAGCGGCCCAGAGAACATATGGAAAATGTGGCCTAGACATCTTAAAAAATATGTGGACCACATAGACTAAAGTCACCATCATGGAGAAAGGTGTTTGCTATCGTTGGGCTCATAGCCCTGAACCTCTTAATATACATTTTATTTTGGGCTGCTGTAACTTTTAAGAACTTTGCTTGAAAAGTTTATTCATTACAGCAAACAAGCCAAGTAAAAAACAACAACAATAAAATGAAGTGAGGTACAACTTGTGATGAAGTAATATAATTCACTGATGTTAACTAAAGTTTTATCCATTATTAGAAGTATCGTAATAACATCCTTGCACATGCCACAGAATTATGAAGGTTTATAAGCTAAAACAATTCTATGGTTCAACTTCTGCTCACAGAGACATCAATAATCAGCGTATGAACCTCAACAACGGTGACAATTAACAACATGAACAAAACTCACAAACATCACAAACAGGAGACTAAAAGTGACAAAATCAACAACGTCAACATAAACAGC
This sequence comes from Danio kyathit, assembly GCA_903798195.1. Lineage (NCBI taxonomy): Eukaryota > Metazoa > Chordata > Actinopteri > Cypriniformes > Danionidae > Danio > Danio kyathit. The sequence continues at coordinate 1,246,654 of LR812535.1, forward strand.
AGAATCAACAACAAATAATGAAAACTGGAGCATCAACAAGCTGTATAATGTATTCATACCACAATGCAAGCTGGGATTTTTGTACTTTGCCACACCCAGCAAGTGTAAGGTGTAGGCCAGATCTGGGTCAGAATAAAAGCAAATTAGGGTCAGTTCTGGTTCATTTGGTTGAATTCTGGCTAATATGTGGTATTGCTTTGGCTTATTTGTGGCCCAGATCTGGCAAACAGGAGCGGACCGCACAAGTGCCATCCTTCCATGCGATATTTGGGCCAGATGTAAGTGTCTGGTGTGGGCCGGATTTGAGGCACATGAATTTTGTTAGCTGGGTTGGTGTTGTATATATTCCACTACAGAAACCTTGTTATAAACTGCAGCACATGTTCAGACTTATCTCTCTTTTCTTATACATTATATTATTTCTAAAATGTCACTAAAAGTCACTTTGTTAAAGTGTAGAGTCAAATTTTCAACATCAAAAGTGGACAGAGCAGAGATCAACATCCCATAATGCAATTCACCACCATAAATAAACACAAAACACTTGTAAATACGCAAACTGTTCATTAACAGATATTTTATACAGTGTGGTACCTGATAACAAGACTGCAATGTTGTGCAAAAACAAACACACAAAAACAGTAGTGCTTGTTTCAGCTTTGCCATTCATAATTTTTGGGACTCATAACAAACTGTATCTCTCAGTGGAAACAGGCCATTATTCATCAGGGGTCGCCACAGCAGAATGAACCGCCAACTATTCCAGCATATGTTTTAAACAGTGGATGCCCTTCCAGTACTGGGAAACACCCATACATACTCATTCTCTCACACACACACACACACACACTTATACACTACGGCCAAGGAAACCCACTCCAACACGAGGAGAACATGCAAACTCCACACAGAAACACCAACTCACCCAGCCGGGACTCGAACCAGCGACCTTCTTGCTGTGAGGCCACAGTGCAACACCATTGAGCCACTGTGTATATGTATATGTGTGGCTATAGTGTGTGTGTATAGTGAGTGTATGTGTGTTTCTAGAGAGAGAGAGAGAGAGAGAGAGAGAGAGAGAGAGAGAGTGTGTGTGTGTGTGTGTGTGTGTGTGTGTGTGTGTTTCTCCTAAGTGTGCTTGTGTTTGTCTAATGTGTTTGTGTCTAGTGTATGTGCGTGTTTGTCGAGAGTGTGTTTGAATGTGTGTTTCTAGAGTGTGTGTTGGTGTTTAGAGAGAGAGAGAGTGTGTGTGTGTTTCTGCTAAGTGTGCTTGTGTTTGTCTAGAGTGTGTTTGTGTCTAGTGTACAGTATGTGTGTGTTTGTGTCTAGTGTATGTGCGTGTTTGTCGAAAGTGTGTTTGAATGTGTGTTTCTAGAGTGTGAGTTGGTGTTTAGAGAGAGAGAGAGAGAGAGAGAGTGTGTGTGTGTGTTTCTGCTAAGTGTGCTTGTGTTTGTCTAGAGTGTGTTTGTGTCTAGTGTACAGTATGTGTGTGTTTGTTTCTAGTGTGTGTGTGTGTGTTTCTGCAGCAGGTTTCCTGTTTTCAGTCCTGGTAAAAGGCAGCAAACAATGCTCGGAAAAGCGTCTGCTGGGTCGTCTAGACGTCTATCAGACTGTCTGGGTCAGATCTCGCTCTTCAGATGATTTATATCAGCACGTGAAGCTGAGGCTGTGAAAATGACCCAACGTGGTGAACCGCGGAGGAGAAACCCCGTCTGATGTTCACCACAACAGGAAGACCGGTCTCTCACACATATACAGACACACACACTCCGGCTGCTGCGTGAGAAACACCGCCGCTCAGTGCTGATAGACACACCGTATGAAACTAATATAAACACACACTTCTTCTTTTCTGCGTATGTGTTTCTTCTTCTGGATGACAGTGTGTTGTGAAAGTGCAGAACATGCGATGATGAGCTTTCATTACGTTCACGCACTTAATGACATTATCTAAACAACAACAAAATAAGTGAGCATTTCTGTCAGCTCAACTTAAAGGCAATAGTATCTGGATGCAGCCTTTATGATGCAAGCTGAGATTGCATCACTCAGCGATGCAATGTCAGACACAATGCACTCAATGGAGTGAGTGACGTCACTGTGATGGGTAGGGTTAGGGGTGGGGTTAGGTGAGCGCATTAAAAAGCATTGGTGCAGCTCAGATTGCACTGCACCAGGTCTGCATCCAGACCCCTCTCCTTAAAGGTGCAGTGTGTAAGTTTGACACCCAGTGGTTGAGCTAGGTATTGCACTCCTGGATCAACACACACACCAAGAGCAGGGGGGGTATTCCAGAAAGCTGGGTTAACTTACCATCTGCTAAACCCTGAACTCTCGGTTGATTAACCCAAAACCTGCTTACTGTATGTCGGTTCTAAAACAGCTGATAAGAGTTAGTTATATCAACCTCCTGAAGATAACCGCGAGGTAATGCGTGCGCACAGCGCATACCTGAAGGCATTTTCAGTAGATTGCCAAATTCACGAGTCACCATAGAAAGTCAGGGTAAGAAAAAAAGGCAACACACTTTACAGAGGCGGTTCATTTCAAAGCTGATTTAAAAATTTATTTTGAAACTCTTAAAGGACTTTCAAGTCGCAAAGCTACCAGAACTGTGAATATACTTCAAAAGCTAAACTCCTCTTCTCTATGGTAAACTGTTATGTATACCCGCTCTTGTTTTTTATTTGTTTTTTTTTTCTTCTTTCTTTTCTCTTTTCTTTTTGTTACTTTGTTTACAAATGTTATGCTAAAATGTGAATATCTGATTGTAAGCTTTGTTATGCATTTGACTGAAAATGTTCAGCAAATACAATAAATAAAAAAAAATAAAAAAAAAGAGAGAGTTCCACTAAAAAAAAAAAAAAAAAAAAAAAAAAAAAATTACAGAGGCGGAGTTGGTGGTTTTAATGCAGGAGGAGTGTGAGGAATTAAGGCCGATTATAAAGAAAAAGCAATACACATCTGCATCAACGAAGGAAAGAAATACAAGATAACAAACAGATAAGAAAAGAAAAAATAAATATTGAGAGAAAATTCGTTACTTTATTAAGTTGCACATGTCAGCCTCCCTTTTAATGCAATGAAATATTAAATGTAACTAACATTTTTGAGTATGTTGTGTAAGCATTCATGCATTTAATTTTCCTGCCATTAATTTCTTAATGCCACAATCATAATGTGCATTGACTAGTACATAAGGCTTATATAAATTGTAATCCTTCTGGAGCTAGAAGAACTCTGTCCAAAGTCCAAATTAAACACAGACACATTCTCTTAAAAGGTCATATTTGATTACTGGAGCTGTGTATTAAACACTCTACAATATTCTTTCTGTCATGTAGCTAATAGAAAGAAGGCTGAGGAGGCCTGTCTAACTGCTGTGGGCCACCAAATAACTCTGAGGAGCTGCTCTGTCCCTTAATAAAGGCTAATCAGTGGTTGAATTATTTGACCTTAAACCACATAGAGAGAGAGAGGAAGAGAAAAAATAATATTCTCCACAAGATTCGAACTCGCTCTGCTATGAGCGCTGTTGTTCTTTAATGGCGCACTGACCACTAAGCTACTGCTGTGCTCTAAAACATTTGTGTAATGATACGCAGTGGTTTATGGCCAAGGAACTGTACAAAAGTGTATAAAACAGTTCAGTGCCAGGCAGACTGTATAGATACTGTAGTTCTACACGCTATTGCCACATTGTACAGTAAATGCCCTGACGCAAAAACAAAGAGCTGCACTGAATGTTTTCTATAGTTTTCTATTAAGGTGTTTGGTTATTGTCAGATAAACACACAAATAAAGTAGTTCCGGCAGGTTTAGAGTGCATTACAGCTCCATATCACTCCGCTGAATGATTTGAGTTATTACACAGCTACAACAGTCAAATACTCGATTCTGATTGGCTGATGATCATTCTAAGGTGTTTGGTTATCATCAGATAAAGGCACAGCTAAAGTAGTTCCGGCAGGTTTAGAGTGCATTACAGCTCCATATCACTCCGCTGAAGGATTAAGCCGCGGTCACACTACAGTTTGAGCTTGCGAAATTCTGTCGCACGGCGTTGCGAAAAGGGGCGGGATTAAACAAGATGATTAGACATTTAAAAAGACATTTCTGTTCAGAGAGGTCATGTTTTGATCCTGTATTGGTCTCACGCAGTCAAGTGATGCGATTTCGCAGGTCAGAGTTCACCAAGCTTGAACTTTGCACTGCAGCAACCTGCGAAACTCGACGCATGACCCTGCGTTTCCGGTCTGACGCATTCAACGTTCGTCACGTTTGATTTCAAAAGGTTTGTTAAATACATTAAGGATTCGTTTGAAAAACGACAACGCTCATTCAAATATCCATTTGGGTATGAAAAAAACCTGTGTACTTATAACCCTCTCACGATGAAAAAACTCTGTGCTTCTACGTCCATCAACGTTCTCATTAAGAGCCCGCAATGCTCAGTAAACTCTCTGAAACAGACAAACTCTGGAACATAACCTGCTCCAGAGCAGCTTATCTTCAGAGAGTAAGCTGCTATGGCTGTTTAACATACCCCAAAAGTTACCTTCGTTTTTGGAACCAAAGCTGAGGTTATCCACTTACTTACTCTTAAACTTACCCGGATATGTCACATAACCTGCTTTCTGGAATACCCCCCAGGTTGCCAGATTGACGACAAAAACAGTTCAGTGCCAGGCAGACTGTATAGATCAGGGGTGGGCAAACTCGGTCCTGGAGGGCCGGTGTCCTGCACAGTTTTGCTCCAACACTAATCAAACACACCTGAACATGCTAATCAGTGGCTTCAAGATCACTAGAAATCTATATAAGCAGGTGTGTTTGATTAGAGTTGGAGCTAAACTGTGCAGGACACCGGCCCTCCAGGACCGAGTTTGCCCACCGCTGGTATAGATAATGTAGTTCTACATGCTATTGCCACATTGTACAGTAAAATTCCCTGATGCAAAAACAAAGAGCTGCACTGAATGTTTTCTATGGTGAGGTTATCCACTTACTCTTAAACTTACCCGGATATGTCACATAACCTGCTTTCTGGAATACCCCCCAGGTTGCCAGATTGGCGACACCAACAGAAGCGAGCCTGACTGCTGAGCCTAAAGGCTGATTTAAACCTTGTTCTAAATAAATGAGCGGCACGCGATAGAAGGAATATTTTCCATATTAAAAGGTGTAGAAAAGGCTGGGATGTATATACAGAACAATAGCGCCCTCTTGTGACTAATGCGTCTAATGACGCAGATTCCCCTTTTAAAGGGCGCAAACCCCCCCTGTTTCAGCAGGGTGTTTTCACACCTCTAGTTTGGAAAAAGTCAGGAAAGTGGGCGTGTCCAGCTCTGTTTTAGGTGGGAGTGTCGAGGGAGGGAAAAAGGTAAGGTGCATAAAAATTTGCATAAAAATGGAAGTGTCTGTTTGGGCGCACGCTGATTTTCACAGGCAAAACAGACGCAGGGGAGAAAGACAGTGACTGTGTTCACATGGACATCAGTAATCAAATTATTTACCAAATTATTAAATGGTGGACTTTACCTGAAGTTTGGCACTTTTATTCAAGAACATTTCCTGCATGTTCCCAGTCACAAACAAGATGGATTCGAGGAACTGCTGGAGAGTTTCGTTTTAATGCAATGTTTGATACCGCACGGTGAATGGGAGGGGGAAAAAAACCTCCGCATTTCTCGGTAACTTAGATGCACTCGGTAGGTAGCGTCAGAAAGCCGTGTGTGTATAGACTATCCTGTTACAAAATGCCGCAAAAATCCAACACGACGGTAATATTTGTTTGCTGTTTACATGTTTACACTCAGAGAGCAGCATTTACATCTTTCAGTCTATAATATTGCAGTGATATTAACATACTGTAAACTTAGTAACTCAGAAATTATTTTGACTGAGGTCTGTCTTTAAACACTGAAAGAGCACTGCTGACGATACCAACTAACTTTACCATCTGAATGAACAAACAAAGTGCACTGATCACACACACACTTACCAAATCTGTAGAGAAAGGACAATCAACACAAACTGGAGCTGTGTCTTTTTAAAAGGAGACGAGCGGCAAATCCAGATTTCAACATTTCCAGATATGAAAAGCTCTCGGGTAAAAATGTTCCTTACAAACGCATTTCTGTTGCGTGCACTGTAATCCACACGTGAGTCCAGCTGCGCTCTCATAGCGGGGAAATGAAAACAAAACCTTCGTTGCAGCACATTTATTAACACAACACTGACGACACATGTTTCCAAACAATTCTTCTTCCACTTGTTTTGGCAACACAATGTGGCGTCTCTCTGTCGTCTGAACACTGTAACAGGTAAATCAGTCTTGAAGCTATCCTGCATATTAATGAAGTTGCACCTCATACACAATAGAGTGCGCTGATTGGTTTGAGCCAAGTCTTTCTCATGAATTAATGCTGCACACTCAGAGACGTCACGATGCACTCACAGGTACAGACATCCACTCTCCACGCTGGAATACACACCAGTATCTAATCGTCGTGACGCAGCTTCAAAAATACGTTTCAATCCGGAAGAACGAATTTGCTCAAAATAACGCAAAAACAACCAAATTTCACTTGTTAGTGAGATATACGTGTCCTCATAGTGTTTATAGCAGTGTGGGACACATATATGACTGTCAACAGCTCAACACATGTGCTTTGGTGTTTCGTGACCCTTTAATGATCCTTTTAATAGTTAACAGGTCAGAGCACGGACAGACTTCGCTAGTATCACGTTGTTATTGCCAAGTGCGTTCACATACAAAACCACTCATATTAAGCTACTCTGCCATACTTTCAAACTAAAGGACTGTAAACTCTCCACCGGTATCTATTCATTAAAGTGTACTTCGTCTCTGATCGGATGACTTATGTCTGCTCAATTTCCACCAGCACCAGCACTATTCTATGCTTCTGAATGGCTGCATTTACATTTCTGTCGTGTTTCGTCTGGTGCAAACAGCCCAGCTGCTCATCACTGCGTATCTCATCATGTAGCGTGTTGTGAGGACACGCGGTAACAATGTAACCTGCTCTCCTAATGTTTACGCTCGTAATATTTATATTATTTGCTAATTAATAACCTCATGTGGAACTCTGAATCTGCGTCTTATTTCAGAGTCTGCTACTGTCCATCAGAGGTCACATTTCGGTCTCGTGCTTTAAGAGCCTTTCTGACTGAATAAATGAAATAGACTGTTTTCCACCATCTGGCAACACTGAATTGGGCGGGTTAAAAGAACCAAAACAAAGACGGACGCTCAGGCACGTAACGCACATGTTCAAAGCAGAATATCTGACTTCAGCATTGTTCCTGAGATAAACAAGAATGTCCACTGAGCATGTTCTGAAATATCTGCACACATAGTATGGTGTTTTTATGCTTTAGAAGAGTCAAAGACGCACATACAGCACCTTTAAAAAATTATTATTATTATTATTATTATAACAATGTTTATTTACTTAAGTTTAATTAAGAAAAACTAAATGTTTATGTATAATATTGTTATATATTATTGTGCTGTGTGTGTGTGTGTGTGTGTGTGTGTGTGTGTGTGTGTGTGTGTGTGTGTGTGTGTGTGTGTTGTTAGTAAATTTTAGAACTTTGCTTTATTAATTTTGTTTAAATTACTTGAATGTAAATCAGAAAAATATCTGTTATAGGTTTTTAAATAAAATTGTGCAAATTTGTGTGAGAAAAAGTTTTAACACTTATTCAGTACTAATGTTATTTTGTTTATTCATTCATTCATTTTCCTTCGGCTTAGTCCCTTTATTCATCAGGGGCTGCCACAGTGGAATGAACTGCCAACTTATCCAGCATATGTTTTACACAGCGGATGCCCTTCCAGCTGCAACCCAGTACTGGGAACACCCATACACTCTCACATGCACTACGTCACATATACGCTACGGCCAATTTAGTTCATCAATTCCCCTATAGCGCATGTGTTTGGACTGTGGGGGAAACCGGAGCACCTGGAGGAAACAAAGGAGAACATGCGAACTCCACACAGAAATGCCAACTGACCCAGCCGGGACTCGAACCAGCGACCTTCTTGCTGTGAGGCGACAGTGCTACCCACTGAGCCACCGTGTAACTTTATTTTGTTTATACAACTTAAATTCCATTTTGTATAAAACAAATGGGGAAGAAAGGAAGAAAGCCGGGCGAAATGGTGGCTCAGTGGTTTGCACTGTGGCCTTAAAGCAAGAAGGTCACTGGTTCGAGCCTCGGCTGGGCCAGTTTACGTTGGTTTCCTCAAGGTGCTCCGGTTTCCCCCACAGTCCAAACACATGCGCTATAGGGGAATTGGGTTAGCTAAATCGTCCGTAGTGTAAGAGTGTGAATGAGTGCGTATGGGTGTTTCCCAGTGATGGGTTGCAGCTGGAAGGGCATCCGCTGTGTAAAACATATGCTGGATAAGTTGGTGATTTATTAACCCCTGATTAAAAAGGGGATTGTGGGATATGTATTGAGCACAGTATGGTGCAATATTTATATTGATGCTTTCATGAATAATGTTTGCATGCAATGTACAGTATATAAACCATATATAACCATAAAATAAAGCATTTATTTATTTATAGTAGCAGTTACTGTAATATGGCATAGTGAACAGTATCAGTGGCGTCCAGCAGAGGGCAGAACACACACACACACACACACACACGCACAGCCTCAGTTTTCACTAATGAACTTCTGAAACTTCTACATTCATAAATCACTAATATACGTTGAGCATATTTATCCCAAACAAGTGCATACACAGCAGAATATCTCGAGGAAAATGAGCCGCTCAGGGTGCTTTTGGCCTGCTCTGAGTTAATGAGATAATCAAGTGATGAGCATTAGTGACGAACACATGATGTTAACAAGCAGAAACACTAAAAAAATATACCAAGACTCCGATCACAGCCTTAGATGAAATCAGCTGAAATAAAAGATGAAGTCCCTCATCATCTCAGCAGAGCATCAGTAATAAACAACTCTACAAACAGCACAATGCACAACACAAAATGTTGATTTGATGTCATCTTCACTGTGGAAAATGAGTTTCTGTCTTGTTTCTAGTGCAAATATCAAACATTTCTTAAATTAAGAAGCACTTATTGTTTTGTCTTTAGAAATAATGAGTCAAAATTAAATGAGATTTTGTTTTTCAAGAACAATAATCTGCCAGAGGGGGAAGAGAAATAATCTTGTATTTCATATTGATATAGTAAGTAAGTAAGTAAGTAAGTAAGTAAGTAAGTAAAGGTTTATTTACATAGCACCTTTCCCAGACATTGAGTCACAAAGTGCTTTACAATAAGAGAAAACAAGTAAAAGAACACATAGCAATAAAAGAAAACATGTTAAAACATATTAAAAATCCAAATACAGAAACACTAATACTGTTAATTAAAAGCTTGACCAAAAAGATGTGTCTTTAAATGCCTTTTAAAAAGTTCAGCTGATCCCAGAGATCTCAGTGCTATCGGGAGAGAGTTCCAGAGCCTTGGGGCCAGCACACAGAAGGCACGGTCACCTTTAGTCTTAAGATGAGTTCTGAGAATAACTAAAAGGTCTTTGCCAGAAGACCCCAGAGACCGGCTACATGAGTGACTGTGTAAAAGATCTTGAATATATAGGGGTGCTTGACCATGCAAAGCTCTATATGTAATGACCAGAATCTTAAAATTTACTCCAGTGAACTGTCTTAAGCACAGGAGTAATGTGTGACCTCCTACTGGTGTTGGTCAAAAGCCTCGCCGCTGCATTCTGCACAACTTGCAATCCATCCATAGAAGATTTGTTCAGACAAGTGAACAGAACATTACAATAATCCAATCGTGAAGAGATGAAGGCATGAACAAGCATCTCCATCTCTTCCTTTGACATAATATCCATACCTGCCAACATTTGGTTTGAAATTCCGGGAGACCCCCCCCACCCCCCCCCCCCCCCCCCCCGGGTGGGGGAGTGGTAATTACGTCATACGCTAATTTGCATATTACTGACGTCATCGCGTTCTACCATTTCTGTTTGTTTAACAGCCTATGGTAAATAAATGGGGTATTTGATATTCGCACTACGCTTTTTGTAAGCTTGTCAATTTAACTAAATGTATTGCTGTTTGAATACAGTATATCATTATAGATGAGTAGGGAATTTGCAGTATTTCTTTCAGACGCAGGGGCGCAGGGGCGTAGCAACCGGGGGGGATATGTTCCCCTCACTTTTAGAGATAGACCATTTAGAAAAGCGTGATTAAGAATGTAAACTTTTGGATTTCATACAGCTGTCCCCCCACTTTTAAAATGTCCACTCCTCCCCTGCTCAGACGTAATATACTCAGAGAAGTTCTGAAACTCTCACTTAAAACATCTCTGATTGTGCAACAAGAATAAATGGTCAAATTAAATTGTTAAAATAAAGGAGAAGCAGATCGGGTTGACTGTACAAGGGAAATACCTTCAAACTGCCACCTGTTCTAAATCATTTGCCGTCAGTACGCAGAGAGGTGCTCTGCTCTCTGGCTGCAGGAGAGGGGCCGGCGGCATCACCCGCAGCTCGTTGAGAAGAGTAGGGACGGTACAGTAATGGACAAACGACAGTCTATAAAAATCTCCAGTAACACACAAAAAAGTCGCTAGATTTGTCGCTAGTCGCTTTTTTGAAAATTTGTGGCTAAGTTGGCAACACTGGCGCAAACTGAAGAGCGGGGAGTGGGAGGAGTGAGAGGTTTGGGGAGATGGGGGCGCGCGAACTGTAGCGCGCGACCGGAAGAGCACAAGCACGAAGTTTCAGCCCGGACTGTACCAAAATGCTGAGGAGCGGGGGGCGGGGGAATTCCGGGAGTTTACCGGGAGACAGAACAATACGGGAGACGGGTCTGAAATATGGGAGACTCCCGGGAAAAACGGGAGTGTTGGCAGGTATGATAATATCTCTGATTTCTGCGATGTTCCTCAGATGAAAAAAGCATGTATGAACAACAGGCTTAACATGGCTATTAAAACACAGAGCTCAATCAAAGATGACACCAAGATTTCTAACATCACTGCAATTTGAAGATGACAAACCCCCGAAAACTTGCCTGATCATTGTGGTGATGCTATCTGGAGCAGAAATCAACATTTCTGTTTTATCAGGGTTCAGTTGCAGAAAATTGTCTGCCATCCATTTGTTAATGGAGACTAAACAATCCTGCAAGAGAGACAGTTTGTCTAGCCTGTCAGGGCTAAAAGAAAAATATAATTGTACATCATCTGCATAGCAATGATACGATATACCTTTAAAACTATTAATAATCTTGCTGAGAGGGAGCATATATAAATTAAAAAGAAGAGGGCCTAGGACAGAACCCTGAGGCACACCACAGGACAGAGGAACAGAGTCTGACATATGAGTTCCTATGGACACAGAAAAACTCCTGTCAGCAAGATAGGAGGTTAACCAACCCAGAGCTGATGCCCACATGAGAATGCAGCCTCTTAATTAAAGTGCAGTGATCGACAGTATCAAAAGCTGCACTAAGATCCAGCAAAACCAGCACAGAACATTCACCTGCATCGGCAGCCATTAAAATATCATTTGAGGCGCTGAGAAGGGCAGTTTCTGTAGAGTGATGCTTACGCAAACCAGACTGCAATTTATCAAGGATATTATGAGCCTCCAAAACAGAATTCAGCTGCATGGCGACAATCCTTTCTAAAACTTTTGAAATAAAAGGCAATTTAGATATAGGCCTGTAGTTATTAGGAGAAGCAGGATCAAGATTACTCTTTTTCAGGAGTGGCTGAATAATAGCATGTTTAAAACACTTTGGAACCTGGCCAAGCCTAAGTGAAAGATTTATAATCGAAACTAAACAAGGGCCAATAACAGTGATTGATTTTGAAATCAGCGATACAGGTAAAATATCTGCAGGGCTTTGGGATAACTTCATCATACCCATTAACTCAATTAACTTATTAAGGGTGCTTTCACACTAGCACTTTTGGTCCGCACCCGGGTTCGTTTGACGTCATAGTACGGTACGTTTAGCTAGTGTGAACGTGTCTTCTGAACTCGGGTGCGCACCCGTGAACCGTACCCGAGTCCGCCTGAAAGAGGTGGTCTGGGGTACGGTTCGTGCGAACTCTGGTACGGTTCACTTCTGGTATGAATGCAATCGTACCAAATAGCGGAAGTGAACCGGCAACTGTACAACAATCTATCGTTTTCATAACGTTCATTCATGTGTGTGTGTGTGTATGTGCGCCACGTATTGTACCTTTAGCGGGACTGAGCCAAGCACAGTGATACACAGTGATGTCTGCTTGTCTCCTCCAGAAACAGCTTCTGCAGACACTGTGTGATGTTCTGAATGTTTATAATATTTTTGCAGCAGACAGACGCGAGTCGCTTTCTGTATGTCCAAAACTAAAAGATTCAGCAAAAGCAAATCGACCGCGATGTGCGGAAGTCTCCATATTGGCGCTTTGCTTTCGTGACTGTCACCTAGCAACAGCCGTAAACAAAACAGCAGCTCTATGACGCAAGCGTACCGGGGTTCAGAAGGAAAAAAGACAGTGTGAACACAAACCAACCGAGAAGGTGGCAAGGGGGGACAATCGAACTTGGGTACGGTCCAGGCAATTGAACCAAGTGTGAAAGCACCCTAAGTGTACTGGAAAAAAAAGAGTCCAGAATTGGAGGGCTGTGATTTGTAACAATATAAGGGGCGGCTGATGGCACAAAGCTTGCTCTGACAGCATTCACCTTATTGACAAAATTAAACAGAAAGTGATTACAATCCTCATTTGAAAACACTGGTATAACCGAGGTAGCAGGAGACACAATATTGATAATAGTCTCAAACAGAGTTTTAGGGTTTCTTTTTGTGGCCGATATCAGTTTCTTAAAATAAGACGTTCTAGCATCCTTGATCATCCCGTTTAAATTGAACAAGAGTTCTTTAAGACGCAGGCGATGCACTTGAAGCTGTGTCACTCTCCATAAACGCTCAGTTTTCCGACATACACGTCTCAAACTGCGAATGGCATCATTTATCCATGGGGATGTGTTAACGGCTGAAATCTTACGGACCTTAAGTGGAGCCACATTGTCCAGTAACATGGTGCAATGATCATTAAACGACTGTAATGAAGCGTCAATGTCATTTGAAACAACAACCGCCCTTGAATCAAAAGCGGCTGAGAAGTTCTCGACCGCAAGCTGGTCAATACTGCGAGAGCAGAACCACAATGTTAACAACAAGATCAAATAAAATACATTTGTGGTCGCTAATAAATACATCATCGATGGATACGTAGCCAATATTTAGACCATGAGAGAAAACTAAACACAGAGTATGACCCTTATGCTGCGTTCACACCAGACGCGGAACGCGCGGCAAAATCGCGCTATTCGCGTGTAAATAGACGCGTGAACATTTGAGTTTACTCGCTTCATTCGCGCGTCAAACTCTGTTCATTCGCGCGTCAAATTCACTTCAGAACAGACGCGGATTTGCGTCATGGGCAGGGCTTCTGTCTGCTCGGTGAATGTAGCTTCGTTGCTAAATGGCTAACATGGATTTTATTGATAAAATAACTGTGTTTATGTGCTTTATGAAGGCTGTAAAACAGCGTCGATACGTTTGGAGCCGTGTCTGAGTCCACTAGATACTTTCAGAGGTGCACCCAGCGCTGTGGGCTCATAAACTCCTCCAGAAACTTAACTTGGATGACTGGGGCTTCCAGCGGTGCTTCTGACTGAGCCCAGCCCAGTTTGATGAACTGTTGTCGGTGTCGGCTGGAGGATTTCCCCCGGACACCAACAACAGGTGCTACGTCACAATCATGCTCCCACAAGAGCAAGCTCCTGATTAGTTAACGCGGCGCGAATGTCCGCAGAAGTTCAGATATTTGAACTCGAGCGTTTCGCGCAATTCGCGCAATTCGCGTCATTCGCGCCGCGCCATTCGCGCGTATCGCGCCGCAGGATGCCTATTCGCGCATTTGCATTGACTTAGCATGTAAATCACTCGAGCTTGACGCTTCTTCCGCGTCTGGTGTGAACGCAGCATTACAGTGCGTAGGGCCAAGGACATGTTGAGTAAAGTTAAAGGACTTTATAATATCAGAAACCTCAGAAGCCACTTTACAAGCATCGTTATCAACGTGAATATTAAAATCGCCGCCAATAACAACTCTGTTCAGCTTAATAATTGACGAGAGAAAATCGAACACATTTTTTTTTGCTCGTTCAAACTATTTATTTAAAATGAGCTGCAGTTTTTGGGATTTCATTGGGACAACTTAATTTTTTTATGTTCAATCCACATAAATTTGTTAAAAGTGTTAACTTAATCAGTTTGTGTTGGGACAACATGAATGAATTGTGTGGAACCCTGCATCATCAGCTTCACTCATTTCCAACCAGTTTTACTGTTTTATTTTAGCAGCTAAGTGTAGAGATTTCTCGATTTTTATGTACAGGGTGGGCCATTTATATGGATACACCTTCATAAAATGGGAATGGTTTCCCGAATACATTTCCTGAAAAGTGGATTGGTTGTTTGTGCGAACTGCTGGACGCGTAGTAGGAGGTGAGCTTCCCTCCCTCCAGGACATCTATACCAGGAGGTGCATGAGGAAAGCCAAGAGAATCATCAGCAACTCCAGTCACCCAAGCCATAGACTTTTCTCTCTACTACCCTCAGGCAGACGGTTCCGCAGCATCTGGTCACGCACCAGCCGACTAAAGGAAAGTTTCTTCCCTCAGACTATCAGGCTGATGAACACTTAACACACCCCACACAAACTCTTCCATACCCCGCACTGCACACCATCAAGATGTAGCATGCACTGCACTTTAACAAATCCATACTTAAAACAATACTGCCTACAACTATGTGTACACCTATGCATCGTACGTATCGCTGTCAACATTGCCAATTTTACATGGTCTTGTTTTTTGTGAGTATGTTGTTGTATTTTGCACTGTCTGTATCCTGCACTGTCTGTATTTGCACTGTCTGTATTTCGCACTGTCATTGTATTTGCACTGTCTGTATTTTGCACTGTCTGTTTTCAGCACCTAAGCCTTTAACTCATCATAGCACACGTGCTGCTGATGATGTGACAATAAAAGTGATTTGATTTGACCGTCGTGGGCCAGTAGACTTTTATCTTTGGGGTCATCTGAAGGCAATTGTCTATGTAATTTATTAAGGTGTATCCATATAAATGGCCCACCCTGTATTACTGAGTCGAGTATTTAAAGAGCCCCTATTATGGGTTTTTGAGAATGACCTTCCATGTAGTGTGTAACACAGCTCTAAGTGAAGTGAAATATCCAGCTAAGGCTTAAATCTGAAAGGGGACAGTTTTTAAAACTATTGATTCATCTAAAAAAAAGAGTCGACTCATAGTGGTTTAAATGAATCGTCTTGATAACGAGTCTTTAGCCGTTTTGGCGTGACGTGGATACGAAACATAATGGTTGCGAGTGCAAACCTGGGAGAATTTAAACCTGCGGCCTGGCCCACTAACACAACAGCAGCAAAGACAAACAGATCCTGAAGTCATGAGTCATGAAGACGCTGTGCTTACCTGGATATTATTGAAAGTGTGAGGGAAAGGAGTGCTTCAGCAATCTGCACGCTTACAATGGGCGATTCGTCAGCCGTTTGTTAAAGGAAGGATCAGAAAAGACTACTGATGTATGAGACTTTGACAGAGCTGGACAGGAACTATCAGTACACAGCTCATGGATTAGTTTCTTCCTCCATTTTGTAATGGACAGACAATACACCAGGGGTACGGGCGAAAAAAGGAGTGTATTAGGCACAAAGTCAAACCAAAGACGCTGGGCTTCGGGCTGGTGCGCTGCACTGGAAAGGCTTACGAAGGCTCAGGGTAAGCGTGATGGGAGCCCGCAGAGATAGCTTGTCAGAGGACAGAGGAGGAGCGCTGGTGAGCGCTACAACCCCCCGGTTGGGGATGTGATCGTTGGGCAAAGCAGAGTACAGGTAAGCCCTGAGAACATATAACACTTCAGGCAAGAGGTGCCACAGCAATGACTGCAAATAGAAATGATCTACATGTTTTACTTGTAACCGCTTGTACTGTATCAGGTTAACTCTTTATATTTTCATATCGCGTCTAATACCATGTTGAAAACGCGACGCTGCTGCTTTGTTTACAGATTTAAATGCGCCTGTGAGCTCTTTCCACTGCCGTTTGTCGTTGCTATGGCCACCGTTAGCTGATCCTACACACGTGCAGCGCTCAAGGTTCAGAAGAGTTTAGCTTGTGCTGCTGTGTGGATTAATACTGAATGTGTGTCATACTTAAGAATAGTTATGCTGGTGTTTAACTCTGCGCTGAGGTGTCTGAATAACATTTTTGAGAACCGGGTACTGTTTACTGTGGTGTTAGTAAGTTTACTATGAAGCGTGTTTCGGGTGTCCGCTGCGATCGGATCCTATACCAATGTTGGCGACCCGGGGGCTTGATAAACCGCGCTGGGCATTTACTGTCCCGCGCTGAACGCTGTCGACCAATCACAACAGACTGTCATCGGTCCAATCAGCGCAGATTAGCTTCGCGATAAGGAGGGGTTTGGGAACAAATGACTCACTGAAAGATTCATATGGGAGTCACTGGGATAATTAGGTAAAAATAAATGCAGATTATAAGACCATGAAAGTGTTTTTGACCCAGCATGAATATTAGACTGTTGTTGGAGACCCTTTCAACCAAAATATGACCCTATTTAATGTGTAATAGGTAGGCCCACACGGAATCTGCGCGCGCAGAATTCCGCAGAATTTCTGCAGATTTTCCGCAGATTTCCGCAGATTTTCAGCCCATCATTAATTCTGTTTATTTACTTAAAGTTAACTACTTACAGTTAATCTAATTGGATTTGCATTTTAAACATTAAATACAAGTTAAAAATATATAATTTTTTATTTAATATATTAAGGTTTAGTTATTATACTCCCAAAATAATTCTGCAGAAAGCCACAGATTTTTACTAAAATTCTCCGCAGAAATAGCAAAAAACACCCGCAGATTCCGCCTGGTAATAGGGGCTCTTTAAATTACACATTGAGACAAAATATTTTCAAACAAAGTAATTAGAAAAGTACTTTAAATACAGTTTAAATGATGTAATTAATGACTTTAGGTAAGTTACGCAGCACTGCTCCTGACCCTCTGTGGTACTGATAGGAGAAATAAAGCTTTGAAACAATAGCATTTGAAAAATGATTGTGTTGAAGTGTTCAAAAACACGCGTGCTGGAGACACCTGCTGGTCAACACTGGGTAAACGCAACACACACTCACACAGAACAGGCATGACAAGGAGAGTTTGGAGAGGTTTACTAAATTCTGTTCAGAAAAAGTCTGCAGATTCTGTCTGGCCCTGCTCATCACACACACACACACGCACGCACGCACGCACGCACGCACGCACGCACACACACACACACACACGCACACACACTTACTTTTTAGTTTCCATCTCCTCCTCAGTCATATGTTGAATGACTGCAGTGAACAGCTCAGATTTCAGCCCAAACTTCCAGAGCGCAGACACACAATAACAGTGTCTCTGTGTGTGTGTGTGTGTGTGTGTGTGTGTGTGTGTGTGTGTGTGTGTGTGTGTTAATCTCCTGCACCTGCTGAGCTCCACACTGCTCCAGGACTGCTGGCACCTGCACAGAGATCTCTCTCTCTCTCTCTCTCTCTCTCTCTCTCTCTCTCTCTCTCTCTCACACACACACACACACACACACACACACACACACACACACACACACACGCATACACACATACACACATGACCCCGCACTGACCTCTGATCTCACACATTTGACACAATGAAGATGTTTGGCTTTCCTCTCTCATTGTAAAGTTGCTGTGAGTAAAACTTAAAGAGCCCCTATTTTGCAGTAAAAAAGGGTTATATTTTGGTTTTGGGGGTCTCCAACAACATACTGATCTGCATGCAGGGTCAAAAAACACTTTCATTGTCTTATAATATGCGTTTATTTTTACCTAATTATCCCAGCGACTCCCATATGAATCGTTCAGCGATTCATTTGTTCCCAAACCCCTCCTAGCCTGCACTGATTTTGTTGACTGTCCCACCACGGCTATGAAATAACAGCCAGAGAGTATGTGAAAGCCCAATGCAGGAATGCAATAAAGCACTGCAGTTAAACACCAGCATATTGCTCTACTCTTAACCCTAACCCCAAGTAATAACAGCGACACACATTCAGTATTAATCCACACAGTGTCAAAAGCTGAACCATTTTGAAAACTGACCGCGTTGCTGCATGCGAGGAACAGCTGATGGTGGCCATAGCAAAGACAAACAGCAGAGAATCGCCAGTTCAGAAATGTATTTAAATCAGTAAAGGAAGAAGCAACCATCACATTTTTAACGTGGTTTTGGACGCGATATGTGAACATCCCCACACAGATTAACCTGAGAGAAACAGTACAAGCACTGATCTATAATAGATACGTGATTACAAGCCGCGCGGGGTGATTACAACTTATCACACACAATTAAACACATATTTTGCAAACTACACAAAACAAGGCAACATTTGTAATGACACTTCCATGTTATGATCCGGAGGGAGAAACTGGTCCATGAAAATGGTCCATATGAACTGTAAATGTTACTGACAAAGTCCCTGTCAAAGTCTGACAAAATCCCATAGTCTCTGCTGCTCCTTCAATAGCAAACGGCTGGCGAATCCCGCGTTGCAGCATAGGTTATTGTATCAATCATCAGAAAAATGACAGGAGCAAACACAGCACTAGGTTGGCTATACTGTGGTGTGGTTGTGAAAATGAACTTTAACCCTTTATTCCCCTCAGCCGAATCTCCATCTGTCAGTGATCGTCATCTTCAGTCATGATCAGTCATCCCGTGATAGTGTGTGGAGGGAAAGCACGTGCACATTTTAACGGAACTGGAACTCCATATTTGGTGATGTACCGTATCAACGTCAATGCGATCAAACAAAAGATCCGAACCAACCAACACAAAATTTAACACAATAACACAATAGTTACAAAAATGTGCTTAAACATTCAGAAAAAACTGTAGTATGCAAAGTAGGACAACTGACTTTACAATTGTGAATGTCAGTGTGTTCCTTGTGAAAACAAGAGATTTTCGGCATGAAAATTGTGCCAAATGCAGAGAATTGTGTGTAGAAAAAGTGTGTTTTAAATCTGCAATTTGAGTGTAAAGCAGGAATTGTGCTTGGAGTTTAGCAGAATTGGTTCAGGGGGTTGGTGCATCAGTTACATGTTGTAGTCATTGTGTCTGAAGTACCAGTCATTGTGTGTAAACAATTGAGAAAAACTGTAAGCACTATAAAAAGCAGCTCTGGTTCAGAACTGGTTTTAGCAACATCTACATTTCACCGTCCTATATCTTCCACCATTCCTCAACCCTATAGAAGAGTTTTTAGCGGCATGGCGGTGGAAGGTGTATGATCTCCGTCTCCAGGCTGAGGTATACCCCTCATCCCAGCCATGGAGGAGGCCTGTGACCAGATGGAGGTAGCAGCAGTACAAGGATGGATTCGTCATTCAACACGTTTCTTTCCAAGGTGTCTTGCTAATGACAACATTGCCTGCGATGTGGATAAAATTCTCTGGCCAGATCCAGCTAGGCGAAGATTTTTATTGTAACAGTAAACTTACAGTATACTTTTCAAGAGTTCACACTTAGCTGATGATTGATTATAAAGCGTGTTTGGCATGCTGTCCCAGGAGAGAGCCCTGAGCTCATGAGATCCTCGAGCCCGGGGCTCCCTCCTGTTTGCAAGGCAAGAGGGGAGTCTGAGCTCAGGTAGATCTCGAGAACTCCCCTGTCGTAGTGATTAAAGAGCAGATAGTAGTTCTCTTTAACAAGATAGGTACTAGATAGGGAGCAAGTCTATAGTGTTGATTAATCAATAACTTAGGTTGCATGTTTTTAATCGGTGGGAGGAAACCGGAGGACCTGGGGAAAACCCACGTGAGCACAGGGATAACGTGCAAACTCCACACAGAAAATGTCCGCTGGTTTGGTAAAGCCTAGAACCATTGACAATCTTGCTGTGAGGCAACAGCGCTAAGCACTGGGCCACCGTGTCACCCATCTAGGAAGGAGGAGGAGTAGGGGTGGAAGGGGGGATTCTTTAAAGCGAAGATGGCGGTGATATGAAACCCGGGGTATTTATAGTAGCTTAGGAATCGTCTGATTGGTGCATAGTGAATTGGATAATGTGGGTCCAGCCGCTAGCAATCATAAGCACATGATCCTCTCGAAATTAGTTTATAAATAAACTTCACAAAGTGACATGTTGTTACAGTACTATAAATCTCTATGTTAAAATTTTGGGCATGTTGAGAAATAAATGAATTTCTTCAGTGTGCAGCATTGGTCTTGTGTAGTGTTTGGTGGATTCACTTTATATTTGTACTTGGTTGATGGTAGCCGACTCTAATCATAGGGAAGTAGAAGTGCTAAAAGTGTTTTAGGTCGTAATCACTCTATGTACAGTTGCCTTGAACCGGGCCAAAGCACGCTTGTCCCCCCTCCCGTCTCTCCCGACGGCCCGCACTCACATTACATTCGGGCCTGGGCACGCTTCCGTCATCGATGACGCGCTGTTCAGTAAGCGCTCTCGCTCAGCACAGTGGAGATTTCTTTAGTTATATCGTTTAAGTCGTTTGATATGCGGTGACACGCAGTCTAATATTTCGCTGAACAGATCAGCCACTTTTGACGCTCATAAACAATCATAAAGTCCTCGTGCTGCAGGAATTAGGAGGTTTGCTGAAGCTGCAGCTGACGTGCAGTGAGGGGTTTGTGTCTTTAATAATCTACGACAGTTTGTGTTCATTGAACAGTAAGAATGATTAATTAATCCATATCAAACAGTCCCTTAAAAGTCACGTCTCGCTTTCAGTTTCGGCCCACTATAAGAGAGCTGCTGGACTCACGTGTGGATTACAGTGCACGCGACAGAAACGCGTTTGTAAGGAACATTTTTTACCCGAGAGCTTTTCGCATCTGGAAATGGTGAAATCCGTATTTGCCGCTCGTCTCCTTTTAAAAAAAGACACAGTTCCAGTGTGATTGTCTGCCTACAGATTTGGTAAGTGTGTGTGCAGTGTGTATGCAGTGCAGTGCCCTTTGTTTAACCCAGATGGCAAAGTTTGTATCGTCAGCAGAGCTCTTTCAGTTTTTAAAGACATACCATAGTCAAAATGATTTAGTAACAAAGTTTACAGTACATCAATATCACTGCAATATTACAGTACAATATTATAGACTGAAAGATCTGCTGTGAATGCTGCTCTCCGAGTGTAAACATGTAAACACAATCAAACTATTACCATCGTGTAGGATTTTCGCCGCATTTTGTGACAGGATAGTCTATACACACACGGCTTTTCTGACGCTACCTACCGAGTGCATCTAAGTTACAGAGAAATGCGGAGGATGTTTTTCTCCCATTCGCCGTGCGGTATCAAACACTCCATTAAAACTCCACTCTCCAGCAGTTCCTCGCTTTCAATATCTCGTTTGTCACGGGCGACATGCAGGAAATGTTCCTGAATAAAAAGTGAAAGTGCCGAACTGCAGTTAAAATCGACAAACTAATAATGAGTCACTGTCTTTCTCCCCTGCATCTGTGTGTTACTGTGTTTGTTTTGCCTGTGAAACTCAGCGCGTGCCCAAATGGAAACTTCCTTCTTTGCAAGTCCTTCCCTCTTTCCCTCCCCTGACACTCCCACACTCCCAGAGCTGGACACTTTCCTGACTTTTTTCAAACTAGAGGTGTGAAAACACCCTGCTGAGACAGGGGGTCTCGTGGCCCTTTAAGCAATCCAAAAAAAAAACTGTAAACAAGGTGCACTTTCAGATTTAAACCTCAGCTGGATGTTTTCATTCACTTAGAGCTGTGTTACACACTGCATGAAGATCATTTTCAAAACCCATCATAGGGGCTCTTTAAACTCCTCTTCATCTTCCCTTTGCCCAAATGGACCCTCATAGGAAACCACTGGGAGAAACTCAAATCTACAGCTTTCAACTCAATGATGATCAATCACACAAATAAATGAAGGTCTGAGTCTTTACAACATGCTCGTGTGTGTGTGTGTGTGTGTGTGTGTGTGTGTGTGTGTGTGTGTGTGTGCGCGCGCATGTATCAGGCAATGTGTGCATGTATGATTGAATGTGTGTGATTGTCTAGGGTCTGTTTGTGTCTAGTGTACAGCACTATATGTGTGTGACTAATGTGTATTTTCTAGAGTGTGTTTTGATTTGTATAGTGTGTGTGTCTGATTTTCTTTAGAGTGTGTGTGCGTGTGTGTGCGTCTCATTAGCCTCATTATAGAGGAAATGATGTAATGATGAGACACAGCACTTTTACAGCTCCTCCTGCTGTTGTCCATGTGCAGGAGAAACACACACACACACACACACACACACACACACACACACACACACACACACACACACACACACACACACACACACCACACACACACACACACACACACACACACACACACACACACACACACACACACAAACACACACACACAAACACACACACACACACAAAATAAAGATTTTAATAGTCCCTCAAACAGAAAGAATCCTGTAAAGCTGCCAGAGCAGACACAGATACCTCATTAAACACAGTGTTTACCCTCACATCATCACTGTGCTCATACTAAACCTGCATCTCTGGAGAAAACAGCAGCAAATATCTCTTTTAAATGCAATGAAAGGATGATTTATTGTCTGAAGCTGCTAAATAGGAAGCTTTTTAACTATTGAAATGTTTGCAGTTAACATAATAAAAATAATAAAAATAATAAATCAACTAAGACACCATTTATTTTCAGCTATAATAAGACAACAGTATCAAATTATTAAATTAATATCAAATTAACAAGATTATTCATTCATTCATTCATTTTCTTTTCAGCTAAGTCCCTTTATTAATCAGGGGTCGCCACAGCAGAATGAACCGCCAACTTATCCAGCATATGTTTTACACAGTGGATGCCCTTCCAGCTGCAACCCATCACTGGGAAACACCCACACACACTCATTCACAGACACTCATACACTACGACTAATTTAGTTCATCAATTCCCCTATAGCGCATGTGTTTGCACTGTGGGGGAAACTGGAGCAGCCGGAGGAAACCCACGCCAACACGAGGAGAACATGCAAACTCCACACAGAACCAGCTGGGACTCGAACCAGCGATCTTCTTGCTGTGAGGCAATTGTGCTACCCACTGCGCCCCCATGCTGCCTTAACGAGATTACTAAATATTAATTGTATTTAAAACCTGAAAATCTATTTCAAACTTTCCATAATGACATGACGTATTGCAAAACTCTTAATTCACTTTAAAATTGTATTTTTAAATAACTATATTATTGCTGTTTTAAATAATTTGAATGATTTCATTAGGACAGTAAGGTCTGACTCTGCTTAGACTAAAGTCTCATCACTGAACCTTCAATAATGTCCAGTATAGAATATAAAGTCATGCTGCAGTGGAAACAGAATGAATATTGTGTCTGACTCCATCATGAGCTTGGAGGACTGCATCATACATCTCTGAATGACTCAAATCACGCATTAATAAAGTCATCTGGAATGGCAAAGAAAGCGTTCCTGCAGGACCCCCAGAGTTCATCAAGAGTCTTTGTGTTCATCTTCAACGCCTCCTCCATCATCAGCTCAATAATGTTCATGTCTGGTGACTGGGTTGGCCAATCCTGAAGCAGCTTCACCTTGTTTGCTTTCAGGAGCTTTGATGTGGAGGCTGAAGTCTGAGAAGGAGCGCTATCCTGCTGGAGAATTGTCCCACTCTTGTGGTTTGTAATGTAATGGGCAGCACAAATGTCTTGATACCTCAGGCTGTTGATGTTGATCATCCACTCTGCAGATCTCTCCATACTGAATGAACCCCAAACCATGATTTCTCCTTCACCAAACTTGACTGATATCTGTGAGAATCTTGCTCCATGCTGGTTCCAGTAGGTCTTCTGCAGTATTGGTGATGATTGATGCAGATCAACAGATGATTCAGCAGAGAAAAACACCTTCTGACACTTTTACACATCATCAACTAGAAGTCGAGTCATTATGTGCTGCTCTTACAACTGAGATCCACCACAAGACCTTTGTCAGGTAGTGTATGAGTGTGTGTGTGAATGTGAGGGTTTATAGGTGTTTTCCAGTACTGGGTTGTGGCTGGAAGGGCACCCGCTGTGTCAAACAAATGTTGAATAAAGGGACTAAGCCAAAGGGAAATGAATGAATAAATGAACAATATACATTTAAATAAATCATACATATTGTAACAATTAAGTAAAATTAAAGTTATTATTGCTATTTTCTCCTTAAAAATTCTAATTATGTGCATTTTGCGATTTTATTGTCAGTTCCTGAATGGAAGTATTTCTGTGTGTGTGTGTGTGTGTGTGTGTGTGTGTGTGTGTGTGTGTGTGTGTGTGTGTGTGTGTGTGTGTGTGTGTGTGTGTGTGTGTGTGTGTACGTGTTTTTGTGACAAATCAGGACACAAATCTGTATAATGACATGGGTATGACACAGGTATTACTAAAAGCAGGTGAAATATGAGGACATTGGTGACGTCCTCACTTCTCCAAAAGCTTCTAAATCACACAGGATGAGTTTGTTCAGGGAGTAAAGCTGTACACTGTCTCCTGTGATGGTTGGGTTTAGGGGTAGGGTGGGGTGAGGATAATGTATATAGTGGTTTATTTATTCATTCATTCATTTTCTTTTTCGGCTTAGTCCCTTTATTAATCTGGGGTCGCCACAGTGAAATAAACCGCCAACTTATACAGCATATGTTTTGAGCAGCGGATGCCCTTCCAGCAGCAACCCATCACTGGGAAACATCCATACACACGCATTCACATTTATACACTACGGACAATTTAGCTTACTCAGTTCCCCTATAGCGCATGTGTTTGGACTGTGGGGGAAACCGGAGCACCCGGAGGAAACCCACACCAACACGGGGAGAACATGCAAACTCCACACAGAAACGCCAACTGACCCAGGCGAGGCTCAAACCAGTGACCTTCTTGCTGTGAGGTGAACGTGCTACCCACTGCGCCACCGTGCCACCTTATAACAGTTTAATAACTCTTTCGTTGAAATGCACCAAAATATACTGTATTGTTTATATTCACTGAAAAAAAAAATACAAAATATTCATTACAAATCTTATATTCATACTTATTTATGCTGAACACTGTATACCGTAAACTTACATTCAAAAACTGCAGAAGACACAATATTTCTGACTATTTTAGTTGGATGACTCTTTATGTTTATGATAGGTTGATAGATATATTTTACTTTATTTCTCTCTCTCTCTCTCTCTCTCTCTCTCTCTCTCTCTCGTGGTCTGGCGTTGTTCTTCACAGTAAGAGGTTTGCGTGCGCCTAAACTCCCTCAGGCTCAAGCTGCTCATGTTTTCGTCTCTCTCTCTCTCTCTCTCTCTCTCTCTCTGTGTGTGTGTGTGTGTGTGTGTGATGCTCAGTCAGCCCCCCCTGAAACCCCAGTGGATAAAACTCAAACTCATTCGTGCTTAAACCTGAAACTCTGTAAGCAGTTTTCCACCCGTGTGTTTAACCTGTTGATGATTATTTTCTTATTTATTTTACTATTAATACTACAGTTACTACTTTATTTGAACCAGTGCAGATACTAATGCTGCTTTTGAACCATACTATAGAAAACTGTATATATTACAGTATTTACAGTATTTCTTTGTTAATGAACGCTCCAGGATACTTTTGCATAGTCAGTGTATGAACTGTATTAAATACTGTAGTATACTTTAATTTTTACTACAGTAAACCGTGGTGTATTGTAGTATAAGATACGCTAACAGTTTTTAAACTACAGTGTTTAAAATTACAAAGTTAAAAAACTAGTGTTGGGTCATTTGTTTACTATAGTTGTTGTGTTACCTTAG
>LR812535.1:1278339-1335839 GCA_903798195.1 Danio kyathit
GCAACTATAGAGTCACTGCAACAGATCAAAAACTATAATAGTTTTGTTACCATAGCAACTATAGAATTAGCACTTTAGATCAATAACAACAATTGTTGTGTTACCATAGCAACTATAGAGTCACTGCAACAGATAAAAAACTATAATAGTTTTGTTACCATAGCAACTATAGAATCACCGCAACAGATCAAAAACTATGATAGTTTTGTTACCATAGCAACTATAGAATCACTGCAACAGATCAAAAACTATGATAGTTTTGTTACCATAGCAACTATAGAGTCACTGCAACAGATAAAAAACTATAATAGTTTTGTTACCATAGCAACTATAGAATCACCGCAACAGATCAAAAACTATGATAGTTTTGTTACCATAGCAACTATAGAATCACCGCAACAGATCAAAAACTTTGATAGTTTTGTTACCATAGCAACTATAGAGTCACTGCAACAGATCAAAAACTATGATAGTTTTGTTACCATAGCAACTATAGAATCACCGCAACAGATCAAAAACTATGATAGTTTTGTTACCATAGCAACTATAGAATCACCACAACAGATCAAAAACTATGATAGTTTTGTTACCATAGCAACTATAGAATCACCGCAACAGATCAAAAACTATAATAGTTTTGTTACCATAGCAACTACAGAATCACTGCAACAGATCAAAAACTATGATAGTTGTGTTACCATAGCAACTATAGAGTCACTGCAACAGATCAAAAACTATAATAGTTGTGTTACCATAGCAACTATAGAGTCACTGCAACAGATCAAAAACTATAATAGTTGTGTTACCATAGCAACAATAGAATCATCGCAACAGATCAAAAACTATAATAGTTGTGTTACCATAGCAACTATAGAGTCACTGCAACAGATCAAAAACTATAATAGTTGTGTTACCATAGCAACTATAGAGTCACCGCAACAGATCAAAAACTATGATAGTTGTGTTACTATAGCAACTATAGAGTCACCGCAACAGATCAAAAACTATGATAGTTGTGTTACTATAGCAACTATAGTCAACACAACAGATCAAAAACTATAATAGTTGTGTTACCATAGCAACTATAGAATCACCGCAACAGATCCAAAACTATCATAGTTGTGTTACCATAGCAACTATAAAATCACCGCAACAGATCAAAAACTATAATAGTTGTGTTACCATAGCAACTATAAAATCGCCGCAACAGATCAAAAACTATAAAAGTTGTGTTACCATAGCAACTATAGAATCACCGCAACAGATCAAAATCTATAATAGTTGTGTTACCATAGCAACTATAAAATCACCGCAACAGATCAAAAACTATAATAGTTGTGTTACCATAGCAACAATAGAATCATCGCAACAGATCAAAACTATAATAGTTGTGTTACCATAGCAACTATAGAATCACCGCAACAGATCGAAAACTATAATAGTTGTGTTACCATAGCAACAATAGAATCACCGCAACAGATCGAAAACTATAATAGTTGTGTTACTATAGCAACTTTAGAATCACAGCATTAGATCAAAAATGATATTGTCGTGTTACCATAGCAACTGTAGAATCACCACTACAGATTAAAGTACTTTACTATAGTACGGTTCCAAAACACAGCAGTATTTACTATAAATGACTATAGTGTGTTTTTTCAGTGCTGAATAGTAGAAAGCTCTTTGTTTA
This sequence comes from Danio kyathit, assembly GCA_903798195.1. Taxonomy (NCBI): domain Eukaryota; kingdom Metazoa; phylum Chordata; class Actinopteri; order Cypriniformes; family Danionidae; genus Danio; species Danio kyathit. The sequence goes on from LR812535.1 coordinate 1,280,030, forward strand.
GTCCTCCTCCACCCACTCTTCTGCTGTTATATTGAATGTTGTGGTATATTTTTTGGAGTCTCCTGCACCTGCTGACTTTCCTCCAGTGTTTTTAACAGTTTTGTGTCATTTCTCTGATTGAATACAGTGTGCTCTGTCTTTCTGATGCCAACACACAGCTGGACGGAGTCCTGCACATCTGCACTGCACATATGGCTTCAATAAAGGCTATATACACGCACACACACAAACACACGCACGCACACACACACACACACACACACACACACACACACACACACACACACACACACACACACACACACACACACACACACACACACACACACACACACACACACACACACACACACTGACTGATTATTCATTTTGATTAGTATGACTTCATATAAACACACATACAGTACGCTGCACATCCGTCTCTGCTTGAAGCTGCTGGAAACTCTTATTATTATTCCTCTACTCTGGAAAAGTGCAGCTGTCATTTATATTTGCACCAAGAAATATGGTCTGCAATGTATTTTTGATTTTTTTTGGTATGCATTATCCAAGGAGATTCATTACACTACCTGACAAAAGTCTTGTAGCCTATCCAAGTTTAGGAACACAAAAACTAACTTGATTTCTAGTTGATGATTTAGTATAAGAAGTGTCTCTATGAAAGGCAAAGGCCTCTAGATTTTGCTGATTTGAGCACAATAAAATCTGATCATGTCTTGATGTTGACTGATTTCATTAGGACAGTAAGGTCTGACTCTGCTTAGACTAAAGTCTCATCACTGAACCTTCAATAATGTCCAGTATAGAATATAAAGTCATGCTGCAGTGGAAACAGAATGAATATTGTGTCTGACTCCATCATGAGCTTGGAGGACTGCATCATACATCTCTGAATGACTCAAATCACGCATTAATAAAGTCATCTGGAATGGAGAAGAAATCGTTCTTGCAGGACTCCCAGAGTTCATCAAGAGTCTTTGTGTTCATCTTCAACGCCTCCTCCTTCATCATGCTCAATAATGTTCATGTCTGGTGACTGGGCTGGCCAATCCTGGAGCAGCTTGACCTTCTCTGCTTTCAGGAGCTTTGATGTGGAGGCTGAAGTCTGAGAAGGAGCGCTATCCTGCTGGAGAATTGTCCCTCTCCTGTGGTTTGTAATGTAACGGGCAGCACAAATGTCTTGATACCTCAGGCTGTTGATGTTGATCATCCACTCTGCAGATCTCTCACACACCCCCATACTGAATGTGACCCTAAACCATGATGTTTCCATCACCAAACTTGACTGATTTCTGTGAGAATCTTGGTCCATGCTGGTTCCAGTAGGTCTTCTGCAGTATTTGTGATGATTGATGCAGATCAACAGATGATTCAGCAGAGAAATCCACCTTCTGACACTTTTACACATCATCAACTAGAAGACGAGTTAATATGTGTTGCTCTTACAACTGAGATCCACCACAAGAGTTTTGTCAGGTAGTGTATAGCGACAACAAATATTTGCACTACCTTTCAGATGATGAACAGAAATTTCACAACCACAGCTTGCATTTAAAATGAAATTGTTGCATTAAATCGGCTATTTTTTTAATGTTTTCTATATCACTTACATAACCAATATGTTTATTTAACTTAATGTTAGTGTTGTGAACAGTTTATTTGTTGTCAGCTGATCTGCATAAAGCACAGTATTGTTGTAGTAGCAGTATTTTACCATGTTTTCATCATCAGCTCTTATTCCACTGCATGACCTGAAGAAGACAGAGGAAGAGTGTGTTTCTCATTAACACACACACACACACACACACACGCACGCACGCACGCACACACACACACACACACACACACACACACACACACACACACACACACACACACACACACACACACACACACACACACACACACACACACACACACACACTGGTCACTCCTGCAGTGTTTAATCTCTCCTTTACTAGATTCACAGCTTGATTAAGCAGACGCTGCTTCACGTGATGTGGATAAAAGCATCACATGATCAGACCTGAGAGTGAGCAAAGCACAAAACAACCTTTCTACTGAATCTCCATAAGTCTCAAAACCAAACATTGAAACATCACAGTCTTAGTTTCTGGACAAATATTAACGAAGCGTGACATTTAATCCTTTTGGAATTGGAGAAAAAAAATTCTCTCCCCTTTTTGGCAGTATTTATTAATTTATTCAACCCAGTACTAGGAAACACCCATACACACTCATTCACACACACACACTCATACACTACGGCCAATTTAGTTGATCAATTCCCCTATAGCGCATGTGTTTGGACTGTGGGGGAAACCGGAGCACCCGGAGGAAACCCACGCCAACACGGGGAGAACATGCAAACTCCACACAGAAACGCCAACTGACCCAGCCGGGACTCAAACCAGCGACCTTCTTGCTGTGAGGCCACAGCGCTAACCACTGAGCCATCGTCCAAACAAACAAACAAACAAACAAACAAAAAAAATAAATAAATAAAAAAAATAAAAATAAAATAAAAAATAATAAATAAACAAACAAACAAACAAACAAACAAACAAACAAATAAATAAATAAACAAATAAATAAATAAACAAATAAATACATAAATAAAATAAATAAATAAATAAATAAAATAAATAAATATAAATAGATAAATAAACAAATAAATAAATAAACAAATAAATACATAAAATAAATAAATAAATAAATAAAATAAATAAAAATAAATAAATAAATATAAATAAATTAATTAATTAAAAAATTAAAAATAAATAAACAAATAAATAAATTAATTAATAAAAAATCAATAAAAAAAAACATACACACTCTCTTTCTCTCTCACACACACATACACAACTCTCTCTCTCTCTCTCTCTCTCTCTCTCTCTCTCTCTCTCTCTCTAAAAAGCAATAAATAAATAAATAAATAAATAAATGTGCAATGGAAAAAAGTAATAATGATGTTGTGATTCTGAGAAAAAAAAACTAAATTGAAAGATGCGACCTTAAAATAGCAAACAGAATAGCGAGTCAAAATAAATAAGTCTCTCATTTCTCTTTGTTGCTGTCTTTGGGTGTTGTCTATGTAGGCATCTGGCTGTGGTTTGAAACAAAGCCACAGTTTCAGCCCTCACAGCTGCTGTAATGATGACTTCCAGATGCGCAGAGCTGTGTGTGTGTGTGTGTGTGTGAGAGATAAGATCAACCCTGGCTGAGATCCTGACACTGACAGCGATCCTTCACTTCACTACAGCACTGTTATTTCTCTCTGCTTCTTAAGCGTAAGACAAATCAATATTCTCTATTTCAGAAAATATCTGATGATAACAATACACAAATACACTTTATTCAACATGCACACAGACCTCACCTATATACTGTATAACTGCAGGTTAACTGTGTGTATATATAATAACTTTAACTGTTAAAAGTGTCAGGGAACACAGGCGGACACAACTGCAGGTTAAGCAAAGTTTATTAAATGTTCAAAAAGTAACCCTTAAAGTACAGGTGTCAAACTCAGTTCCTGGAGGGCCGGAGCTCTGCACAGTTTAGTTCCAACCCTAATTAAACACACCTGATCAAACTAATTGAGTCCTTCAGGCTTGTTTGAAACCTGCAGGTAAGTGTGTTGAAGCAGGGTTGGAACTAAACTGTGCAGGGCTGCGGCCCTCCAGGATCTGAGTTTGACACCCTTGCCTTAAAGGGAAAAAAAATAAAAAATAAAACAAAAGCTGCATAAATAACTCCCAGAAGAGGGCACCGAAGAGTTCTCCACAACAGAAGCTGTGTCCTGACTTTAGGCACATCCAAAAGGGGGCGCACCGTTCGAAGTCTTCAAAAGGAGAAATCCAAAAGACAGCCGGGGTGAGCCAAAAAATGAATGCAAAAAAACAGAGTCTATAGCGGTGTTACCCGGCAGGGGGCGTGCTGAAACGTGGCCGTGTGGGGAATGCGGAAGTGATGCTTTGAGGCCGATTTATACTTCTGCGTCAAACGCACGCGTATGCTACGGCACAGCCTACTTGTGGACGCATAGCCCCTCGCCGTGGCTGTCGGCGTTGTTGACGTGCACCTCTCAAAAAATGTAACGCGTACGCGTAGCGCAAGCTCTGTGATTGGTCGGCTACGCTGACGAGTGTGAGAGCCGCACGCCCAATGTACCGAGTGTTTACAAGTGTGGAGTCCCGTGAAGGAGCTCCGGATGGAGACTGTTGTTTTGTGTTTACCTTATGATTAAAGTTGCTGCACGTCCACCGGTTCCCTCCTCAAAATGAGCGAATTTGAGCCACTTGTACATTAAGGAAGTGTTCAGAAAAAACAAAACACCAGCGAAGAAACTCGACACAGAGGAACATAAACACCTACTGCCAGCTAGCGTTTCGGAAGTGCATTGCAGAGAAACAGAAACAGCACGCACAAGTATATACCCACATAGCAAACGGACTTGGCCCAAATGTGGCCTCGTTATGGCACTGCTGGCGTGTTGCCGGCACTGGCATGTATAATGTCAGCCGAATGTGGGCCATGCATGGCACTGCATGCATCACGGCAAACTACACTTGGGCCAGTTGTGGATGGGAGGTGTGTGGCCCAGATTAGTGTGGCAATTGTTCACATTGTTTAGGCAACAATAGGCTGGGTTATGGCTCAGTTTTTGGGGTCTCTGGTTAAAGTATAAACTTATAGCTGAGAATCGGTACCAATAATAAACCTGTTTTGGCCCAGTTCAGGGCCAGTTAAGGGTGATAAATTGCCTGAGATTCAGGCCGGTTATGGCCCATGTGTAGCCCTTGTCTTTAATCCAGTTATGGGCCACTTCAGGACCGTCATTCTGTGCAGTACTTGGGCCGAGGGAAAAGTTATTGTGTGCCCAGAAAACATTTGCTATGTGGGTATGCACTGCTACGCGCGAGGCTTGTGCCGTGGGTTACGCCGATCACTCGACGCAGAAGTATAAACCAGGCTTTAGAGAGCGAGAGGAAGCCGGAGGTCGAATGAAGCCCGTCGGCTCCGTGAAGTAGAAGCAGCCCGGCATGGAAACAGAGGAAGTTAAGGGAAAACAAAATGCAAAGACGATGGTTTTGATGTGGAGCAGCACAACAAGACAGGACAAGAGATAAACAACAGGAGTTGAGACGAGACGAGACGAGACGAGACGAGACGAGAGTAACCTGACGTAGGCGCACTCGCAAACAGCAATCTAGCACAGGACTACACACGAGAGGGGAATAAATAGGGCAGGAGAGGAATTACTAATAGAATGCAGGCGAGTGAAATGAATCATATTAGATGGAAAATGGGGTAATGAGAGGGAGGAGCGATACAGAGAGCGATCAAAATAAACATTCACATACGTTCGCCACATCCCACATAGCAAATGGACTTGGCCCAAATGTAGCCTCATTATGGCATTGCTGGCGTGTTGCCGGCACTGGTATGCATAATGTCAGCCGAATGTGGGCCATGCATGGCAATGATGGCACTGCATGCATGACGGCAAACTACATTTGGGCCAGTTGTGGATGGGAGGTGTGTGGCCCAGATCAGTGTAGCGATTGTTCACATTGTTTAGGTAACATCAGGCTGGGTTATCGCTCAGTTTTTGAGGTTTCTGGTTAAAGGATGGGGTTGATATGATTAACTTATAGCTGAGAATTGGTACCAATAATAAACCTGTTTTGGCCCAGTTCAGGGCCAGTTAAGGGTAATAAATTGGCTGAGATTCGGGTCGGTTATGGCCCTTGTCTTTAATCCAGTTATGGGCCACTTCAGGACCGTCATTCTTTGTGGTACTTGGGCCGAGGGAAAAGTTATTGAGTGGCCCGGAGCTGGGCCAGAAAACATTTGCTATGTGGGATGTAAACAGAAATGGGAAGACAGATAGCAAGATCAGACCAAGGATGTGACACTTAGTTACTAGTTAATTAGTTAAAGTTAATAGTAACTAATAAAGTTATGGTCACTAATAACCTTCACTGATTGTAATGCAGTAATGTGCATTTTGTAAAGCTGCTTTGATTCAATCATTTTTGAGAAAAGTGCTGTGCGAATAAACTTGACTTAAATAACAAAAATACAGTATATGCACACATTTACTCTGCTTTGAATGAATTTCTTATATATGGCCACAGCCATATCACCCTGCAGCCCAAGAGCAGTTACTCACTGAAGCTAAGCAGGGCTGAGCCTAGTCAGTATCTGGATGGAGACCACATGAGAAAACTAGGCTGCTGTTGGATATGGTGTTAGTGAGGCCAGCAGGGGGCGCTCAACCTGTGGTCTGTGGGAGTCCTAATGCCCCAGTATAGTGAAGGGGACACTATACTGTCAGTGAGCACCGTCTTTCGGAAGAGACGTTAAACTGAGGTCCTGACTCTCTGTGATTCTCGTAAAGAGTAGGGGTGTGTTCCCGGTGTTCTGGCCAAATTCCCTCCATTGGCCCATCATGGGCTCCTAATCCTCCCCATCCACCGAACTGACTCTATCACTGGCTCTCCACTCCACCAATAGCTGGTGTGCGGTGAAGCACTGGCGCCGTTGTCCTGTGGCTGTCGGAGCATCATCCAAGTGGATGCTACACACTGGTTTTCACTCATGAAATAATTTCTCACTCAATTAATTTTTTCTTAAGCACGTGCACTCATTATAATAATAAATGTGACCTTCTATAGTTGATAAATATCATTATTCTGCAAAATATATTTGCATAAGAAAAACTACAATTCCTCTGCTTCTCTGAATTGATTTATACACAAATGTTGGATTTATTTAAAGTATTTAAGGCAAGTGTAATTAAATGACGTAAAAATAAAAAGCAATCCTGTACTTAGTTTTTTTTGCAGAAAAAATATTTAATTACATACATTACTAGGCCCACACTCATAGGACCCGGCGCAGTAAGGCGCAAGATGTGTTTGGCGTGATTTGTTGCTATTTTCAGACTAGCTCAACAATTCAATTCAATTCATCTTTATTTGTATAGCGCTTATACAATGTAGATTGTGTCAAAGCAGCTTCATATAGAAGATTATAGTGAATGTAAACAGTGTCAGTTCAGTTTTCAGAGTTTAAGTTCAGTTCAGTTTAGCTCAGTTCAGTGTGGGTTAATAATCACTACTGAGAGTCCAAACACTGAAGAGCAAATCCATCCATGCACAGCTCCACAAGTCCCAAACCAAGCAAGCCAGTGGTGACAGCATACCTGCCAACACTCCCGTTTTTCCCGGGAGTCTCCCGTATTTCAGACCCACCTCCCGGTTTGTCATTTCTCCCGGAAAACTCCCGGAATTTCAACCCCTTCCCCTAGTCCTCAGGTGATTGGTACAATCTGTAACACCCCATTCACACGGGGCTTCAGTGTCAACACTTTACAGAGGGCGTGTCTGAAGTTGGGGCTGACGCGATTGTCATAGCAGCGTCAGCCAATGACATTAGTCAGCAATCGGCTACTGTCTGAACTGGTGTATTTGCATACAGCGATCTGATTGGCTGGCGCTTCTGTCGCCACTGAAAAAGTCCCAACTTCTGCAGCGATCAACACCACTGAAGCGGCGCCGCAGAACTACAATCCAGTGCGTTGAAGCTGACGCCCCTTGTAACGTCACACCCCCTGGCACCCCTCCAGGTCTCTCTGCTCACCATCCAATCGTTGACAAATGTTGGCAGGTATGGGTGACAGTGGAGGAACAAACTTCACCAATTGACCAAAGTGAAGGAAAAAAACCTTGAGAGAAACCAGGCTCAGTTGGGCACGACTATTTCTCCTCTGGTCAAACTTATTGTCCAGAGCTATAGTCTAGGTGTCGGAGGCTGGAGAACGCTGGATGTCCATCTGTAATTTTCACGTTTTGCGCCACGTTGTTTAAACAGTGAATCCATTTGTGCCACTTTGTGAACTCTTGGTGTGCTGGTCTAAAATAGAGGTGTGTTAAGGAGCATTGTTGGCTCGTTCCTATTCTGAGGAACTGAAATAGACAGCACCATTGACCAACTAAAAGCTCCTCTGAAGTCCAGCGCAGACCGCGTTAGTTATGAGCCTACGCAGGTCCAAACACTTACACATTTTTCTGTTTATTCATGACAATTTACATTTGTATAATGTTATTATTATTAGCAGAGCATTCAGTTTTTCCACAAGTCCACAAAGTTCGCCATGTGAATAGCAAATGCGCCATGGCATGATGCAACTGACTCTAAATTGATTGACTCTGATTGGTTTATTGCACATTATGCTCAAAACACACCCAGAACTCAGTAAGAGTATAAGCACAACCCTGCACAACAATGCTTTAGATTTTGCACCTAGAACAATAAAATAGAGCCTGTTAAGTCTATTTATTTACTTATGTGAATATATATTTAATCAGTTTTATTTTAATTTCAGTAATATTTTTCACTAATGTGCAAATGTTTATATGATTTATTTACAGTACAGTTTGTGAAGTCACATTTTCTCTTGTAGTAGATAGATTATTATATGAGAGACTTCATCAGATTTGCATTGTAAACCTAAAATAAAAGTTAAAAGGTTATTATTTTTTATTTTATTTTATTTTAATTGCTATACTCTAAAATCATTCCACATAAATCTGCAGATTTTGTACAAAATTTTGCACATACATAGCAAAAACTGTCCACTGAAGACTGTAAAAAAACACTGTGTTTATAAATGTTCCACTTTTAGTTCAACATATTTCCATGCATGCCTGAGCACGCACACTCTCTCTCTCTCTCTCTCTCTCTCTCTCTCTCTCTCTCTCTCTCTCTCTCTCTCTCTCTCTCTCTCTCTCTCTCTCTCTCTCTCTCTCATACACACACTTTCAGCTGTTGCTGTGTCTCTGGTATCATTGGGGGCCTTGGGGCCACAGTCGTCCCTCATCTCCCACTGGGAGCTGGATTAAGGTCCTTCAACAAACCCGGGGCCTCCTTAAGTGATTCAACACCGCAGGCACTGAGTGTGTGTGTGTGTGTGTGTATCTGCACATCCAAACAGTGTAAGTGTGCAGCGTCTGGATATGAGCCAGTAAAGCTGATTCTGTCATCATTCACTCACCCTGCTGTTGTTTCAAACTCGTATCACTTTCTGTCTTCTGAGAAACACAGCAGACGCTTCGCAGAATGTTCACGCTACTTCTTTTCAAAGTGGACGGTGATGTTGAGACGAAAACTGCAAAACAAAAAAGATTAACATGCTTTAAAGGTGCTGTATGTCCGTTTTAGACTCTTCTCATCATCATAAATCATAAATAAACATAATCAGTGGTGTAAAGTAATGAATTACAAATACTCAGATGACTAATTGAGTAGTTTTTCTCAGGAATTGCAATAAACTAAGTAGTTTTATAAAGGTGTACATTTACTTTCCCTTGAGTACATATTTAGTTCTGTATCAATACTTTTACTCCACTACTTTCCTTCAACCTGCAGTCACTACTAGAAATCAGTCCTGTGATTCCTGTCCAATCAAATCACACACAGAAGGTAAATCACATCATAATGAACTGCCTCAAGACATGTGCGATTTATAATTGCAGCAAACTGTTAGGAAGAATTAAAAGTGTCCTTGAAGATGTCCAAAATCTTTACACACATTGACCCAGAGACTGTTCAGATGCATGTCACTGATGAGAAGATGACGGATGTTTACTGTATGATGACCGAAATGGCCTTAAACACCCAGCAGGCACAGTCAGATTAACGTTGTACCCTAATGTTGTGGGGACGTTGCATTTTGTTTGGAAATAAAAATCGGGTTGACATCAGAACCCAACATCAGGCCAACCTAAAATCAACCAAATATTAACGTCTAATGATGTTACAGCTTGATGTTTATAGACATTACCACCAGGGCTTTACATTAACACCCGCCAACCCGCCACAAGCGGGTAGATTTCAGTGGTGGCGGGTAAAACAGACACTCCCACTAGCCACTTTGGCTGGTTGAAAATTATTTTCCCGGATAATAATTCATAAAAGCAGGGTTCGACAATAAGGATGGTCCAATATGCATGCAAAGGCGATCTTAGAATTGAGAAGCAACACGACTGACAAAAATAATTACGTTCGCATGAGCAATAAAAAAAAGCAGATGAATACCGAATGAAAGGATGATCACTCGCGCTAACAGCTGAGGTGATGCGCCCGACTGTTTAAAACGTGTGCGCGCTCCCGTTTCCTTGCGTGAAGCATCTGTGTCCAGAAACACAGCTGATGTGATCGGTTCTCTTTCAAATAGACTAGACAAAAAGTGATGAACATGCACCCACAGACCTGCTGCTTTCAAGAGCTCCAGATTTGTATTTTTGTAAGCAGCACCGGTTGCTTTCACTTTCACCATTATTTGAACAGATTATTTATGGGTCTAACGTTAACCGTGTGCGTTATAATCCTTTCATTATCACACGGTATGTTTATTACCTGCTTTCTTTTGCGTAATGTGGTTTAATTATCATTTTTTACAATAACATTGCTTTAATGGGAGATTACTCCCCATTTATGTGTAGTTAACTGGTGATCTGGGACCTTTAGCCAGGACAGATTACTGTGCACATGTTTTGTTAAATAGAAAGTATAGTAAACAGCTATATTATGCTTGTTTTGACACATTTAAAATTTATGCCTAAGAAATAATTAATTGTTTATGTTTGGTGTGGTCAGAGATAAATTTGGTAAATCCTTCATTTTGAGCTCTGAAAATGATGTGAAATAAAAACTCATTGTAATACTATGAAACCATGACCCATTTGCTCATGAACATTGAGCAAGCTCATACACGACACACAAAAAGTGAAATGAATGAGGCATGTGGAGATAACACAACATCTAAATCAAGTCATTTCAGCATGTCAAAGTCATATTTATGTGTATAAAATATATTTTCCCAAAATAAAATTGCGGCTAGTGAAATAGCGAGTGGCTAGTAATGTTGGAAAACTACTACTACACTTACCACTATAGCGTCATGTTGGATTGTGGTTGAGGTACCTGACTAATAAATGTCAGTATGTGACGTCAGTACGACGTTTGTTTAAGATGTTGACTTGACGTAGAATTTTGGTCACTTTTCAGCACAAGCAAAATTCAACCAAATACCAACGTCAATTGACGTCATTATTGAACATCAGAATAACGTTGTCCTTAGACGCTGGCTAGACATTGAATTTTGATCACCTGATATCACAACCTAAATCTAACCTAATATTAATGTCTCATGATGTTGTGTGCCTGCTGGACAATAACTAAATGCACTACAGAATGTTTCGTTTACACACATCCACAGAGTACATGTAAACGCATCAGCTTTTTACAGCGTAATACTCACTACTCAATACTCTTGAGTACTTTTAAAAGGGCTACTTTTACTTATACTCTGAGACACTTTTACTCTACTTGCACTACATTTTTAGGCGAGTGCTTTACTTAAGTTTGATATTTCAGTACTTCCACCACTGACTATAATATATTTAAGAAACAAATGAAACAAATGAATAAATAAACAAGGGGCGACACGGTGGCGCAATGGGTAGTACTGTGGCCAGTTGGCATTTCTGTGTGGAGTTTGCATGTTCTCCTTGTGTTGGCGTGGGTTTCCTTCGAGTGCTCCGGTTTCCCCCACAGTCCAAACACAAACACATTGCGCTATAGGGGAATTGATGAACTACATTGGCCGTAGTGTGGGAATGCAACAGTGTGTGGGTTTTTCCCAGTACTGGGTTGCGACTGGAAGGGCATCTGCTGTGTAAAACACATGCTGGAATAGTTAGCGGTTCATTCTGCTGTGGCGACCCCTGATAAATAAAAGGACTAAGCTGAAAATAAAATAAAATAAATAAATAAATAAATAAATAAATAAATAAATAAATAAATAAATAAATAAATAATAAATAAATAAATAAATAAATAAATAAATAAATAAATTAATTAATTAATTAATTAATTAAGTAATTAATTAGTAAATAATTAATGAATTAATTAGCAATTAATTAATTAATTAATTAATTTGTAAACGATTAATGGATTAATTAGCAATTAATTAATTAATTAATTAGTAGATACGTAATTAATTAATTAGTAAATAAGTAATTAATTAATTAATTTTAGAAACATGCTTAAGTAAGCATATTAATGCTAAAGTCAGATATTCTGCTTTGAGAACGCGTGTTTCGTTTCAGAATCTCTGTCTTTGTTTTGATCTCTGTAGCTCCGCCCACTGGCAGTTTAGCCGGTTACATTCAACACAGACTCATTGTGGATATGTACCTCCGTATACATTTCTGGAGAGTGTGAATTATGTAGCTAGAGGTATACGTATGGCTGCATTTTGTCTTTAATATGAACACTATGGGGCGGTGTGATGCCACAGATGGCTACCAGCTGACTGCTTACCTCAGTGTGGACGGCTTTTCCGCTGTTACCAGATTGCCCAGGGGCTCGCCACGTACGTTGGTGGACTTGAGACGCAGAGTGGAGTTGATGGCGATGACAGAGTTTGAGTCCGGTGAACTATAGTTCCAGAAAGCAGGTAAGACAAAAGGCAAAAAATAAAAATAAACAAGTAAATAACAGGGTGAGAATGTGGTAAGATCTGAAAACGTGGTAAAAAATCAGGTGGCCGTGAGGGCTTTACTTTTTCTGGATTGCTTTGAAAACATGATCAGTTGGGTTTAGGGAGGGAGGAGGGTGGGTCAGTTGATCAGTCAGTCAGTCGACAGCGGCCTCTGGTGGATTAACATGAGAACAGCAGGCGTGAATGGCACTCGAAAGAGAAATTTGAGATCTGAAAAAGCGTACACAGCGCCCTCTGGTGGATTAAACACACCTTCTGGAACGTATTTCGTGCTCTCCAAAATGCATACAGGGGTACATATCCATAATGAGCCAGGCTTGGTTATATTTCAGCACTCCTGGTTGCCTGGAAAATACTGTGAACATTTCAGTCATGAAGGTTCTCAATAAATTAAAATGTGAGTTCTGGAGGACAGAAGCTTCTGAAATCAGACGCAGATTCAGAGTTATAAAAATACACATGAGCTGGTTTTTAATTAGTAAAAAACATTAGTTGAGCAGCTGACAGTGTACAGCCGGATTATTAGGCACATTTGCTCATGTTTGTGTTATCAATCTGGCAATCTGCATCAAGTCATTGGAGGATGGGTCGATATCTCTCCAATATTTTGAATTTGGACTGCAATACCTTGTTCTACCACTAGATGTAGGTGCTACATACTGCAGCTTTAACGCTGGATCTGTTGAATTATTGATTCTGATTGGCTGATGATCATTCTAAGATGTTTGGTTATTGTCAGATAAACACACAGATGAAGTAGTTCTGGCAGGTTTTGAACGCATTACAGCTCTATATCACTCCACTGAATGATTAGAGTTATTTCACTGCAACAACAGTCAAACAGTCAAATACTCAATTCTGATTGGCTGAAGATCGTTAAGGTGTTTGGTTACTGTCAGATAAACACACACATAAATTAGTTCCGGCAGGTTTAGAGTGCATTACAGCTTCATATCACTCCGCTGAATGATTTGAGTTATTTCACAGCTACAACAGTCAAATACTCGATTCTGATTGGCTGATGATTTTTAAGGTGTTTGGTTATTGTCAGATAAACGCAGAGCTAAAGTAGTTCCGGCATGTTTAGAGTGCATTACAGCTCCATATCACTCCGCTGAAGGATTAGAGTTATTTCACAGCTACAATAGTCAAATACTCGATTCTGATTGGCTAATGATCATTAAGGTGTTTGGTTATTGTCAGATAAACACAGAGCTAAAGTAGTTCCGGCAGGTTTAGAGCGCATCACAGCTTCATATCACTCTGCTGAATGATTTGAGTTATTTCACAGCTACAACAGTCAAATACTCGATTCTGATTGGCTGATGATCATTCTAAGGTGTTTGGTTATTGTCAGATAAACACACAAATAAAGTAGTTCCGGCAGGTTTAGAGTGCATTACAGCTTTATATCACTCCGCTGAATGATTTGAGTTATTACACAGCTACAACAGTCAAATACTCGATTCTGATTGGCTGATGATCATTAAGGTGTTTGGTTATTGTCAGATAAACACACAAATAAAGTAGTTCCGGCAGGTTTAGAGTGCATTACAGCTTCATATCACTCCGCTGAAGGATTAGAGTTATTTCACAGCTACAACAGTCAAATACTCGATTCTGATTGGCTGATGATCATTAAGGTGTTTGGTTATTGTCAGATAAACACACAAATAAAGTAGTTCCGGCAGGTTTAGAGTGCATTACAGCTTCATATCACTCCACTGAATGATTAGAGTTATTTCACAGCTACAACCGTCAGAAATCACATCAAAACACAACAGAAGGCTCGAAGGATATGTGGAGGACAGCAGTGCTACACACAGGAGCAGTTTGAGAAGGACAAAAACCTGACTAATAAACTCTCAACATACAATATCTGAACTGTGGATTCAGCAGCTATACTGGAGACCAGAGGAGGAACACAATAATGTGCCGCAGGCTGTTGAGTTATTAAAAATAATGCATTATATTTTATTAATTCCACTGTCAACATCTTCCTAATGCATAATTAACATCCAAATACATGCTTGTTAACATTAGTTAATGCATGGTAAGTTAACATCAACTAACATTGAATGACTGTGTTTTCATTAAATAACATGAACAAATACTGTAATAAATGTATAGTTCAATGTTTGTTCATGTTAGTAAATGCATTAACTAATACAACCTTCCTGTAAAGTGTCTCCATTATGCATTAGATATTGTACTGCTACTATTAAATTAAAAGCCATTTTTGACAGACTATGGTTAATGTTTCTAAGAAGTGGAATAAAAATACTTTTCAGCTTGTTTTCTCGTGCATTTAAAGGCTGATCCTAAGAGTAAGAAGTCTTGCTTTCTCTCTATACACATGCTGAAATGTTGATTTACTGTCTTTCCCCCTTTTTGCGATCTCTTTTATTGAAAGGCCTCAATAAAAATGATCTTAGCTACAGTCCATTTGTTCTGTGTGACATATTTCATGTTTTCTAAGCTCATCTGATGCTTTATGAGAAAAACAGATGGTATGTTCTGCTCCTCGGCCGCTGCTCTTCAGTCTAATATGATTAATGCTCATATCTGAGTCTTATCAACGACTTTTATGTCGCTTTTCTGCAGTTTGACAGCTCTTGCGGATCATACACTCACTGAGGAAAGAGAAAAGAGGAGTAAACATTGACTGGATGTCCCTTAAATCTTTAATATCTATGCAAGATACAGTAAAAAAGGTTTTGAAAAGTTGAAAATGAATTTAATTATTGAAGTTTCTCTGTTTTCAGCGTGTCATGTGTGTATATCACAGGGCAGAGAAAGAAAGACTACAGGACTTACAAAGCCTCGACGCACCCGTGAAGTAAAACGCTTATTAATCTGTAATCTGAACACACTGCTTTGGCTCAAACTCACATTACAGTTTAATCCACAATCATATATTACACACAGAGGCCATCGCTCAACACCTCAACACCACAGATAGAGTTACACACATACTCACACTCACATGCATGCACACACACATGCACAGGCCCATACAGACACACACAAACACATGCATACACCTATGCACATCCTAACACACGCACACACACACATGCGCACACACGCACCCATGCGCACACAGACACACACACACATGCACAAACGTATGCACGTATGCCTGCAAGCACATTGACACACATACACACACACACACACACACACACACACACACACACACACACACACACACACACACACACACACACACACACACACACACACACACACACACACACAGAGACTACAGCAACTAAAGAATTACCACAACAGATCAATTACTATAGTTGTTTTGTTGCCATAGCAACTGTAGAATCACCAAACCAGATTAATTACTATAGTTGTTGTGTTACTATAGCAACTGTGGAATCACCACAACAGATCAATTACTATAGTTGTTTTGTTGCCATAGCAACTGTAGAATCCCCACAACAGACCAATGACTATAGTTGTTGTGTTACCATAGCAACTGTAGAATCACCACAACAGACCAATGACTATAGTTGTTGTGTTACCATAGCAACTGTAGAATCCCCACAACAGACCAATGACTATAGTTGTTGTGTTACCATAGCAACTGTAGAATCACCACAACAGATCAATTACAATAGTTGTTGTGTTACCATAGCAACTGTAGAATCACCACAACAGATCAATGACTATAGTTTTTTTTGTTACCATAGCAACTGTAGAATCACCACAACAGATCAACTACTATAGTTGTTTTGTTGCCATAGCAACTGTAGAATCACCACAACAGATCAATTACTATAGTTATTTTGTTACCATAGCAACTGTAGAATCACAACAGCAGATCAATTACTATAGTTGTTGTGTTACCATAGCAACTGTAGAATCACCACAACAGATTAATCATTATAGTTGTTTTGTTACCATAGCAACTGTAGAGTTGCCACAACAGATAAATTACTATAGTTGTTTTGTTACCATAGCAACTGTAGAATCACCACAACAGATTAATCATTATAGTTGTTTTGTTACCATAGCAACTGTAGAGTTGCCACAACAGATAAATTACTATAGTTGTTTTGTTACCATAGCAACTGTAGAATTGCTACAACAGATTAATTATTATAGCTATTTTGTTACCATAGCAACTGTAGAATCGCCACAACAGATAAATTACTATAGTTGTTTTGTTAGCATAGCAACTGCAGAATCGCCACAACAGATTAATTATTATAGTTGATTTGTTACCATAGCAACTTTAGAATCGCCACACAGGTTTAATAAATATAGTCCTTTGTTACCATAGCAACTACACAATCCCACTATAAGATACTACAGTATTTTGTAATGTTGATGAGCTGCTGCAGTTTGGGCTCATCATGAGACGCTGTTTACTTTAGTAAAGGTCAAGCACACACTGAACTTACAAACCTTCAGCACAGGAGACTTTTGTCATAACCTCAATGAAGACTCTCGTCTGCGGCTCCTCATTGTCCAGCGCTGGACGCTGCTCATCATGTGACCTGCTCGGCATGCTGGGGCAAAAGCATGACTGGATGAGGAGCTTTATTGTTCATCTGCACAAACTGATCTGAAAAACACAAATAATACACTAAAACTATTTATCACAGTTGACAATAAAACCTTTAATAAAAAGAAAAAAAAATATTTGTATTTCAATTATTCGCTTTTAATTTACACGAAGATACAAGAGTTAACTAAACAATAAAAACATTTGACTTAATTAAAATGAAATGCATAAAATGCAAAAAATCATACTTCATATATACACACCCATTTTTAGTTTTTATATCTTAGTAGGGGCCCAACATAACTATCCAGAAACATCAACCTGCACTGTTTGGCCTTAATTGTCATAAAAATCATATTAGATTTGTGGAAATGAAAATGATCATATGCATTTGTTTATATGGCAAAACATGTCTTTTTCACCAAAGAAGGTTCACACTGACTCCACAGGCAGATACTGATAAGATCAGGGCCTGGTGTGAGGACTTAGGGGGTTTTACGATGTGGTCACATGTTGATTGGTCAGTTTGAGGCCCCGTTTACACTAGTATGTTTTAGTTTTAAAACGGCGTTTTAGAATGAAAACGATTCGCGTCCACACTATTGTTTTACCCAGCGTTTCTGAACAGCTCTCCGTCTACATTAAAACGGTGAAAACGCACATCACGTGATCACACACACACACTCTCTGGCATGCACTGCAGCGTGCTTTAAGCACACACCCATATGAGAGCTGCACACGTCGGACTGTTCATCAAGGATCTCCCGCTGGATCTAACCTCACTATATTTGTTAAACGTGATATTTAAATCATCTTGTTGTCTCTATCTAACTACATATTCCCCGACTTTGGTCTTTTGAATCTATTACTTGTTGTCAGGTAACGTGTTTTGGCTGAGCGCAAAGATAAGTTAGGTTAATATATTAATTAATGTAACAGCCGACACCGATTCTGCACATCTGACTGATTGTTTGCATTTATTTTCTCTATTGTATAAACTTATTGTGCGTTATGCTTTTATAATGGCCTTTATTATTTAATAAAACTGATATTCAATGAAAGAGAGGGTGTTTCGTATTTTCAATGAAAATGAAAGGAGGCAGTGATGTTATAGGCTCCATTTTGTTATAAATATGCAGGAAGATGACGCTCATATCATGCAGCTACACGACGCCTCAACATTTTTAGTGTCTGTTAAGTTGCTAATATCGAAATGAAAATAGGCAGTTCCTTAAATAATGTTTTCATTTTATTGTTAAGATAGTAAAACAGCATAGCCAGGGTGATGTGAATGACTTTATAAAGTACACACTCAGGAGTTTGTTTTCCTTATCAAACTTGCAAAGTCTGAACTTACACGGAGAGGATGCAGGACTGAACTGTGTGAAGGCTACTTAATATTGAGGAAAAGCCCCAATCAGGCAAATGTCAGCAGCCACGCTTTCGTTTTCAGATGTCTCCGTTTTCCCCCATTCACACTGAGACGGAGCAGCAGCATTTTAGAATGAAAACGGCCTCTTCAGCGTTTTCAAAACGCTCCATTTTCAGGGCTCGAAACTTATGCGTTTTAAAACTAAAACATATTAGTGTAAACGGGGCCTGAATGTCTCAGTGTTTGGGCTTTGGTCACATGGTGAATAAAGATACAAAATAGATGGTAAACTGTGCTCTGTCTCTTTTCCTGGTCTATTCTTTCCCTGCTCTGCTCCTCTCCTGCTCTAGAGGCTCTCTTCTCTGACTCTACTGCTATCAGGCTCTCTTTGAGGCCTACTTGCTGCTCTTTGTCTCTCGCTCCCTCCGTCTGTCTCTCCTTCTCTCTCAGGTAACTTTATTTTACATTTAAGCTGGGTGCAATTATCATCATATGTTTTTCTCATTTCTAATTTTATCATTTTATACAGTTATTTATAACTAATTCAGTTGTTACCATAGAGAATTATTGTCTTAAATCATTTCATTTTCAAGTATTTGTGAATTACTTTTGATTTAACATCAACACTTAATTGCTCCATATTGCAATACAACACAATCACATATTAGCAATGCTCTCCCACATCTTATTTCCGTTTTGGTATGAGATTGCAGAAGGATGGTTTGACTAGAATGTACAGTTTTTTACCATCATGCTGATAACGTTTTAGTCGCTCAGCAGAACTACAGTTTGAGTTTGAGTAGTTAAAACCCAATCTTACAGATACTAAAATTATGAACTCAACTTTGGTCAAGAAACGAACTCCTCTGTTCTTCAAAAACAAGTTTTGTGTTCCTAGCCAGTCATCTTTGGCTTATTTAATAGAGCCTAAAGATGTAGAATAATGCCTTGTTCAACAGATGAAGAGTTTAAGACTCTATTTACACTAATGCATTTTCGTTTTGAAATGGTGTTTTAGATCAAAAACGATCCGCGTCCACACTAGCGTTTCATCTAGCGTTTCTAAACATATCTCCGTCCACATTACTCCACCAAAAACGTATATCACGTGACCATTCGCGCACTCTGGGCATGCGTGTTCAAGTATAAACAGGAAGCATGTGTCTCGCTCGGCATTTGGTTATTGTTAGTCAACAAACGCTGGTTGAATGATGAACGCGAGCGATTAGCGAGTGCTTGAACAATAGCTTGCCTCTTGTGAATATATGCAGCTGCTGTAGTAAAAAAGGCAGAGTTTAACTGCACAATGGTGCCTAAAACGGACAATAGTGCAAACAACGCTCCCATTTCTGTGTCCATGTTGTTGTTTACAGTAAAGGCTGGTCTGCCGTCTTCCGGTAGCGTTATAGTCACGTGATAGGGGCTTGAAATATAAGGGAAGGATACGCAATGACCCAAAAGCCCCAATTAGGTAGTGAATCTCAGCAGCCACGCCTCCGTTTTCAGATGTCTCCGTTTTCCCCCATCCACACTGAGACGGAGCAGCAGCGTTTTAGAATGAAAACGACCCCTCCAGCGTTTTCAAAACGCTCCGTTTTTGGGGCTCGAAAACTCCGGCGTAGTGTGGATGGATGGCGTAACCGTAGCAAAACTTATGCGTTTTAAAACTCTGTGGAATAACAGTTCTAATTGTTTCACTGGTAACACATGAGCAGGTTCCCTAGGAAAAGAGGTTAGACAACATTTTACATTTCAACATTAACAAAAGTTTATTTTTGATCAGCAATTTTTTGGTCAAGAAACATGCAGAGAACAATGTCAAGTCAAATTTGTCAAACTAAAAATTATTTGTCTCACATAAACTTTCGCTTTCAGATTAAAAATGTAATCAGTGTTTGTTGCTGCAGTGGATGTCAATATCTGTAACTATCTGTAAATATGTACAGTTGAAATCAGAATTATTAGCCCCCGTTTATTTTTTCCCCCAATTTCTGTTTAACGGAGAGCAGATTTGTTCAACACATTTCTGCACATAATAGTTTTAATAACTCATCTCTAATAACTGATTTATTTTCTCTTTGTCATGATGACAGTAAATAATATTAGACTAGATATTCTTCAAGACACTTCTATACAGCTTAAAGTGACATTTAAAGCCTTAACTAGGTTATTTAGGCAGGTTAGTGTAATTAGGCAAGTTATTGTATATTGCAAGTTATACTGACCCAGCCGAGGCTCGAACCCGCAACCTTCTTGCTGTGAGGTGACAGCATTACCTACTGCACCACTGCATCGCCTATTGTTCTGTAGACTATCGAGAAAAAATATAACCTAAAGGGGCTAATAATATTGACCTTAAAATGGCTTTTAAAAAATTAAAAACTGCTTTTATTCTAGCCGAAATAAAACAAATAAGACTTTCTCCAGAAGAAAAAATATTATCAGACATACTGTGAACATTTCCTTGCTCTGTTAAACATAATTTGGGAAATATTTAAAAAAGAAAAATAATTCTGACACTATTATGCAGGGGTGTCCAAACTCTGTCCTGGAGGGCCGGTGTCCTGAAGAGTTTAGCTCCAACCCCAATTAAACACACCTGAACAAGCTAATCAAGCTCTTACTAGATACACTAGAAACTTCCTGCAGGTGTGTTGCAGCAAGTTGGAGCTAAACTCAGCAGGAGATTGGCCCTCCAGGACCGAGTTTGGACACCCCTGCTATTATGTGTATATATATGTGTGTGTGTTTGTGTAAAAATATGTGTATAATAAACATATGTTGGAAAAATGAGCATATATTAGAATACAGTTTGACCATATAACTCATACAGTGTTTCTGACTTATGTTTATATCTCTTTAAAACTCACTTAATACTCATTCTGTCACGATTACCAGCGATCTTCTCCCCTTAGATCGCTGGTTTACATGCACAAACACTATGGACTACAAATCCACCACATATGGACTACATCTCCACACATGCGCTCCACTCTCACACACATGTTACTCATCTCCACTGATTGCACACACACCACCGGAGGCTTGTCAAGACTGATTGCACACAGTACATAAGCAGCACACACACTCATTCCATTGCCGAGTCTTGTTACTTGTTTTACAGTTTCAATTCAAAGCGTTTCCTTGTCTTGTTTTTGCCGTGTTTTGACCTTCGCCTTGTTTATCTGTTTCTTCCTGTCTGCTGCCATCCTTGTGAACATTTGCCTGCTTTATTGACGACGATTCTGGATTTCCCTCACACACCTGATTGTTCCTGTGTTGATCATTGCTTGCCTGACCATGGCTGCGTCCGAAACCGCATTCTTCCATACTATACAGTACGCTAAAATCAGTATGCGAGCCGAGTAGTATGTCCGAATTCATAGAATTCGAAAATCAGTATGCGAGAAGTACCTGGATGACTTACTACTTCCGGCGAGATTCTGAAGTGCGCATCCCATGCACGCTGCGCTATCCCATGATGCCCCGCGAGAGAATTCATGAATGGAAGTAAATTGACACAACTGACGCAGGTAGGTCACGTGACCATGACAAAATGGCGGATGTAGTACGTCCGAATTCCATTCATACTGCTCACATTCATACTGTATAGAACGTACTTTTCTAACGGTCGAGTAGTACGTTTAAATTCAAATGCAGTACCTACTGAGTAGTAGGCGGTTTCGGAAGCAGCCCATCTCTTTAATAAAAGCCTGCATTTGGATCCACATCCTGTTGTCAGCGTATATCCCTGGTTACACATTCATTCACTTTCCTTCAGCTTAGTTTCTGATTTATCAGGGTTTGCCACAGAAGAATGAACTGCCGACTTATTAAACATATGTTTTACATAGCGGATGCCCTTCCAGCCACAACCCAGTACTAGGAAACACCCAGTGCTTAATTTGTGAATTGCGAGGTGTCACGGACGAAGGAGAAGAGCCGGGGTGTTGTCACAGACGAAAGTGAAGAGGGTTGGGGAGTCGTGGAAGAAAGTGAAAGTGAAAAGCAGACGGGGGAGGAGGGTGGTTGAGAAGGGGGATTGGTAAAATGAGGTGCCGGATCCGGCGTGTTCCGGCACAAATTAAGCCCTGAAAACACCCATACACATTCATTCACACACACTACGGCCAATCAATAGTTCATAGTACACTGTAAAAAAAAAAATCTGTAATTTTACGGTTTATTTCCACAGCTGGGGTGCCAGAAAAACCCCCGTAAAATAACGCCCGTTAAATTACAGAAATTTACTGTAAATAATGGACATTAAATTACAGAAATTTCCTTAAATCTAAATTTCTGGTAAATTTCTGTAATTCTGTAATTTCTGTAGCCGTTATTTGACATTTTTTTTCTGGCACCCCAGCTGCGGATTTTTTTTTACAGTGTAGGTCATCAATTCACCTATAGCACATGTGTTTGGACTGTGGAGGAAACCGGAGCACCCAGAGGAAACCCACGACAACACCGGGAGAATATGCAAACTCCAGAAATGCCAACTGACCCAGCTGAGACTCGAACCAGAGACCTTCTTGCTGTGAGGTCACAGTGCTAAAAAAAATTTCAGATATATATTCTAATACATTTATTTCAAAATACACAACAAAGAGCCCAAAAAAATATAAAAATATATATTGAATTAAATATTTGTTCTAGAAATACACATTTTGCAATTTGTATGTATTTTATTAAATGTATTTTGTTAATTATTCAAAATATATGTAAATAAATTAGCTTCATTATTTTCAACAAACTCGCAACACTGGAATTTTTGTTTTTTAATTTAATATCTAAAATATTAAAAGCAAAGAACACTTTTATTAATAATGCATTTCTTCACCTATTCTGCATGCTAAAATCTTTATTTGAATGTGCTTATGTTTTAGTTTTGAAACCGTAATTTAAATACAGCAACATAATATTCCACTCTACACATTGTTCATGAATAAATCTGACAGAGACTCCTCCCCCTCCCCATCAGCCGGCCAATCACAGTGTCTCTGACTACAGTGAATGGCTGGCTTTATGCGGATAAAGCCTGAGGGCGTAGCCTTGCACTTGATTGACAGCTCATTAATCACTGCAGATAGACCAGGAGGTCAAAGGTCAAGCTGTCTGTTCTGTTTGCATTTGTGAATATTTCAAGACAAAAGCAGTAGAAATGCACAGTCACAGTGGCACTCACACACTTCTATAGGAAAATATGTATTATAGTATTATAGTATGGGTTAATGCCCAAGATGTTGCTATTCAGGTCAAAAGGTCAGTGCAATTTCATAAGACTGTACAGAGTGTGCTGACGCTGGTTATGCTGAAACTCACTGTGGTGAAGCAACAGGTGAAGAGTTAAAAGAAAGGTTTCTCACCATCACACATGTGTGTTTGTGTGTGTGTGTGCGCTTCTCAGAGACGCAGAAGAACAGCTGCTGAAACCACAGACAGAGAGAGGATGAACACCTGCGACACACACACACTTACATTATGACCTCTTCCCATATCTTACTGCTGTACAGAGTGTATATTCTCATCTCTGTATAAATCAAACCCAACCCTCACAGGAAAATATCTGCACTTTCACATTTTCTAAATACTTAATACGTCTGATTTATAAGCATGTTTACCCGTGGTTTACCTCAATTTAGGTCCTCATGGTGGCACAAGTCCCCATAAGTGTGTGCATTTAGGATGTAAAAACAAGTACAGTACACACACAAATTTATATATATATATATATAGTAGTCAATATTTGTAGTGGATCAAAAATATGTATAAATTGCCAAAGAAAAGAATGGGTGCTGTTCAATAGTTTTAGGACAACTTTGATGAAAGGTGATGATCCACTTCAAATGTTGACTATATTTGTGGTTCACGTGCAATTGTAAAGAAGATATTTGAAATCTTTGCTTTTACCTTATTTAATTAACAAAAATACTGGATATAAAAGGGTTAAATGCAGTAACACCATATGTGGTAAAACATGGTGACTTGCAAAAATACATCCACTCATAAATGAGAAATTACTGATCAGATCCTGTATAAAATTGAAATAGTATTCAGATTTGGTAACACTTTATTTTGATGGTCCATTTGAGTATTAGTAGACTGCTTAATATCTGTTGACACTACTGCTAAACAGACATTTAACTGACTATAAGAAACTTTTCAAGTATATGTCAACTTACACTAACCCTAACTCCAACCCTAACAGTCTACTTATAATCTAATGAGAATTAGTTGGCATGTAGATGCAATGTAACTTAAATTCAACAAACAGACCATCAAAATAAAGTGTGACCTCAGATTTTTTGCCCATTTAGATGATTGAAGCAAGTACCACAAACGTCAGTATAAAGTAAAAAAAAAAAAAAAGTAAATAAATAAATAAATAAATGAGTAAATAAATAAATAAATAAGTAAATACATAAAGAATTAAATAAGTAAATAAATAAATAACTAAATAAGTAAATACATAAGTAAATAAATAAAGAATTAAATAAATAAATAAATAAATAAGTAAATAAATAACAATTAAATAAGTAAATAAGTAGATAAGTAAATGAATAAGTAAATAAGTGAATAAATAATAAATTAAAAAATAAAAATAAGTAAACAAATACATGAATAATTAAATAAGTAAATAAATAAATAAGTAAATAAATAAGTAAATAAATAAATAAGTAAATAAATGAACAAGTAAATAAATAAATAAGTAAATAAATAAATAAATAAGTAAATAAATAAGTAAATAAAATAAGTAAATAAAATAAATAAATGAATGAATGAATTAATAAATAAATAAGTAAATAAATAAGTAAATAAATAAACAAGTAAATAAATAAATAAAAAATAAACGAGTAAATAAGTAAATAAGTAAATAAATAAGTAAATAAATAAATAAGTAAATAAATAAGTAAATAAATAAGTAAATAAAATAAATAAATGAATGAATGAATGAATGAATGAATAAATAAATAAATAAGTAAATAAAATAAGTAAATAAAACAAATGAATGAATGAATGAATGAATAAATAAACAAATAAGTAAATAAGCAAATAAACAATTAAATAAATAAGTAAATAAATAAATAAATAAATGAACAAGTAAATAAATAAGTAAATAAATAAATAATTATATTAAGTAGATAAATAAGTAAATAATTAAATACATAATAAATAATAATATATAAATAAATACATAAATAATTAAATAAATAAGCAAATGAGCAAATAAATAAATAAGTAAATAAATAAGTAAATAAATAAATAAGTAAATAAACAAGTAAATAAGGAAACAAAATAAAGAAATAGGGAAATAAATAAATAAATAAATAAATAAATGAATAAATAGGTAAATAAATAAATAATTAAATAAAGATGTAAATAAGTAAATAAATAAATAAATACATACATAAACAAATAAATAAATAAATAAATAAACAAACAAACAAGTAAATAAATAGGTAAATGAATAAAAATTAAAAAGTAAATAAGTAGATAAGTAAATGAATAAGTAAATAGGTGAATAAATAAAAAAGGTCCCACTTTATATTGTGTCGCTTATACCTGTGAACTTACATGGTAATTAGATGTGTAAGTAGTATGTAACTACAGTGTATGTACACACGTTTACAGAGTATTTACTTTTGTATTACTGGTGTAACTACACTCATGTAACAACCCACTGAATAGTATGTGTAAGTACAAATGTGTAACAGGACATTGGTAACAACAGTAGGAAAGTACACATCTGTAACAAGAATTATGTAAGTGCATTGTGTAACAACAATATGTACTTGCAGATGTTTTCCCACTTCCACACCTGTTTGCAGATCATGCACTTGTGAACACTGTATGGCAGAACTAATGCTGCATTAGAAGGTTTCACCTTGTGATACCAGTGTACTTGCATGGTAACTCCACAGGAACTGTCCACTTAATATAAAGTGTAAAATGGTCACAAATTACTGTGTAACTTGTAGAAATATCTTCTATGCAACACTTTAATAACAGTGTAGTTACATGATAACTCCACCGGAACAGTCCACAATATAAAGTTTAAAATAAAATTCATTTTCGTTTCTGCCTAGTCCCTTTATTAATCTGGGGTCGCCACAGCGGAATGAACCGCCAACTTATCCAGCATATGTTTTACACAGTGAATGCCCTTCCAGCTGCAACCCATCTAAGCCGAAAAGAAAATGAATGAATGTGACCATTTTACACTTTATATTGAGTGGATCCTGTGGATTTACCATGCAAGTACACTTGTATCACAAGGTGAAACCTTCTAATGCAGCCATACAGTGTTCACAAGTGCATGATCTGCAAACAGGTGTGGAAGTGGGAAAACATCTGCATGTACATATTGTTGTTACACAATGCACTTACATAATTCTTGTTACAGATGTGTACTTTCCTAGTGTTGTTACCAATGTCCTGTTACACATTTGTACTTACACATACTATTCAGTGGGTTGTTACATGAGTGTAGTTACACCAGTATACACAAGTAAATACTCTGTACCAGTGTGTACATACACTGTAGTTACATACTACTTACACATCTAATTACCATGCAAGTTCACAGGTATAAGCGACACAATATAAAGTGGGACCATAAAAAAATAAGTAAACAAATAAATAAATAAGTAAGTAAATAAATAAATAAATAAACAAGTAAATAAATAAATAAACAAGTAAATAAATAAATAAATAAATAAGTAAATAAATAAGTAAATAAATAAGTAAATAAGTAAATAAATAAGTAAATAAGTTAATAAGTAAATACATAATAAATAAATAAATAAATAAATAAATAAATAAATAAATAAATAAATAAATGAATAAACAAATAAGGAAATAAATAAGCAAATAAATAAATAGGTAAATAAATAAATAAACAAGTAAATAAATAAGTAAATAAATAAATAATTAAACTAAGTAAATAAATAAGTTAATAAGTAAATACATAAATAATTAAATAAATAAGCAAATGAGTAAATAAATAAATAAGTAAATAAATAAGTAAATAAATAAATAAGTAAATAAATGAATAAATAAATAAACAAGTGAATAAATAAGTAAATAAATAAATAAACAAGTAAGTAAATAAGTAAATAAATAAATAATTAAACTAAGTAAATAACTAAGTAAATAAATAAATAAGCAAATAAATAAATAATTAAACTAAGTAAATAAATAAGTAAATAAATAAATAATTATATTAAGTAGATAAATAAGTAAATAATTAAATACATAATAAATAATAATATATATATATATAAATACATAAATAATTAAATAAATAAGCAAATGAGCAAATAAATAAATAAGTAAATAAATAAGTAAATAAATAAATAAGTAAATAAATAAGTAAATAAACAAGTAAATAAGGAAATAAATAAGGAAATAGGGAAATAAATAAATAAATAAATAAATAAATAAATAAATAAATAAATAAATAAATAAATAAATAAATGAGTAAATAGGTAAATAAATAAATAATTAAATAAAGATGTAAATAAGTAAATAAATAAATACATACATACATAAACAAATAAATAAGTAAATAAGTAAATAAATAAATAAATAAACAAGTAAATAAATAAGTAAATAAATAAATAATTAAACTAAGTAAATAAATAAGTAAATAAATAAATAAGCAAATAAATAAATAATTAAACTAAGTAAATAAATAAGTAAATAAATAAATAAGCAAGTAAATAAATAAGTTAATAAGTAAATACATAAATAATTAAATAAATAAGCAAATGAGTAAATAAATAAATAAGTAAATAAATAAGTAAATAAATAAGTAAATAAACAAATAAGTAATTAAACAAGGAAATAAGGAAATAAATAAGGAAATAAGGAAATAAATAAATAAATAAATAAGTAAATAAATGTATAAATAAAGATGTAAATAAATAATTAAATAAATAAATACATAAACAAATAAATAAGTAAATAAGTAAATAAATAAATAAATAAACAAGTAAATAAATAAGTAAATAAA
Source organism: Danio kyathit (assembly GCA_903798195.1). Taxonomy (NCBI): domain Eukaryota; kingdom Metazoa; phylum Chordata; class Actinopteri; order Cypriniformes; family Danionidae; genus Danio; species Danio kyathit. The sequence continues at coordinate 1,308,516 of LR812535.1, forward strand.
TAAACAAGTAAATAATCAAACAAATAAGTAAATAAGCAAATAATTAACAGAAATACAGAAATAAATAAATTCATAAATAAATACAATTCTGTCATTCTTTTTTCTTTTTATTCTTCACTGGTTTCAAATCTGTTTGAGTTTTTATCTCACCATAGTATTTTTCTTCCATTGTATTTTTCGATTCTACTATAGATTTCAATGGCTGCTTTTTCCAGCATTCTCCAGAGTATTGTTTTATGTTCAACAGCAGAAGGAAACTCATAAACATTTAAAATCACTAGAGTAAGTAAATGATGAGAAATATTTAAATTTTTGGGTGAACTGTGCCTTTAAGAATCGAACACTCATTAAACACTCTGTATCTCTGTGTGTTTCAGAGGAAATCTGTCTGCAGAAGGCTGAGTGTGTCACGTATCATCAATGAAGAACGTTTAAAGCAACAGGCGTGTGTGTGTGTGTGTGTGTGTGTGTGTGTGTGTGTGTGTGTGTGTGTGTGTGTGTGTGCGCGTGCGCATGTGTGTGTGCATGGACATGCATTATCAGTGATTGTGAAGACAGATCAATTACTGCATCAGCCTGAGGCCATCTGTAATTAAACCTCATGACAGCAGACAGAATCACACTGGTCCATTCAAAACGCCTGCAGCCCGGAGCCGTGATCTCCAAAATACAGCATTAAAGGGACAGTTCACCCAAAAAACTAACGTTCTGGTATCACTTATTGTTTGATTTCTTCTCCTGAACACAAAGGAAGACATACACTACCTCACAAAAGTCTTGTCATCGATCTCAGTATTAAGAGCAACACATAATAACTTGTCTTCTAGTTGATGATGTGTAAAAGTGTCAAAAGGTGGATTTCTCTGCTGAATCATCTGTTGATCTGCATCAATCATCACCAAATACTGCAGAAGACCTACTGGAACCAGCATGGACCAAGATTCTCACAGATATCAGTCAAGTTTGGTGAAGGAGAAATCATGGTTTGGGGTTCATTCAGTATGGGGGTGTGCGAGAGATCTGCAGAAAGGATGATCAACATCAACAGCCTGAGGTATCAAGACATTTGTGCTGCCCATTACATTACAAACCACAGGAGAGGGACAATTCTCCAGCAGGATAGCGCTCCTTCTCAGACTTCAGCCTCCACATCAAAGCTCCTGAAAGCAGAGAAGGTCAAGCTGCTCCAGGATTGGCCAGCCCAGTCACCAGACATGAACATTATTGAGCATGTCTGGGGTAAGATGAAGGAGGAGGCGTTGAAGATGAACACAAAGACTCTTGATGAACTCTGGGAGTCCTGCAAGAAGGCTTTCTTTGCCATTCCAGATGACTTTATTAATGCGTGATTTGAGTCATTCAGAGATGTATGATGCAGTCCTCCAAGCTCATGATGGAGTCAGACACAATATTCATTCTGTTTCCACTGCAGCAGGACTTTATATTCTATACTGGACATTATTGAAGGTTCAGTGATGAGACTTTAGTCTAAGCAGAGTCAGACCTTACTGTCCTAATGAAATCATTCAACATCAAGACATGATCAGATTTTATTGTGCTCAAATCAGCAAAATCTAGAGGCCTTTGCCTTTCATAGAGACACTTCTGACACCAAATCATCAACTAGAACTATTCGTTGTCAGGCAGTGCACTGAAGAATGATGGGGAAAACGGTCATTGACTTTCATAGTATTTTTTGTTCCTACTATGGAAGTCTATAGCTGTCTTGGGATGGGAATGGATGAGAATTAGATTTATGCGCAAAACATAATGAATAAATCAGCATTTCTATATTTAATAAAGATCTGGCGTTTTCATCTGGGTTAAAACAACCCAGCATTTTTAGATCACAAAGTAGTCTGATATATAATTAATGTCCCCATGAACAAGAAGTTGGGTAGACTTTTATTTCAGTGTGTTAATGTACAAGAGGGCGACACTGTGGCTCAGTGGTTAGCACTGTGGCCTCACAGCAAGAAGGTCGCTGGTTTGAATCCCGGCTGGGTCAGGTGGCGTTTCTGTGTGGAGTTGGCATGTTCTCCCCGTGTTGGTGTGGTTTTCCTCTGGGTGCTCCGGTTTCCCCACAGTCCAAACACATGCGCTATAGGGGAATTGATCAACTAAATTGTCTGTAGTGTGTGTGAATGAGTGTTTATAGGTGTTTCCCAGTACTGGGTTGCAGCTGGAAGGGCATCCGCTGTGTAAAACATATGGTGGAATAGTTGGCGGTTCATTCTGCTGTGGCGATCTCTGATAAATAAAGAGACTAAGCTGAAAGAAAATAAATGAATATCAGGATCTGCATCAGTCATATTTTTGCTCAGTTTGTGCCCTCAATATTCTCACTATATTCATATCTTTATTTGTATAGCGCTTTTACAATGTAGATTGTGTCAAAGCAGCTTCACATAGAAGATCATAGTGAATTGAAACAGTGTCAGTTCAGTTTTCACAGTTTAGTTCAGTTTAGCTCAGTTCAGTGTGGGTTAATAATCACTACTGAGAGTCCAAACACTGAAGAGCAAATCCATCGATGCGCAGCTCTACAGATCCCGAACCATGCAAGCCAGTGGTGACAGCGGCGAGGAAAAAACTTCACCAATTGGCGAAAGCGAAGATTTAAAAAACCTAAAGGGAATCCAGGCTCAGTTGGGCACGACCATTTCCCCTATGGCCAAACGTCATGTGCAGAGCTGCAGTCTAGGCGCAGGAGGCTGGAGAATGCTGGACCTCAGCGAAGACTCGTCTGTCCTTGGAGCATCACAGGAATCAGTCTCATGCTCTCCACTCCTCCATGACCACCACAGCAGCTGCTCAGGATACGGCCTGGTCCAGGATTATGAAAACCTTGGGATCATCTCTTCACAGGTCTTGGATCGCATCAGTGGCGCTGCATAGTCTGAGGGCCTCGGGAAGAGTATTCCCAGGTGGAAATAGAGAATAAGGAGAATAATTAGCGTAGCTGCTGTTCATAGTGTATATAAACGAGATGCGTGGAGCACACTCATGCGTCATACCGCCATGTAATGCACTGAGTGTCTGCTTTGCTAAAAAGATAGGTCTTTAATCTAGTGTTGAACTGCGAGAGTGTGTCTGAGCCTCGGACATTATCAGGAAGGCTATTCCAGAGTTTGGGAGCCATAAATGAGAAGGCTCGACCTCCTTTAGTAGACTTTGCAGTTCTAGGTACTACCAGAAGCCCTGAGTTTTGAGATCGTAAAGAGCGGGTTGGGTTGTAGCGAGACAGGAGGTTGGTTAGATAAACAGGAGCTCGATTATTTAAAGCTTTATAGGTAAGGAGTAATATTTTAAATTCAATATGAAACCTAACAGGCAGCCAGTGTAAGGAGGATAAAATTGGGGTGATATGATCATATTTTCTAGATCTGGTAAGAACTCTGGCAGCTGCATTTTGCACTAGCTGAAGTTTGGTAATAGAGGATGCTATATCATACTACACAAATCATAAATGTACCAAATATGGTCCTCAACAAAAACACACATGCAAACTCATTTTGTCAGGTCTTTATCCTTCACCGTGTCGAGTGTGTACAATATTTGAGCGAACAATAATAGTTGATTATTCCGCCTCCTGCGCCTAGACTGCAGCTCTGCACAAGACGTTTGGCCATAGGAGAAATGGTCGTGCCTAACTGAGCCTGGTTTCTCTCCAGGTTTTTTAAATTCTTCACTTTCGCCAATTGGTGAAGTTTTTTCCTCGCCGCTGTCGCCACTGGCTTGCATGGTTCAGGATCTGTAGAGCTGCGCATCCATGGATTTGCTCTTCAGTGTTTGGAATCTCAGTAGTCATTATTAACCCACACTGAACTGAGCTAAACTGAACTGAACTTAATCTCTGAAAACTGAACTGACACTGTTTCAATTCACTATAATCTTCCATGTGAAGCTGCTTTGACACAATCTACATTGTAAAAGCGCTAGAGAAATAAAGGTGAATTGAATTGATTTGTGAAGACTCAAATTTCTGAAGCTTCACGGAAATGAGCCACGATTTGATTCCTAGCAGCGAAACCGAACACAAGATGAGTCACAGCTAATGAAATATAAAAGATCAGGGGTCAGATGTAAAAATCAAGTGCTTTGTCTCTGTGGTTTTGAAGAAGAAGAGGAAAACATCCTCCTCCAGCGCTTTGATCTGTGCGCAGTTTATCCCATTAGACTGTCAGAGACGCTCAGCAGTAATTAAAGGCAAATGTGTAATTTCCTCTGTGTTGTTTCTCATCAGACATGCAGTCTGTTCAGGCCAACGTTTACACCCTCGTCATAAACTCTGACTCTTCTGGGGCATGAAAATACACAATTAAACTGATAATAAGCAGGTAGGGCTTGACAAATGTGTGTTTGAGTGTTTACTGCTCAGCACGGCTAACAGGGAGCCTACATGAGTAACATAATAAATACTGTAGTGTTTTTAAGCCATACTATAGTAAAGCACTTGAAGTTATTTGTTAATTGTGATAAAAACATCCAAAGCGTGCAGTTTGTCATGCCTTTTTCATACTTAAGTTTCTCATCAAATCTTCTGACCAATCAAATGCTCTCTAGTGTCTGCCATGCCCCGCCCTCTTCTTTTCATTGGCTTTTCATTTGATGCACTTGAATTCAACCACTCTCATTGGCAGAGCTGTGAGAAAATACAATTGCTATTGGCTGTTTTTGAAAAAGAGGAGGAGCTACTCTCCCTCGCTTCATGGTTTAGTTGAAATTATGCCAAACATCGAACAAAAAAGCACTTCATGAGGCCTTTAAATACATTTTTGAGTAGAGTATATTAGGTCTAAAGTCTCCAGGTTAATGTCATATTTTAGATAATTGTCACTGATGCACTGATTAGTGTGTTGTGAGTGAAACTGCACAGCTTTTCAGATTCATCAGCGTCTGCTTAGCTGTAATAAGAGTCTGCACATGCTTTATGAAGGATGAAATCTTCCAGAGCTCTTCATAATTACAGTCTGAACTCCTCCACTGAGTTTCAACTCTTTCCTGATCATTCTGTGTGTCTCTAATAAACATCACAGGCTGTGTGTGTGTGTGTGTGTCAGTACATAGCTCTGGCTTCAGTTTCCACACTGCAGCGATGATAACATAGTTTTACCTACACTGTAAAAAACATTTCTGTTAATCAATAGTTTCCATATTGTGTGATACACAGAAGTGTTTTGCGGTGGTGAATTGCATTATGGGATGTTGATCTCTGCTCTGTCCACTTTTGATGTTAAAAATTCAACTCTACAGTTTAACAAAGAGACTTTTAGTGACATTTTAGTTGTTTTAAATAATAATATAATGTTTACGAGATAATATATAGAGAAATAAGTCTGTAAAGTAACAGAAAACGTGCTGCAGTTTATTACAAGGTTTTTGTAGCGTACACCGCAATCCAAATTATTATGCAAACTGAATGTAAGTGTTATAAACACAAATTTTTTTTGTTTTTCAATTAAACTCATGGATGGTATTGTGTCTTAGGGCTCTTTGGATCACTCAAATGAATCTCAGACACCTGTGATAACGAGTTTGCTAGATGAGCCCAATTAAAGGAAAAGTACTTAAAAAGGGCGTTCCACATTATTAAGCAGGCCACATGTTTCAAGCAATATGGGAAAGAAAAAGGATCTTTCTGCTGGCGAAAAGCGTCAAATAGTGCAATGCCTTGGACAAGGTATGAAAACATTGGATATTTCACGAAAACTTAAGCGTGATCATCGTACTGTGAAGACATTTGTGGTTGATTCTGAGCACAGACGGGTTTGTGCAGACAAAGGCAGAATGAGGAAGGTTTCTGCCAGACAAATTTATCGGATTAAGAGAGCAGCTGCTAAAATGCCATTACAAAGCAGCAAACAGGTATTTGAAGCTGCTGGTGCCTCTGGGGTCCCACGAACCTCAAGGTGTAGGATCCTCCAGAGGCTTGCGGTTGTGCGTGAACCTACTATTCGGCCAACTCTAACCAATGCTCACAAGCAGAAAAGGTTGCAGTGGGCCCAGAAATACATGAAGACTCATTTTCAAACAGTCTTGTTTACTGATGACTGTCATGCAACCCTGGATGGTCCAGATGGATGGAGTAGTGGATGGTTGGTGGATGGCCACCATGTCCCAACAAGGCTGCGACGTCAACAAGGAGGTGGCGGAGTCATGTTTTGGGCTGGAATCATGGGAAGCTGGTAGGCCCCTTTAGGGTCCCTGAAGGTGTGAAAATGACCTCTGCAAAGTATGTAGAATTTCTGACTGACCACTTTCTCCCATGGTACAAAAAGAAGAACCGTGCCTTCCGTAGCAAAATCATCTTCATGCATGACAATGCACCATCTCATGCTGCAAAGAACACCTCTGTGTCATTGGCTGCTATGGGCATAAAAGATGAGAAACTCATGGTTTGGCCACCATCCTCCCCTGACCTCAACCCTATTGAGAACCTTTGGAGAATCCTTAAGCAAAAGATCTATGAGGGTGGGAGGCAGTTTACATCAAAACAGCAGCTCTGGGAGGCTATTCTGCCATCCTGCAAACAGATTCAAGCGGAAACTCTCCAAAAACTCACCAGTTCAATGGATGCAAGAATTGTGAAGGTGATATCAAAGAAGGGGTCCTATGCTAAGATGTATGACCACCTAATGCTGCAAATGCCTGTTTTCAGTTCTTTACAACCTATAAAATGTTTTAACTCTGTTGTGCATAATAATTTGGAACAGTGCATTTTCAGTTTTTTATTTTTAAAATAAATGCTGTTATCATTAAGAGGTTTGTTCAATAAAATTTGAATTATACCCTAATGGTTGATTACTTGAAAATTATACTGACTGTCATTTGCATTGACTAATTATGAAAACCAGAGAAAGATATCATTTGCATTATAATTTGTAACGCGGTGTAAATTTGTAACGGCATTTGTGTGTGACTCATCCTTTCAGAAAGGCTTGAATAAACTGCACAACAAATACATCAAATAAACTCAATTGGTATTTTTGACTAATGATTTAGATCTCTGCTTTATCCGTGTCTGTCTCTGTTACTGATGGCTAGGCCCACACGGAATCTGCGCGCGCAGAATTCCGCAGATTTTATGCAGATTTTCCGCAGAATTCCGCAGATTTTATGCAGATTTTCCGCAGAATTCCGCAGATTTTATGCAGATTTTTCTGCAGAATTCCACAGATTTTATGCAGATTTTCCGCAGAATTCAGCAGATTTTATGCAGATTTTCCGCAGAATTCAGCAGATTTTATGCAGATTTTCCGCAGAATTCAGCAGATTTTATGCAGATTTTCCGCAGAATTCAGCAGATTTTTGCAGATTTTCCGCAGAATTCAGCAGATTTTTGCAGATTTTTCGCAGAATTCAGCAGATTTTATGCAGATTTTCCGCAGAATTCAGCAGATTTTATGCAGATTTTCCGCAGAATTCAGCAGATTTTTGCAGATTTTTCGCAGAATTCCGCAGATTTTATGCAGATTTTCCGCAGAATTCCGCAGATTTTATGCAGATTTTTCTGCAGAATTCCACAGATTTTATGCAGATTTTCCGCAGAATTCAGCAGATTTTATGCAGATTTTTCGCAGAATTCCGCAGATTTTATGCAGATTTTCCGCAGAATTCCGCAGATTTTATGCAGATTTTTCTGCAGAATTCCACAGATTTTATGCAGATTTTCCGCAGAATTCAGCAGATTTTATGCAGATTTTCCGCAGAATTCAGGCAGATTTTATGCAGATTTTCCGCAGAATTCAGCAGATTTATGCAGATTTTCCGCAGAATTCAGCAGATTTTATGCAGATTTTCCGCAGAATTCAGCAGATTTTATGCAGATTTTCCGCAGAATTCAGCAGATTTTTGCAGATTTTCCGCAGAATTCAGCAGATTTTTGCAGATTTTTCGCAGAATTCAGCAGATTTTATGCAGATTTTCCGCAGAATTCAGCAGATTTTATGCAGATTTTCCGCAGAATTCCGCAGATTTTATGCAGATTTTCCGCAGAATTCCGCAGATTTTATGCAGATTTTTCTGCAGAATTCCACAGATTTTATGCAGATTTTCCGCAGAATTCAGCAGATTTTATGCAGATTTTCCGCAGAATTCAGCAGATTTTATGCAGATTTTCCGCAGAATTCAGCAGATTTTATGCAGATTTTCCGCAGAATTCAGCAGATTTTATGCAGATTTTCCGCAGAATTCAGCAGATTTTATGCAGATTTTCCGCAGAATTCAGCAGATTTTTGCAGATTTTCCGCAGAATTCAGCAGATTTTTGCAGATTTTTCGCAGAATTCAGCAGATTTTATGCAGATTTTCCGCAGAATTCAGCAGATTTTATGCAGATTTTCCGCAGAATTCAGCAGATTTTATGCAGATTTTCCGCAGAATTCAGCAGATTTTATGCAGATTTTCCGCAGAATTCAGCAGATTTTTGCAGATTTTTCGCAGAATTCAGCAGATTTTTGCAGATTTTCCGCAGAATTCAGCAGATTTTATGCAGATTTTCGGCAGAATTCAGCAGATTTTCCGCAGATTTTTTGCATATTTTCCGCAGATTTTCAGCCCATCATTAATTCCGTTTGTTTACTTACAGTTAACTATTTACAGTTAATCTAATTGGATTTGCATTTTAAACATTAAATAAAAGTTAAAAAGATATAATTTTTTATTTCACATTTTAAGGTTTTAGTTATGATACTCCTAAAATAATCCGCAGATTTTTACCAAAATTCTCCGCAGAAATAGCAAAAAACGTCCGCAGATTCTGTCTGGCCCAACTGATGGCTGTTTATCTGACATAACGCAGAAGAAACACACTGGCATGTGAAAACGGTGTGCTGGAATAATCCGCTCATTTGCATTTAAAGGCTACAATTTAACAATTTATCATCTGTAACCAGAGCTTAATTTGTGCCGGAACACGCCGGATCCGGTACTTCTGAAATCTGATCCGTCACCTGATTTTCCCGATCCCTCTCCTCAACCGCCCTCCTCCCCCTTCTGCTGTTCACTTTCCCTTTCTTCTGCGACTCCCCAACCCTCTTCATTTTCCTCCGCGACAACCCCCCGCTCTTCACTTTTGTCCTGTGTCCGCGACACCCCTCCGCCATCCAACACCCAACCCCCCCCCCCCCCCCCCCCACCCCCATCCCCGCTTTGTCCACTTTCATGCGCGACACCTCTCCATCCTGTGGTTACATGCTGGATCCGTTACCCCGATCAGTTACGGGACCTCGCAATTCACTAATTAAGCACTGTCTGTAACATACAAAAAAAGTACCTTAAGTAACGCATTTCAGAATCATAAAAATGTAAACAGCCCCATCTAAGGATTTGACATCTTAAAACATACAAAATAAACATACTCTAGGTAAAAATTATACAGTAGTAAAAATGTACTCCTTAGTGGATTTGTCATCAGAAACGGAAAAAAAAAAGCCTACCCTAAAGGCCGTGACACACCAAGCCGATGATAAACAACTAGCAGCAATGAAACAGGAGGTGTGTTTTTGCACCTGTAAAGAAACAGAAATTCACACAAAATATAGACAGCGCCCTCTAGTGGATTTATCATCTGAAAAGTGCAACAAAACATAACCCAAATAACATGTCTGAGATTCTCAACAATGTAGACAGCACCCTCTAATGGATGTGAAATCTGAAACATACAACATAACATCCCCTTAAGATTAGCTATAATGTATACAGCGCCCTCTAGTGGGTTTGTCATCTGAAACGTACAATGAAACACACCTTAAGAAATGTACTCAGATTAGCTATAATGTAGACAGCACCCTCTAGTGGATATGTCATCTGAAACGTACAATGAAACACACCTTAAGAAATGTATTTCAGATTAGCTATAATGTAAACAGCGCCCTCTAGTGCATTTATGACCTGAAACTTTCAATGAAACACACTTTAGGAACTGTATTTTAGATTTGCTAATATGTAAACAGCGCCCTCTAGTGAATTTGTCATCTGAAACGTACAATAAATAATTCCCTAAGTAACATATTTCAAATTTACAAAAATATAGACGGCACCTTCTAGTGGATTTATTATCTGAAACATGGAGCAATGTGTTTTACATTTCACCAAAAAGCAAGCTAAGGCAAATATTTCAACTGAGCCTTGACGTTTAATGAGTCTAGCTAGGATTACGCTATTTATCCTTAACCCTGATTTATCTGCTGCTAACGTGTGGAACTTTCAGCACTATGATTTCAGGATTCGTGCTCATCCTCTGCAGAATCAGATGTTGTGAAGCTCAACACCATGTAGCCTCCGGCGGCTGATAAAAGAAGCTGTCATTTCAGAGGAAAGCAGAATAAAGCAGACCCGGAGGCCAAAAAAACAACACTGGAGCTGAAGAAGACGAGCGTTTTGTCTGGAGCGCAGGTCTCTAGATGGACCCGTCAGCAGATTAATACATCAAACCCCTGACAGCTGAATTACAGATGAACACGGAGAAAGAGCAGCTCCAATGTTTCCGTCTCCTTTTGTGTCTTTTTTCTTTTACCTGTACCACCGCGATCACCTTTCTGTTTCTCTCTGTCTGCTTTTATTCGCTCTCTTCCGACGTGCGGCTTCTCATTTTTCAGCCCTCAAGAAAACGTCTCATTTTCTCATCTGCAGCATTACCAGATTCAAGAAGCATTTTTTTTGGTGGGGGTGGTGGTGTGGTGGGTGGGGGTTAAATCTTATTAATATTATTATCATTGTTTGTGTTTTAGGAAGTGTCTATTTTTCCATTCCAATCATCACAAATACTACAGAGGACCTGCTGGAACCAGCATGGACCAAGATTCTCACAGAAATCAGTCAAGTTTGGTGAAGGAGAAATCATGGTTTAGGGTCACATTCAGTATGGGGGTGTGTGAGAGATCTGCAGAGTGGATGATCAACATCAACAGCCTGAGGTATCAAGACATTTGTGCTGCCCATTACATTACAAACCACAGGAGAGGGACAATTCTCCAGCAGGATAGCGCTCCTTCTCAGACTTCAGCCTCCACATCAAAGCTCCTGAAAGCAGAGAAGGTCAAGCTGCTCCAGGATTGGCCAGCCCAGTCACCAGACATTGACATTATTGAGCATGTCTGGGGTAAGATGAAGGAGGAGGCGTTGAAGATGAACACAAAGACTCTTGATGAACTCTGGGAGTCCTGCAAGAAGGCTTTCTTTGCCATTCCAGATGACTTTATTAATGCGTGATTTGAGTCATTCAGAGATGTATGATGCAGTCCTCCAAGCTCATGATGGAGTCAGACACAATATTCATTCTGTTTCCACTGCAGCAGGACTTTATATTCTATACTGGACATTATTGAAGGTTCAGTGATGAGACTTTAGTCTAAGCAGAGTCAGACCTTACTGTCCTAATGAAATCATTCAACATCAAGACATGATCAGATTTTATTGTGCTCAAATAAGCTAAATAAGTGCATCAGTGCATTAATGTATTTTGATAAAATCATATTCAGCATTATTCAAGTGAGGAAATTTCCCCAGAGTCGGAGGTGATGTGGTTTCACAGGTGAGGTCGGTCTCAGATGGTTTCCTGTGCAGACAGGAAGTCTTTCTCGAAACTAAAAGAAAAGACACGTCTTCTCTGATCTGATATATGATCTGATATGAATATAATATAACACTACAAAATATGATCTTATTATTATTATTTTTTTTTGGCTTACTCTCCAGTCAAAATACCTAAACACATCCAAGAGAAGCAAAATGACAGAAAATATTAAGTGTTATTAAAAATACTAATAAAATATTAATAATAATATGAAGTGAATTTAAGCTTCAAACAAGAACGAATATCTGTCAGTGCAGTCAGTAACATAATCTAAAATGTACAACAAAACGTATCCTAAATAACGCTTTTAATTTCATTTTGAAAAAGTGCTGCCTTTTCATTCTAAGTAGCACATTTCACATCTCAAGTGGATTTGTCATCTGAAATGCACAACAAAACGTACCCTAAGTAATGTATTTGACAATCGCCACAATGTAGACAGCGCCCTCTAGTGGATTTGTCATCTGAAACGTTCAACAAAACATACCCTGGGTAATGTATTTGACAATCGCCACAATGTAGACAGCGCCCTCTAGTGGATTTGTCATCTGAAACGTTCAACAAAACATACCCTGGGTAATGTATTTGACAATCGCCACAATGTAGACAGCGCCCTCTAGTGGATTTATCACCTGAAATGTACAACAAAACGTTCCCTATTGCTATTTATTTCATATTCACAACACTGTAGACAGCGCCCTCTAATGGATTTGTCATCTGAAATGTACACAAAAAATACCCTAAGTAATATCTTTCATATTTGCCAAAATGTAGACAGCGTCCTCTAATGGATTTATCATCTGAAATGTACAATAAAACATAGCCTAGGTAATGTATTTCAGATTGGGAAAAATGTAGACAGCGCCCTCTAGTGGATTGCCATCTGAAACATACCACAAAATGCACCCTAAGAAATGCATTTAAGACTTGCAACAATACAGACAGCATCCTCTTAAGGATTTGTCATCTGAAACGTACAACAGAACATACCCTAAGCAACATTTAATATTCGCAAAAATGTAGACAGCGCCATCTAGTGGGTTTGTCATCTGAAATGTACAACAAAATGCACCCTAAGTAAGATATTTCATATTTGCAAAAATGTAGACAGCGCCCTCTTGTGGATTTATCATCTGAAACGTACAACAGAACAGACCTTAAATAACATCCTTGAGATTTGCAAAAATGTAGACAGCGCCCTCTAGTGAATTTGTCATGTGAAATGTACAAAGAACATACCCCAAGTAATGTATTTCATATTTGCAAAAAAATGTAGACAACGCCCACTAGTGGATTTATCCCCTGAAACGGTCAACAAAACATACCCTATTGCTATGTTTTTCTGATTTGCAAAAATGTAGACAGCGCCCTCTAGTGGATTTGTAATCTGAAATGTACAACAAAATGCACCCTAAGTAATGTTTAAGATTAGCAAAAGTGTGGGCAGCGCCCTCTAGTGGATTTATCATCTAAAATGCACACCAAAAGTATCCTAAGTAACTTATTTGTAGCATAGTAACATAATATGTACTTTTGATTTGCAAAAAATGTAGACAGCGCCCTCTTGAGGATTTGTCATCTGAAACGTTCAACAGAAAATACCCTAAGTAACATTTAATATTCGCAAAAATGTAGACAGCGCCCTCTAGTGGATTTGTCATCTGAAATGTACAACAAAATGCACCCTAAGTAATGTGTTTAAGCTTTGCAACAATGTGGACAGCGCCCTCTAGTGGATTTGTCATCTAAAACGCACACCAAAAGTACCCTAAGTAAGATATTTCATATTTGCAAAAATGCAGACAGCGTCCTCTTGAGGATTTGTCATCTAAAACGTAAAACAGAACAGACCTTAAGTAACATCCTTGAGATTTGCAAAAATGTAGACAGCGCCCTCTAGTTGATTTGTCATCTGAAATGTTCAACAAAACATACCCTAGGTAATGTATTTCTGATTTGCAAAAATGTAGACAGCGCCCTGTAGTGGATTCATCACCTAAATGTTCAACAAAACATACCCTATTTATATGTATTTCTGATTTGCAAAAATGCACACAGCGCACTCTGGTGGATCTAAAGTGTACAACAAAATGCACCCTAGGTAATGTGTTTAAGATTTGCAACAACGTAGACAGCGCCCTCTAGTGGATTTGTCATCTGAAACGCACAACAAAACGTCCCCTATTGCTATTTATTTCATATTCACAACAATGTAGACAGCGCCCTCTAGTACATTTGTCATCTGAAACGTACAACAAAACATACCCTGGGTAATGTATTTCACAATCGCAACAATGCGGTCAACAAAACATACCCTATTGCTATGTATTTCTGATTTGCAAAAATGTAGACAGCGCCCTCTAGTGGATTCGTCATCTGAAATGTATAACAAATTGCACCCTAAGTAATGTGTTTAAGATTTGCAACAATGTAGACAGCGCCCTCTAGTGGATTTGTCATCTAAAACGCACACCAAAAGTACCCTAAGTAACATATTTGTAACATAATAACATAATATGTATCTCTGATTTGCAAAAATGTAGACAGCGCCCTCTAGTTGATTTGTCATCTGAAATGTTCAACAAAACATACCCTAGGTAATGTATTTCTGATTTGCAAAAATGTAGACAGCGCTCTGTGGTGGATTCATCACCTAAACGTTCAACAAAACATACCCTATTGATATGTATTTCTGATTTGCAAAAATGCACACAGCGCACTCTGGTGGATCTAAAGTGTACAACAAAATGCACCCTAGGTAATGTGTTTAAGATTTGCAACAATGTAGACAGCGCCCTCTAGTGGATTTGTCATCTGAAACGCACAACAAAACGTCCCCTATTGCTATTTATTTCATATTCACAACAATGTAGACAGCGCCCTCTAGTACATTTGTCATCTGAAACGTACAACAAAACATACCCTGGGTAATGTATTTCACAATCGCAACAATGCGGTCAACAAAACATACCCTATTGCTATGTATTTCTGATTTGCAAAAATGTAGACAGCGCCCTCTAGTGGATTCGTCATCTGAAATGTATAACAAATTGCACCCTAAGTAATGTGTTTAAGATTTGCAACAATGTAGGACAGCGCCCTCTAGTGGATTTGTCATCTAAAACGCACACCAAAAGTACCCTAAGTAACATATTTGTAACATAATAACATAATATGTATCTCTGATTTGCAAAAATGTAGACAGCGCCCTCTAGTTGATTTGTCATCTGAAATGTTCAACAAAACATACCCTAGGTAATATATTTCTGATTTGCAAAATGTAGACAGCGCTCTGTGGTGGATTCATCACCTAAACGTTCAACAAAACATACCCTATTGATATGTATTTCTGATTGCAAAAATGCACACAGCGCACTCTGGTGGATCTAAAGTGTACAACAAAATGCACCCTAGGTAATGTGTTTAAGATTTGCAACAATGTAGACAGCGCCCTCTAGTGGATTTGTCATCTGAAACCTACAACAGAACATACCGTAAGTAACATATTTGAGATTTGCAATGTAGACGGCGCCCTCTAGTGTATTTGTCATCTGAAATAAAGAACATTCATTCATTCATTCATTCATTCATTTTCTTGTCGGCTTTGTCCCTTGCGGGGTCGCCACAGTGGAATGAACCGCCAACTTATCCAGCACGATTTTAAGCAGCGGATGCCCTTCCAGCCGCAACCCATCTCTGGGAATTTCCACACACACATTCACACTCATACACTACGGACAATTTAGCTTACCCAATTCACCTGTACCGCATGTCTTTGGACTGTGGGGGAAACCGGAGCACCCGGAGGAAACCCACGCGAACGCAGGGAGAACATGCAAACTCCACACAGAAACGCCAACTGACCCAGCCCAGCCATAAAGAACATACCCCAAGTAATGCATTTCAAATTCGCAAAAATGTAGACAGCGCCCTCTAGTGTATTTGCCATCTGAAACGTTCAACAAAACATACCTTACTCATTCTCTGCAGAATTAGATATCGAAAAAAAGGTATAGCGTCAGAAAAAAGTGATCGCCACAGTTGCATTCGTTCCTCTGCAGTTGGCTTGTCAATATCACAATATTGCTAAATTTTATCGTGAAATCCACGTGACAACATAGCATGTTCATGGTAATAGCCAATACGCATTTTGTGATGTCATCAGCTCATGTCGTTACATGATAACAACAACGTCGACTACATGTGAGTGTTTGTGCTGCAGAAGCTACTGAGCTTAGCATCTTAACTGAAGAACATTCGTCATGTTGGTTTAGTGTAGTGGAGAATTACAGCGCCACACGCTGGTCATGCACATTACTTCATTTGAGGTCTCTTTTGTTGATTTTGTGTGTGCGCAGATATTTTTAGATAAAGACAATGCAAACCAAAGAAGTTCAGAGAGGGAAAGCTCTGGGTTCATGTGCATGTAGCCTGAGAGAGAAAGTGTGTGTGTGTCTAAACTGACTGACTCACATGTGCTCAACATCTGTGTGCTGTACATCTGCTTGTGTGTGTGTGTGTGTGTGTGTGTGTGTGTGTGTGTGTGTGTGGTGGTGTTTTCTGTTCTCCTGCTGACTCACTCTGTGGTTTCAGGTGCTCATTAACTGCTGTGAGATTCTGAGTTTATTATTATAGTGTTATGTTGGTTTAATTTCCAGTTAATACCCCAGCCAGTGTGTGTGTGTGTGTGTGTGTGTGTGTGTGTGTGTGTGTGTGTGTGTGTGTGTGTGTGTGTGTGTGCGTGCTCATGAAACATACACAAAATTATAGCCCCTAAAAAAAGAAACAGACCCAATAATCATAATTATAATTCTTCTCAATATTTCTTGTAGTTTTTTTCCAAGTACAAGCATGATATAAATAATAAATCTTAAGCATTGAAAAGGGCGACACGGTGGCTCAGTGGTTAGCACTGTGGCCTCACAGCAAGAAGGTCGCTGGTTTGTGCTCCGGTTTCCCCCACAGTCCAAACACATGCGCTATAGGGGAATTGATGAACTGAATTAACCGTAGTGTATGAGTGTGTGTGTGTGTGTGTGTGTGTGTGTGTGTGTGTGTGTGTGTGTGTGTGTGTGTATGTGTGTGAATGAGTATGTATGGGTGTTTCCCAGTACTGGGTTGCAGCTGGAAGGGCAGCTGCTGTGTAAAACATATGCCGGAATAGTTGGTGGTTCATTCCGCTGTGGTGTCCCTGATAAAAAAGAAAATGAATATATAATATAATATAATATACGCTAAATGCTAAAAACAAGAGGAAATATCAGCAAGTAAAGTCAGAAAAATATAGACTTCACTCCAAAAAAACCTTTCTCTTCTGCATTTTTTTCCCGTTTTAAGCACGATCTGACTGTATTTGAATCATTACTCTGAACAAGACTCGTTATCTTGCTCCTGCAGTAATTGTATCTTGATTTAAAAACGTTTTAAAGATGCTTGTACTGGAAAACAACACAGAAAAGCTACATGAGAAACTGATTTGGGCAAGTCTGAGGTTTGCGTCTAGATACAGAGGACAAAGAGAGAGCGTACGAGTGTGTGTTTGGTGTGTGTGTGTGTGTGTGTCCTGAAATGACCTTGCAGGGTTTGTGTTATTGTTTAAAGCCATCCCAGATCTTGGATCAGCTTTCCTCAGTGTGTGCCAAGAGAAACAGCCGCGCTCTAATGCTTCACATCCAGACTGAAATCAGATTGAAAACACTTCCAGCTCTGCCATCCTCCACTCTACTCTCAACGCAGAGCAGCAGGAAAACTCACACATTAACTGACGAGACTCTGACGGGACTGTTTTGTACAAATGAGTTAGAGTTCAGGAAGAGTCTGCTTTCATACGGAGCTCATAAACACACACACACGCATGCACACGCACACGCACACGCACGCGCACGCACACACACACACACACATACTTGTTTTTGAGAATTGTTTATTAATTTCTAGTCAGTCTAAAGTTTACACACATTTCCTTGGTATTTGTTTAGCTTTGCTTTTAAACTGTATAACTTTGGTCAAATGTTTTAGGTCTCCTTTCACAAGCTTCTCACAATAGTTTGCAGGAATTTTGGCCCATTCCTCCTGACAGAATTGCTGTAACTGAGTCAGATTTGTAGGCTGTCTTTCTCGCACAAGCTTTTTCAACTCTGCCCACACATTTTGTATAGGATTGAGGTCAGGGCTTTGTGATGGCCACTCCAAAACATTCACTCTGTTGTCCTTAAAGCACATTTGAACTCATTTGGCAGTATGCTTAGGGTCATGGTCTGTTTGGAAGACCCATTTGTGGCCAAGTTTTAATTTCCTGGCTGATGTCTTGAGATGTTGCTTCAGTATTTCTACATAATGTTCTTTCTTCATGATGCCATCTATGCTGTGAAGTGGACCAGTCCCTCCTGCAGCAAAACAGCCCCACAACATGATGCTGCCGCCCCCATACTTCCCAGTTGGGATGGTGTTCCTAGGCTTGTAAGCTTTCCCCTTTGTCCTCCAAATGTAACACTGGTCATTATGGCCAAACAGTTCAATCTTAGCTCCATCAGACCACAGACATGTCTCCAAACATTAGTCTTTCCCCAGTGTAATTTAGCTAATTGTAATCTGGCTTTTGTGTTGATTCTGGCTTGTTGATTTTCTCATGTTGTCCCACAAGGAAGCAGTGTGTTTGAGCTTTTCCTTCAATACTGTTCTACAGTTGTGCCTCCAATGAACTCAAATGTTGTCAATCAGCCAATCAGAAACTTCCAAAACCTTGACACCATCATCTGAGCTTTCTCAGAGGCAGAATAATCTTATTGTATGTAAACTTGACTTTCAAGAAGAGTTATAACAATTTCTCCAACAATCTCTCTCTCATTATTCTGCTGTTAAGCAGAACAGAAACTAATGTGATCATCCTAACTTACCTACAAGAGGAAAAGTTTAGTCACATTAACATCTGACTTTATTTAATGGTGATGTGCCTTTATACAGTGTATGAAAACTCAAACTGTACATACACACATACTAATGCCTACATACATACACACTCATATATGTATACACACACACACACACACACCACACACACACACACACACACACACACACACACACACACACACACACACACACACACACACACACACACAAACAAGCTTATTTATGGACGCATAACTACATTTGTGTTCATAAAAAATATGGACAAATGATAAATAAATAAATAAACAGACACACAGACAAACTGACAGACAGGGGTGTGAATCCCAAACAACGACGTAACTCACAGCTGAACTATCATAGTGCGATGCATCGTTTGGCAAAAGAACGATGTAGTGACGAGTGTTTCCCAAAACCCGTAGTTTCTCTGTCGCAGATCCATCGCTTGAACCACGTTTAGTTATAGCGTAAAACGCCCATAATGATGCTCTAAACGGGGTGGAGGAACTTCTTTAGAGAACAACCCCATCATTTCTTTGTGCAAATTATATTGTTTTACACAAACACGCATTTAAAATAAAATCCAATATTAGTTTTGGTAAAGACATGCACTCGCTTTCTATATTAATTAAAATATAAGTAAATGGCACATATAGGGCCTGTGTTTGCTTACTAATATTACTGAGAAGTTGAACATTACATATTCTATTCTATAACATAAAATCACTTACAGAAGCTAACACTATTCTAATATCATATATAAATCATATAAATAATGAGGCGATTATTATAAATATATTTACTTTAATAATAATATTAATGATGATGATGATGATTATTATTATTATTATTATTATTATTTACAGATGTGTATTATATACACAGCAGATAGTTCTAACCAACAGACCCATGTCATATACAGTAGAGATACTTAATAAATAACCCACTATAAAATAAAAGAATTAATGTTTGATATGTTTTTTATTTTCACAAGCTTTGGAGACGTAACATAATTTCCGTTTTTAAATATACCTATAGTTTTCGCCAATGAGGCTGTGTTCGAAATGATATCAATGTTTTCAAAGTGCACTGCGAAGGGAGCACAATTGTAAACATGAAGAGCGCTAAAACTGAACTGTAAAAATACTTTGAAAGCAAATTACACCTAAGAGAGATGACCTTAATGCTTTTTTATTTTTAATAATTCCAGCTTTGAATGTTAGAATGTTCTAAATGAATAGGGCATAGGGGGGATAAGTGGGAATAGAACACAGCCAGGAACTATGCTTTTAACTACAGCTCCAGAGGTGTCGTTTCAAGTGCTCAAGTTGCAACGCAGTTTGCGAATGTTCGTTGGAGCGATGGATTTGGGAAACGGCAAAATCAACGAACTATGTTTGTAACGACGGAACTTGCGACCTTAGTTGGCTAACGATGGTTTTGGAAACGCACCCCAGATCGACTGACAGATAAACAGACAGATACAGTAGATAGTGTGAGAAAATATACAGAAGAGAAGAAATCACAAAAATGGCTAATATTTTGCACACTAATTTAGTTGAATGAATACATTACTGCATTTTCATCCAATAAATAAATAAATAAACTGCAAGTATAAGTAAATGATTTATTAGGTGTAAAGTTTAGATGTCAATATAACACTCTGATGTTTATCTGTTGTCTGATGTTTAATCTGTTGTCTGATGTTTGTCTGTTGTCTGATGTTTATCTGTAGTCTGATGTTTATCTGTTGTCTGATGTTTATCTGTTGTCTGATGTTTATCTGTTGTCTGATGTTTATCTGCAGTGTTTAAATGTGCTGTTGTTGATGATGTTGACCTGTTGACCTCTGCTCTGCTCTCCTTTTCTCTTCTCATGAACTGGGCTGGTGTTTATGTGGTGATGCTGATTTGATCTCACACACACACACACACTGAACGTCCCACCCTGTGCTACCGTTCTCTCTTTCCCATCAGCCTTCACCACAGACATGACAATAACACACCCCACACACACACTCACTTGTACAGCTATCTTTCTGGGCACATCTCATAGCTGTAATGATGTCTCTTCTGTATATTCTCTCTCTCTCTCCCCCTAAACCAACACTCAGAGCAAACAATCTGCAGCTTTACATCTCCAGCACTCTTCATTCTGTCTGATTATGAGACTCATGAGGACCGAAACAATGAACACACACGGTCAACATTTACTGGTAATGCTATACTTGTGGGGTCCTCAAAATGTAGGGAAGACAAGGTTGACACACACACACACACACACACACACCCACCACACACACACACACAAACACACACACACACCACACACACCACACACACACACACCCACACACACACACACACACACACACACCACACACACACACACACACACACACACACACAAAGACAAAAACACAAACATGCATACACATACATTTGCACAAAGGCAAACACACACACACACACACACACACCACACACACACACATCACACACACACACACACACATCACACACACACAACACACACACACACACACACATCACACACACACACAACACAACACACACACACACACACACACACACACACACACACACACACACACACACATCACACACGCATATTGCAAATATACGCAAACACACACATGCATACACATACACTTGCACAAACACACGAACACACACACACATGCAGAAAGACAAACATACACAAACACACACATGCACTTGCACAGACAAACACACACATACACACAGACACACACAGACAAAGGCACAAACACACACACACACACATATACACTCACAAAGACAAACACACACACACACACACACACATAAACACACACATAAACACACACAGAGTTGCACAAAAATAAACAGACACACACACACACACACACACATCACACACAACACACACACACCACCCACACACACACACACACACGCATAATGCAAATATACGCAAACACACACATGCATACACATACACTTGCACAAACACACGAACACACACACACATGCAGAAAGACAAACATACACAAACACACACATGCACTTGCACACACAAACACACACATACACACAGACACACACACACAAAGGCACAAACACACACACACATATACACTCACAAAGACAAACACACACACACACACACATAAACACACACACGCATAATGCAAAATACGCAAACACACACATGCATACACATACACTTGCACAAACACACGAACACACACACACATGCAGAAAGACAAACATACACAAACACACACATGCACTTGCACACACAAACACACACATACACACAGACACACACACACAAAGGCACAAACACACACACACACATATACACTCACAAAGACAAACACACACACACACACACACACACAAACACACACACAAACACACACAGAGTTGCACAAAAATAAACAGACACACACACACACACACATCACACACACACACACACACACACACACACGCATAATGCAAATATACGCAAACACACACATGCATACACATACACTTGCACAAACACACGAACACACACACACACATGCAGAAAGACAAACATACACAAACACACACATGCACTTGCACACACAAACACACACACACACACACACATATACACTCACAAAGACAACACACACACACACACACACATAAACACACACATAAACACACACAGAGTTGCACAAAATAAACAGACACACACACACACACATCACACACACACACACACACACACACACATCACACACACACACATCACACACATCACACACACACACATCACACACATCACACACACACACACACACACACACACACACACACGCATAATGCAAATATACGCAAACACACACATGCATACACATACACTTGCACAAACACACGAACACACACATGCAGAAAGACAAACATACACAAACACACACATGCACTTGCACAGACACACATACACACAGACACACACACACAAAGGCACAAACACACACACACACATATACACTCACAAAGACAAACACACACACACACGCACACACACACACACACACACACACACACACACACACACACACACACACACATAAACACACACATAAACACACACATAAACACACACAGAGTTGCACAAAAATAAACAGACACACACACACACACACACACACACACACACACACACACACACACACACACAGTCTGGTCTGAGTGTTAGACGGGTGTCAGACACAGAACACCAGCACAGTTGCTCAGAATGATATGGTTAACCACCAAACACACACACACACACACCCTTGCTTTGGGTTCAGCCTTCACACACCAGCATATACTCCACATTCTCATTGGTCAGCATACTCTCTGCTTTTCTCTTCCTCACTTTATGTTAACATTATGTGTGAGCATTAAAATAACACAGCATTATTCATTTATACTGCACGCAGCATCATTTACTCTATAATCAATACGTTGTGGTTAATATCATTTGTTCTTGTTTGTTGATGATTCGCTGTACGCTGTGAAGCTCACTGGTCATAAACTTAAGCTCTATATTTATTTTCTATTCTTTACACTTCTCTGACACTTTTTACTTTATTTTGAATGAAATGCAAAGCAGATGTGTTAAAGCAAATTAGAATTTTGTCACCGGCCACTTTATTAGGCACACCTGTCTTAACCTCCAAGCAATAGAAGATTGGAGAAACGTTGCCTGGTCTGATGAGTCTCCATTTCTGCTGCCACATTCGGATGGTCGGGTCAGAATTTGGCTTCAACAACAGAAAAGCATGGATCATCCTGCCTTGTATCAGCGGTTCAGGCTGGTGGTGGTGGTGTAATGGTGTGGGGGAGATTTTCTTGGCACACTTTGGGTCCATTAGTACCAATTGAGCATGGTGTCAACGCCACAGCCTACCTGAGTATTGTTGCTGACCATGTCCATCCCTTTATGACCACAGTGTCTCCATCTTCTGATGGCTACTTCCAGCAGGATAACACACCATGTCATAAAGCACCAATCATCTCAGACTGGTTTCTTGAACATGACAATGAGTTCACTGTACTCAAATGGCCTCCACAGTCACCAGAGCTCAATCCAATAGAGCACCTTTGGGATGTGGTGGAACGGGAGATTGGCATCATGGATGTGCAGCCGACAAATCTGCAGCAACTGTGTGATGCTATCATGTCAATATGGAGCAAAATCTCTGAGGAATATTTCCAGTAGCTTGTTGAATCTCTGCCATGAAGGATTAAAGCAGTTCTGAATGCAAAAGGGGGTCCAACATGGTACTGGTAATGTGTACCTAATAAAGTGGCCGGTGAGTGTATAGAGGTATATTATTTTGTTTTGCTGAGTTCTATATTTAACTGTTATTTATTATTTCTGTGCTATCTAGACTGCATATTAATATGATTAAAATAAATTAACATTACACTTTAAAAGTATTAGTTATACAGTAAACCAATTTGTGTCCAACAGTTTCATTCATTCATTTTCTTTTCGGCTTAGTCCCTTTATTAATCCGGGGTCGCCACAGCGGAATGAACCGCCAACTTATTCAGCACGATTTTACGCAGCGGATGCCCTTCCAGCTGCAACCCATCTCTGGGAACATCCACACTCTCATTCACACTCATACACTACGGACAATTTAGCCTACCCAATTCACCTGTACCGCATGTCTTTGGACTGTGGGGGAAACCGGAGCACCCGGAGGAAACCCACACGAACGCAGGGAGAACATGCAAACTCCACACAGAAACGCCAACTGACCCAGCCCAGCCGAGGTTCGAACCTGCGACCCAGCGACGTTCTTGCTGTGAGGCGACAGCACTACCTACTGCGCCACTGCATCGCCCCAACAGTTCCAATATTTGTAAAAAAAAAAATATAATTCAATGTTTATTCCATATTTGTATTTATTTAATAAATATAACATTATTTAGGGATTTAAAGGTGTTGTATGTCTATTTTTGACTCTTCTGCATCATAAAAACACAATGCTATGTGTGCAGATATTTCAGAACATGCTCAGTGAACATTCTTGTTTATCTGAAGAACAATCCTGAAGTCAGATATTCTGCTTTGAACATGTGCATTACGTGTCGGAGCGTCTGTCTTTGTTTTGCTCATTTAACCCGCCCACTGCCAGTTTAGCCAATTATATTTCACCACCCGGGTTGCCAGATGGTGGAAAACAGCGTATTTCATTCATTCATTCATTCAGGAAGGCTCTTTAAGCGTGCATCCATGACCGAAATGTGACCTTCAGTGGACAGTAGCAGACTCTGAAATGAGACGCAGATTCAGAGTTCCACATGAGGTTATTAATTAGTAAAAAATAAAAAATATTATATGCGTAAACATTAGGGGAGCAGGTTACAATGTAACCACATGTCCTCACAACACGCTACATGATGAGATACGCAGTGATGAGCAGCTGGGCTGTTTACACCAGACGAAACACGACAGAAATGTAAACACAGCCATTCAGAAGCACAGAATAGTGCACTCACTGCACTCCAGTGTAATGGTTTATAATCTAATAATGCATATTAAACCTCTTCAACATGATTAAATGTAGATGCTGAATCACTGATATGTGTTGGTTTACAGTAGGTCTCAGTTCTGAAGTTCAGTTTCAGACGGTTTATTTTATTTTCCAGATCTGAGCTGAATCATCTGCTGCTGCTTTCAGTATATGGAAATAAATGTGATGTAAAACTCACATTATTAGCATTGAACACTGAATAAAGCACATGAGCTGTACCTGAGCTGATCATTGTCAGTGTTCTGTTGTTCAGCTGTGAGAAATAAACGCCGTTTCTAATATATCAATTTCAGCTGTTGGTTAGGACAAAAACTTCTTTTAATATGGAAAATATTCACTCTATCGCATTGCTTTAATTTACCGTTGCTTTAATTTATAACACGACTTAAATCAGCCTTAAATCAGCCTTTAGGCTCAATCATCAGGCTCGCTCCTCAATCTGGCAACCTGCGCTTGGTTTGTTTTGAACCAGGACTGCAATACCTTGTTCAACCACTGGGTGTCAAACTGACACACTGCACCTTTGAGGGATTGACTCTCTGTTATTCAGTCAGGCGTGTCGCAACAATTAATATATCAATTTATCCCACAATACTGGAGATGATCTCATCATTTTGGTGACACACTCATCATGTTTCTACATTCACTATCTTTTATATATTCACATTTACTTTTAAAGATTCTATTTATCTAGATTATTTAGCTAATTAGATTCTATCTCTAATTACATTCATTCATTTTACTTTCATTTTAGTCCCAGGGGTGGCCACAGCGGAATGAACCGCCAACTATTCCAGCATATGTTTTGTGGCGAGAAGAGATGCCTCTCCTAAATTTTTCTAAGTGCCAACAGGGGGAGCTAGTTATGGTGGCTTGAGAAAGCCACCATTCTGATATTCTACATAAACATCTTCTTCTTCTTCTTCTTCTTCTTCTTCGTCTTCTTCTTCTTCTTCTTCTTCTTCTTCTTCTTCTTCTTCTTCTTCTTCCGTCTTCTGAGACTAATTTTAAAGGGTATCTCCTCCTAAACTGTTCAAGCTACAAACTTCAAACTTTCGTCAAACTTTCAAACTGGTCTGACTCGGGTTGCTATATCTTTTCTAACTGATCCGACTATCAGTTTTCTGAAAAACGACCCAGAAAATTTCCAAAAGTCCCATTGACTTAACATTGGGTCAAACTTTGTGAGCTCATAACTCTGCATCAGACTGTCCTACAGACTTCTAACTGGGCTCATTTAACTCAGTCTAGCCAGCAGCCAATAACTGATGACTTTTTAACTTACTAGCCACTCCCTAGCAACCACTTACAGCACCCTAGCAACTGTCCCATAGACTTCCATTGTAAAAGATTGCCATTGACTTAACATTGGATGAACCTTTGTGAGCTCATAACTCTGCATCAGACTGTCATACAGACTAATGGCTGAGCTCATTTAACTCAGTCTAGCCAGCAGCCAATCACTGATGACCTTTAAACTTAATAGCCACTCCCTAGCAACCACTTACAACACCCTAGCAACTGTCCCATAGACTGTGACTAGCTATTCTAACACATGCTAATAGTTTTAACATCCTACTGACACGCTAATTTAGCTGGAAAGATGCTAGCAACACATTAGTGACATGCTAGTCATGCTAGCACATGCTAATTCATGCTAATTCATGCTAGAAACAAGCTGATTCATGCTAGAATCATGCTAGTAACATGCTAATTCATGCTAGAAACATGCTAACAACATGCTAACTCATGCTAGTAACATGCTAATTCATGCTAGTAACATGCTAATTCATGCTAGAAACATGCTAACAACATGCTAACTCATGCTAGTAACATGCTAATTCATGCTAGTAACATGCTAATTCACGCTAGAATCATGCTAGTAACATGCTAATTCATGCTAGAAACATGCTAGTAACATGCTAATTCATGCTAGAAACATGCTAACAACATGCTAACTCATGCTAATAAAACATGCTAATTCATGCTAGTAACATGCTAATTCATGCTAGAATCATGCTAGTGACATGCTAATTCATGCTAGAATCATGCTAGTAACATGCTAATTCATGCTAGAATCATGCTAGTAACATGTTAATTTATGCTAGAATCATGCTAGTAACATGCTAATTCATGCTAGAAACATGTTAGTAACATGCTAATTCATGCTAGAATCATGCTAGTAACATGTTAATTCATGCTAGAATCATGCTAGTAACATGCTAATTCATGCTAGAAACATGTTAGTAACATGCTAATTC